>OZ038447.1:24566684-24914329 GCA_964036265.1 Daptonema setosum | reverse complement strand
CTTTCGTGGCACCTGTGGTACACTGGTCACGGGTTCCACGGAATTGGCTCAAAATTAGCCAAAAACAGGCTTTATCCGCTTATAACTCGCGATAGCAAACTCGGATCGTCGAAAACTCACTTCCATCGTGTAGAGCGTGGTCGAATTGACCTAGAAACATGTTCAAATTGCCGAAAAGTTTTTTTAATGGAACCCATTTAATGGCACATGCCAGTTTTAGGGTCCCAAATACCGTAATTTTCAGTCGTCTGCAGGGCACGAGCCTGGAAACGTTTCTTCGCTAAATTCTATTACATCCTAGTTGCAAACCACCAACTGGACCCAACTAGCATGAATTTTCGACCCCAAGTCTTTCGTGGCACCTGTGGTACACTGGTCACGGGTTCCACGGAATTGGCTCAAAATTAGCCAAAAACAGGCTTTATTCGCTTATAACTCGCGATAGCAAACTCGGATCGTCGAAAACTCACTTCCATCGTGTAGAGCGTGGTCGAATTGACCTAGAAACATGTTCAAATTGCCGAAAAGTTTTTTTAATGGAACCCATTTAATGGCACATGCCAGTTTTAGGGTCCCAAATACCGTAATTTTCAGTCGTCTGCAGGGCACGAGCCTGGAAACGTTTCTTCGCTAAATTCTATTACATCCTAGTTGCAAACCACCAACTGGACCCAACTAGCATGAATTTTCGACCCCAAGTCTTTCGTGGCACCTGTGGTACACTGGTCACGGGTTCCACGGAAATGGCTCAGAATTAGCCAAAAACAGGCTTTATCCGCTTATAACTCGCGATAGCAAACTCGGATCGTCGAAAACTCACTTCCATCGTGTAGAGCGTGGTCGAATTGACCTAGAACCATGTTCAAATTGCCGAAAAGTTTTTTTAATGGAACCCATTTAATGGCACATGCCAGTTTTAGGGTCCCAAATACCGTAATTTTCAGTCGTCTGCAGGGCACGAGCCTGGAAACGTTTCTTCGCTAAATTCTATTACATCCTAGTTGCAAACCACCAACTGGACCCAACTAGCATGAATTTTCGACCCCAAGTCTTTCGTGGCACCTGTGGTACACTGGTCACGGGTTCCACGGAATTGGCTCAAAATTAGCCAAAAACAGGCTTTATCCGCTTATAACTCGCGATAGCAAACTCGGATCGTCAAAAACTCACTTCCATCGTGTAGAGCGTGGTCGAATTGACCTAGAAACATGTTCAAATTGCCGAAAAGTTTTTTTAATGGAACCCATTTAATGGCACATGCCAGTTTTAGGGTCCCAAATACCTTAATTTTCAGTCGTCTGCAGGGCACGAGCCTGGAAACGTTTCTTCGCTAATTTCTATTACATCCTAGTTGCAAACCACCAACTGGACCCAACTAGCATGAATTTTCGACCCCAAGTCTTTCGTGGCACCTGTGGTACACTGGTCACGGGTTCCACGGAATTGGCTCAAAATTAGCCAAAAACAGGCTTTATCCGCTTATAACTCGCGATAGCAAACTCGAATCGTCGAAAACTCACTTCCATCGTGTAGAGCGTGGTCGAATTGACCTAGAAACATGTTCAAATTGCCGAAAAGTTTTTTTAATGGAACCCATTTAATGGCACATGCCAGTTTTAGGGTCCCAAATACCGTAATTTTCAGTCGTCTGCAGGGCACGAGCCTGGAAACGTTTCTTCGCTAAATTCTATTACATGCTAGTTGCAAACCACCAACTGGACCCAACTAGCATGAATTTTCGACCCCAAGTCTTTCGTGGCACCTGTGGTACACTGGTCACGGGTTCCACGGAATTGGCTCAAAATTAGCCAAAAACAGGCTTTATCCGCTTATAACTCGCGATAGCAAACTCGGATCGTCGAAAACTCACTTCCATCGTGTAGAGCGTGGTCGAATTGACCTAGAAACATGTTCAAATTGCCGAAAATTTTTTTTAATGGAACCTATTTAATGGCACATGCCAGTTTTAGAGTCCCAAATACCGTAATTTTCAGTCGTCTGCAGGGCACGAGCCTGGAAACGTTTCTTCGCTAAATTCTATTACATCCTAGTTGCAAACCACCAACTGGACCCAACTAGCATGAACTTTCGACCACAAGTCTTTCGTGGCACCTGTGGTACACTGGTCACGGGTTCCACGGAAATGGCTCAAAATTAGCCAAAAACAGGCTTTATCCGCTTATAACTCGCGATAGCAAACTCGGATCGTCGAAAACTCACTTCCATCGTGTAGAGCGTGGTCGAATTGACCTAGAAACACGTTCAAATTGCCGAAAAGTTTTTTTAATGGAACCCATTTAATGGCACATGCCAGTTTTAGGGTCCCAAATACCGTAATTTTCAGTCGTCTGCAGGGCACGAGCCTGGAAACGTTTCTTCGCTAAATTCTATTACATCCTAGTTGCAAACCACCAACTGAACCCAACTAGCATGAATTTTCGACCCCAAGTCTTTCATGGCACCTGTGGTACACTGGTCACGGGTTCCACGGAATTGGCTCAAAATTAGCCAAAAACAGGCTTTATCCGCTTATAACTCGCGATAGCAAACTCGGATCGTCGAAAACTCACTTCCATCGTGTAGAGCGTGGTCGACTTGACCTAGAAACATGTTCAAATTGCCGAAATTTTTTTTTAATGGAACCTATTTAATGGCACATGCCAGTTTTAGAGTCCCAAATACCGTAATTTTCAGTCGTCTGCAGGGCACGAGCCTGGAAACGTTTCTTCGCTAAATTATATTACATCCTAGTTGCAAACCACCAACTGGACCCAACTAGCATGAATTTTCGACCCCAAGTCTTTCGTGGCACCTGTGGTACACTGGTCACGGGTTCCACGGAAATGGCTCAAAATTAGCCAAAAACAGGCTTTATCCGCTTATAACTCGCGATAGCAAACTCGGATCGTCGAAAACTCACTTCCATCGTGTAGAGCGTGGTCGAATTGACCTAGAAACATGTTCAAATTGCCGAAAAGTTTTTTTAATGGAACCCATTTAATGGCACATGCCAGTTTTAGGGTCCCAAATACCGTAATTTTCAGTCGTCTGCAGGGCACGAGCCTGGAAACGTTTCTTCGCTAAATTCTATTACATCCTAGTTGCAAACCACCAACTGGACCCAACTAGCATGAATTTTCGACCCCAAGTCTTTCGTGGCACCTGTGGTACACTGGTCACGGGTTCCACGGAATTGGCTCAAAATTAGCCAAAAACAGGCTTTATCCGCTTATAACTCGCGATAGCAAACTCGGATCGTCGAAAACTCACTTCCATCGTGTAGAGCGTGGTCGAATTGACCTAGAAACATGTTCAAATTGCCGAAATTTTTTTTTAATGGAACCTATTTAATGGCACATGCCAGTTTTAGAGTCCCAAATACCGTAATTTTCAGTCGTCTGCAGGGCACGAGCCTGGAAACGTTTCTTCGCTAAATTCTATTACATCCTAGTTGCAAACCACCAACTGGACCCAACTAGCATGAACTTTCGACCCCAAGTCTTTCGTGGCACCTGTGGTACACTGGTCACGGGTTCCACGGAAATGGCTCAAAATTAGCCAAAAACAGGCTTTATCCGCTTATAACTCGCGATAGCAAACTCGGATCGTCGAAAACTCACTTCCATCGTGTAGAGCGTGGTCGAATTGACCTAGAAACACGTTCAAATTGCCGAAAAGTTTTTTTAATGGAACCCATTTAATGGCACATGCCAGTTTTAGGGTCCCAAATACCGTAATTTTCAGTCGTCTGCAGGGCACGAGCCTGGAAACGTTTCTTCGCTAAATTCTATTACATCCTAGTTGCAAACCACCAACTGAACCCAACTAGCATGAATTTTCGACCCCAAGTCTTTCATGGCACCTGTGGTACACTGGTCACGGGTTCCACGGAATTGGCTCAAAATTAGCCAAAAACAGGCTTTATTGCTTATAACTCGCGATAGCAAACTCGGATCGTCGAAAACTCACTTCCATCGTGTAGAGCGTGGTCGAATTGACCTAGAAACATGTTCAAATTGCCGAAATTTTTTTTTAATGGAACCTATTTAATGGCACATGCCAGTTTTAGAGTCCCAAATACCGTAATTTTCAGTCGTCTGCAGGGCACGAGCCTGGAAACGTTTCTTCGCTAAATTCTATTACATCCTAGTTGCAAACCACCAACTGGACCCAACTAGCATGAATTTTCGACCCCAAGTCTTTCGTGGCACCTGTGGTACACTGGTCACGGGTTCCACGGAAATGGCTCAAAATTAGCCAAAAACAGGCTTTATCCGCTTATAACTCGCGATAGCAAACTCGGATCGTCGAAAACTCACTTCCATCGTGTAGAGCGTGGTCGAATTGACCTAGAAACACGTTCAAATTGCCGAAAAGTTTTTTTAATGGAACCCATTTAATGGCACATGCCAGTTTTAGGGTCCCAAATACCGTAATTTTCAGTCGTCTGCAGGGCACGAGCCTGGAAACGTTTCTTCGCTAAATTCTATTACATCCTAGTTGCAAACCACCAACTGAACCCAACTAGCATGAATTTTCGACCCCAAGTCTTTCATGGCACCTGTGGTACACTGGTCACGGGTTCCACGGAATTGGCTCAAAATTAGCCAAAAACAGGCTTTATTGCTTATAACTCGCGATAGCAAACTCGGATCGTCGAAAACTCACTTCCATCGTGTAGAGCGTGGTCGACTTGACCTAGAAACATGTTCAAATTGCCGAAATTTTTTTTTAATGGAACCTATTTAATGGCACATGCCAGTTTTAGAGTCCCAAATACCGTAATTTTCAGTCGTCTGCAGGGCACGAGCCTGGAAACGTTTCTTCGCTAAATTCTATTACATCCTAGTTGCAAACCACCAACTGGACCCAACTAGCATGAATTTTCGACCCCAAGTCTTTCGTGGCACCTGTGGTACACTGGTCACGGGTTCCACGGAAATGGCTCAAAATTAGCCAAAAACAGGCTTTATCCGCTTATAACTCGCGATAGCAAACTCGGATCGTCGAAAACTCACTTCCATCGTGTAGAGCGTGGTCGAATTGACCTAGAAACATGTTCAAATTGCCGAAAAGTTTTTTTAATGGAACCCATTTAATGGCACATGCCAGTTTTAGGGTCCCAAATACCGTAATTTTCAGTCGTCTGCAGGGCACGAGCCTGGAAACGTTTCTTCGCTAATTTCTATTACATCCTAGTTGCAAACCACCAACTGGACCCAACTAGCATGAATTTTCGACCCCAAGTCTTTCGTGGCACCTGTGGTACACTGGTCACGGGTTCCACGGAATTGGCTCAAAATTAGCCAAAAACAGGCTTTATCCGCTTATAACTCGCGATAGCAAACTCGAATCGTCGAAAACTCACTTCCATCGTGTAGAGCGTGGTCGAATTGACCTAGAAACATGTTCAAATTGCCGAAAAGTTTTTTTAATGGAACCCATTTAATGGCACATGCCAGTTTTAGGGTCCCAAATACCGTAATTTTCAGTCGTCTGCAGGGCACGAGCCTGGAAACGTTTCTTCGCTAAATTCTATTACATCCTAGTTGCAAACCACCAACTGAACCCAACTAGCATGAATTTTCGACCCCAAGTCTTTCATGGCACCTGTGGTACACTGGTCACGGGTTCCACGGAATTGGCTCAAAATTAGCCAAAAACAGGCTTTATTGCTTATAACTCGCGATAGCAAACTCGGATCGTCGAAAACTCACTTCCATCGTGTAGAGCGTGGTCGACTTGACCTAGAAACATGTTCAAATTGCCGAAATTTTTTTTTAATGGAACCTATTTAATGGCACATGCCAGTTTTAGAGTCCCAAATACCGTAATTTTCAGTCGTCTGCAGGGCACGAGCCTGGAAACGTTTCTTCGCTAAATTCTATTACATCCTAGTTGCAAACCACCAACTGGACCCAACTAGCATGAATTTTCGACCCCAAGTCTTTCGTGGCACCTGTGGTACACTGGTCACGGGTTCCACGGAAATGGCTCAAAATTAGCCAAAAACAGGCTTTATCCGCTTATAACTCGCGATAGCAAACTCGGATCGTCGAAAACTCACTTCCATCGTGTAGAGCGTGGTCGAATTGACCTAGAAACATGTTCAAATTGCCGAAAAGTTTTTTTAATGGAACCCATTTAATGGCACATGCCAGTTTTAGGGTCCCAAATACCGTAATTTTCAGTCGTCTGCAGGGCACGAGCCTGGAAACGTTTCTTCGCTAATTTCTATTACATCCTAGTTGCAAACCACCAACTGGACCCAACTAGCATGAATTTTCGACCCCAAGTCTTTCGTGGCACCTGTGGTACACTGGTCACGGGTTCCACGGAATTGGCTCAAAATTAGCCAAAAACAGGCTTTATCCGCTTATAACTCGCGATAGCAAACTCGAATCGTCGAAAACTCACTTCCATCGTGTAGAGCGTGGTCGAATTGACCTAGAGCCATGTTCAAATTGCCGAAAAGTTTTTTTAATGGAACCCATTTAATGGCACATGCCAGTTTTAGGGTCCCAAATACCGTAATTTTCAGTCGTCTGCAGGGCACGAGCCTGGAAACGTTTCTTCGCTAAATTCTATTACATGCTAGTTGCAAACCACCAACTGGACCCAACTAGCATGAATTTTCGACCCCAAGTCTTTCGTGGCACCTGTGGTACACTGGTCACGGGTTCCACGGAATTGGCTCAAAATTAGCCAAAAACAGGCTTTATCCGCTTATAACTCGCGATAGCAAACTCGGATCGTCGAAAACTCACTTCCATCGTGTAGAGCGTGGTCGAATTGACCTAGAACCATGTTCAAATTGCCGAAAAGTTTTTTTAATGGAACCCATTTAATGGCACATGCCAGTTTTAGGGTCCCAAATACCGTAATTTTCAGTCGTCTGCAGGGCACGAGCCTGGAAACGTTTCTTCGCTAAATTCTATTACATCCTAGTTGCAAACCACCAACTGGACCCAACTAGCATGAATTTTCGACCCCAAGTCTTTCGTGGCACCTGTGGTACACTGGTCACGGGTTCCACGGAAATGGCTCAAAATTAGCCAAAAACAGGCTTTATCCGCTTATAACTCGCGATAGCAAACTCGGATCGTCGAAAACTCACTTCCATCGTGTAGAGCGTGGTCGAATTGACCTAGAAACATGTTCAAATTGCCGAAAAGTTTTTTTAATGGAAGGCACCTGTGGTACACTGGTCACGGGTTCCACGGAATTGGCTCAAAATTAGCCAAAAACAGGCTTTATCCGCTTATAACTCGCGATAGCAAACTCGGATCGTCGAAAACTCACTTCCATCGTGTAGAGCGTGGTCGGATTGACCTAGAAACATGTTCAAATTGCCGAAAAGTTTTTTAATGGAACCCATTTAATGGCACATGCCAGTTTTAGGGTCCCAAATACCGTAATTTTCAGTCGTCTGCAGGGCACGAGTCTGGAAACGTTTCTTCGCTAAATTCTATTACATCCTATTTGCAAACCACCAACTGGACCCAACTAGCATGAATTTTCGACCCCAAGTCTTTCGTGGCACCTGTGGTACACTGGTCACGGGTTCCACGGAAATGGCTCAAAATTATCCAAAAACAGGCTTTATCCGCTTATAACTCGCGATAGCAAACTCGGATCGTCGAAAACTCACTTCCATCGTGTAGAGCGTGGTCGAATTGACCTAGAAACATGTTCAAATTGCCGAAAAGTTTTTTTAATGGAACCCATTTAATGGCACATGCCAGTTTTAGGGTCCCAAATACCGTAATTTTCAGTCGTCTGCAGGGCACGAGCCTGGAAACGTTTCTTCGCTAAATTCTATTACATCCTAGTTGCAAACCACCAACTGGACCCAACTAGCATGGATTTTCGACCCCAAGTCTTTCGTGGCACCTGTGGTACACTGGTCACGGGTTCCACGGAAATGGCTCAAAATTAGCCAAAAACAGGCTTTATCCGCTTATAACTCGCGATAGCAAACTCGGATCGTCGAAAACTCACTTCCATCGTGTAGAGCGTGGTCGAATTGACCTAGAAACATGTTCAAATTGCCGAAAAGTTTTTTTAATGGAACCCATTTAATGGCACATGCCAGTTTTAGGATCCCAAATACCGTAATTTTCAGTCGTCTGCAGGGCACGAGCCTGGAAACGTTTCTTCGCTAAATTCTATTACATCCTAGTTGCAAACCACCAACTGGACCCAACTAGCATGGATTTTCGACCCCAAGTCTTTCGTGGCACCTGTGATACACTGGTCACGGGTTCCACGGAAATGGCTCAAAATTAGCCAAAAACAGGTTTATCCGCTTATAACGCGCGATAGCAAACTCGGATCGCCGAAAACTCACTTCCATCGTGTAGAGCGTGGTAGAATTGACCTAGAAACATGTTCAAATTGCCGAAAAGTTTTTTTAATGGAACCCATTTAATGGCACATGCCAGTTTTAGGGTCCCAAATACCGTAATTTTCAGTCGTCTGCAGGGCACGAGCCTGGAAACGTTTCTTCGCTAATTTCTATTACATCCTAGTTGCAAACCACCAACTGGACCCAACTAGCATGAATTTTCGACCCCAAGTCTTTCGTGGCACCTGTGGTACACTGGTCACGGGTTCCACGGTAATGGCTCAAAATTAGCCAAAAACAGGATTTATCCGCTTATAACTCGCGATAGCAAACTCGGATCGTCGAAAACTCACTTCCATCGTGTAGAGCGTGGTCGAATTGGCCTAGAAACATGTTCAAATTGCCGAAAAGTTTTTTTAATGGAACCCATTTAATGGCACATGCCAGTTTTAGGGTCCCAAATACCGTAATTTTCAGTCGTCTGCAGGGCACGAGCCTGGAAACGTTTCTTCGCTAATTTATATTACATCCTAGTTGCAAACCACCAACTGGACCCAACTAGCATGAATTTTCGACCCCAAGTCTTTCGTGGCACCTGTGGTACACTGGTCACGGGTTCCACGGAAATGGCTCAAAATTAGCCAAAAACAGGCTTTATCCGCTTATAACTCGCGATAGCAAACTCGGATCGTCGAAAACTCACTTCCATCGTGTAGAGCGTGGTCGAATTGACCTAGAAACATGTTCAAATTGCCGAAAAGTTTTTTTAATGGAACCCATTTAATGGCACATGCCAGTTTTAGGGTCCCAAATACCGTAATTTTCAGTCGTCTGCAGGGCACGAGCCTGGAAACGTTTCTTCGCTAAATTCTATTACATCCTAGTTGCAAGCCACCAACTGGACCCAACTAGCATGACTTTTCGACCCCAAGTCTTTCGTGGCACCTGTGGTACACTGGTCACGGGTTCCACGGAAATGGCTTAAAATTAGCCAAAAACAGGCTTTATCCGCTTATAACTCGCGATAGCAAACTCGGATCGTCGAAAACTCACTTCCATCGTGTAGAGCGTGGTCGAATTGACCTAGAAACATGTTCAAATTGCCGAAAAGTTTTTTTAATGGAACCCATTTAATGGCACATGCCAGTTTTAGGGTCCCAAATACCGTAATTTTCAGTCGTCTGCAGGGCACGAGCCTGGAAACGTTTCTTCGCTAAATTCTATTACATCCAAGTTGCAAACCACCAACTGGACCCAACTAGCATGAATTTTCGACCCCAAGTCTTTCGTGGCACCTGTGGTACACTGGTCACGGGTTCCACGGAATTGGCTCAAAATTAGCCAAAAACAGGCTTTATCCGCTTATAACTCGCGATAGCAAACTCGGATCGTCGAAAACTCACTTCCATCGTGTAGAGCGTGGTCGAATTGACCTAGAAACATGTTCAAATTACCGAAAAGTTTTTTTAATGGAACCCATTTAATGGCACATGCCAGTTTTGGGTCCCAAATACCGTAATTTTCAGTCGTCTGCAGGGCACGAGCCTGGAAACGTTTCTTCGCTAAATTCTATTACATCCTAGTTGCAAACCACCAACTGGACCCAACTAGCATGAATTTTCGACCCCAAGTCTTTCGTGGCACCTGTGGTACACTGGTCACGGGTTCCACGGAAATGGCTCAAAATTAGCCAAAAACAGGCTTTATCCGCTTATAACTCGCGATAGCAAACTCGGATCGTCGAAAACTCACTTCCATCGTGTAGAGCGTGGTCGAATTGACCTAGAAACATGTTCAAATTGCCGAAAAGTTTTTTAATGGAACCCATTTAATGGCACATGCCAGTTTTAGGGTCCCAAATACCGTAATTTTCAGTCGTCTGCAGGGCACGAGCCTGGAAACGTTTCTTCGCTAATTTCTATTACATCCTAGTTGCAAACCACCAACTGGACCCAACTAGCATGAATTTTCGACCCCAAGTCTTTCGTGGCACCTGTGGTACACTGGTCACGGGTTCCACGGAATTGGCTCAAAATTAGCCAAAAACAGGCTTTATCCGCTTATAACTCGCGATAGCAAACTCGGATCGTCGAAAACTCACTTCCATCGTGTAGAGCGTGGTCGAATTGACCTAGAAACATGTTCAAATTGCCGAAAAGTTTTTTTAATGGAACCCATTTAATGGCACATGCCAGTTTTAGGGTCCCAAATACCGTAATTTTCAGTCGTCTGCAGGGCACGAGCCTGGAAACGTTTCTTCGCTAAATTCTATTACATCCTAGTTGCAAACCACCAACTGGACCCAACTAGCATGAATTTTCGACCCCAAGTCTTTCGTGGCACCTGTGGTACACTGGTCACGGGTTCCACGGAAATGGCTCAAAATTAGCCAAAAACAGGCTTTATCCGCTTATAACTCGCGATAGCAAACTCGGATCGTCGAAAACTCACTTCCATCGTGTAGAGCGTGGTCGAATTGACCTAGAAACTTGTTCAAATTGCCGAAAAGTTTTTTTAATGGAACCCATTTAATGGCACATGCCAGTTTTAGGGTCCCAAATACCGTAATTTTCAGTCGTCTGCAGGGCACGAGCCTGGAAACGTTTCTTCGCTAATTTATATTACATCCTAGTTGCAAACCACCAACTGGACCCAACTAGCATGAATATTCGACCCCAAGTCTTTCGTGGCACCTGTGGTACACTGGTCACGGGTTCCACGGAAATGGCTCAAAATTAGCCAAAAACAGGCTTTATCCGCTTATAACTCGCGATAGCAAACTCGGATCGTCGAAAACTCACTTCCATCGTGTAGAGCGTGGTCGAATTGACCTAGAAACATGTTCAAATTGCCGAAAAGTTTTTTTAATGGAACCCATTTAATGGCACATGCCAGTTTTAGGGTCCCAAATACCGTAATTTTCAGTCGTCTGCAGGGCACGAGCCTGGAAACGTTTCTTCGCTAAATTCTATTACATCCTAGTTGCAAACCACCAACTGGACCCAACTAGCATGAATTTTCGACCCCAAGTCTTTCGTGGCACCTGTGGTACACTGGTCACGGGTTCCACGGAATTGGCTCAAAATTAGCCAAAAACAGGCTTTATCCGCTTATAACTCGCGATAGCAAACTCGGATCGTCGAAAACTCACTTCCATCGTGTAGAGCGTGGTCGAATTGACCTAGAAACATGTTCAAATTGCCGAAAAGTTTTTTTAATGGAACCCATTTAATGGCACATGCCAGTTTTAGGGTCCCAAATACCGTAATTTTCAGTCGTCTGCAGGGCACGAGCCTGGAAACGTTTCTTCGCTAATTTATATTACATCCTAGTTGCAAACCACCAACTGGACCCAACTAGCATGAATTTTCGACCCCAAGTCTTTCGTGGCACCTGTGGTACACTGGTCACGGGTTCCACGGAAATGGCTCAAAATTAGCCAAAAACAGGCTTTATCCGCTTATAACTCGCGATAGCAAACTCGGATCGTCGAAAACTCACTTCCATCGTGTAGAGCGTGGTCGAATTGACCTAGAAACATGTTCAAATTGCCGAAAAGTTTTTTTAATGGAACCCATTTAATGGCACATGCCAGTTTTAGGGTCCCAAATACCGTAATTTTCAGTCGTCTGCAGGGCACGAGCCTGGAAACGTTTCTTCGCTAAATTCTATTACATCCTAGTTGCAAGCCACCAACTGGACCCAACTAGCATGACTTTTCGACCCCAAGTCTTTCGTGGCACCTGTGGTACACTGGTCACGGGTTCCACGGAAATGGCTCAAAATTAGCCAAAAACAGGCTTTATCCGCTTATAACTCGCGATAGCAAACTCGGATCGTCGAAAACTCACTTCCATCGTGTAGAGCGTGGTCGAATTGACCTAGAAACATGTTCAAATTGCCGAAAAGTTTTTTTAATGGAACCCATTTAATGGCACATGCCAGTTTTAGGGTCCCAAATACCGTAATTTTCAGTCGTCTGCAGGGCACGAGCCTGGAAACGTTTCTTCGCTAAATTCTATTACATCCAAGTTGCAAACCACCAACTGGACCCAACTAGCATGAATTTTCGACCCCAAGTCTTTCGTGGCACCTGTGGTACACTGGTCACGGGTTCCACGGAAATGGCTCAAAATTAGCCAAAAACAGGCTTTATCCGCTTATAACTCGCGATAGCAAACTCGGATCGTCGAAAACTCACTTCCATCGTGTAGAGCGTGGTCGAATTGACCTAGAAACTTGTTCAAATTGCCGAAAAGTTTTTTTAATGGAACCCATTTAATGGCACATGCCAGTTTTAGGGTCCCAAATACCGTAATTTTCAGTCGTCTGCAGGGCACGAGCCTGGAAACGTTTCTTCGCTAATTTATATTACATCCTAGTTGCAAACCACCAACTGGACCCAACTAGCATGAATATTCGACCCCAAGTCTTTCGTGGCACCTGTGGTACACTGGTCACGGGTTCCACGGAAATGGCTCAAAATTAGCCAAAAACAGGCTTTATCCGCTTATAACTCGCGATAGCAAACTCGGATCGTCGAAAACTCACTTCCATCGTGTAGAGCGTGGTCGAATTGACCTAGAAACATGTTCAAATTGCCGAAAAGTTTTTTTAATGGAACCCATTTAATGGCACATGCCAGTTTTAGGGTCCCAAATACCGTAATTTTCAGTCGTCTGCAGGGCACGAGCCTGGAAACGTTTCTTCGCTAAATTCTATTACATCCTAGTTGCAAACCACCAACTGGACCCAACTAGCATGAATTTTCGACCCCAAGTCTTTCGTGGCACCTGTGGTACACTGGTCACGGGTTCCACGGAATTGGCTCAAAATTAGCCAAAAACAGGCTTTATCCGCTTATAACTCGCGATAGCAAACTCGGATCGTCGAAAACTCACTTCCATCGTGTAGAGCGTGGTCGAATTGACCTAGAAACATGTTCAAATTGCCGAAAAGTTTTTTTAATGAAACCCATTTAATGGCACATGCCAGTTTTAGGGTCCCAAATACCGTAATTTTCAGTCGTCTGCAGGGCACGAGCCTGGAAACGTTTCTTCGCTAAATTCTATTACATCCTAGTTGCAAACCACCAACTGGACCCAACTAGCATGAATTTTCGACCCCAAGTCTTTCGTGGCACCTGTGGTACACTGGTCACGGGTTCCACGGAAATGGCTCAAAATTAGCCAAAAACAGGCTTTATCCGCTTATAACTCGCGATAGCAAACTCGGATCGTCGAAAACTCACTTCCATCGTGTAGAGCGTGGTCGAATTGACCTAGAAACATGTTCAAATTGCCGAAAAGTTTTTTTAATGGAACCCATTTAATGGCACATGCCAGTTTTAGGGTCCCAAATACCGTAATTTTCAGTCGTCTGCAGGGCACGAGCCTGGAAACGTTTCTTCGCTAATTTCTATTACATCCTAGTTGCAAACCACCAACTGGACCCAACTAGCATGAATTTTCGACCCCAAGTCTTTCGTGGCACCTGTGGTACACTGGTCACGGGTTCCACGGAATTGGCTCAAAATTAGCCAAAAACAGGCTTTATCCGCTTATAACTCGCGATAGCAAACTCGAATCGTCGAAAACTCACTTCCATCGTGTAGAGCGTGGTCGAATTGACCTAGAAACATGTTCAAATTGCCGAAAAGTTTTTTTAATGGAACCCATTTAATGGCACATGCCAGTTTTAGGGTCCCAAATACCGTAATTTTCAGTCGTCTGCAGGGCACGAGCCTGGAAACGTTTCTTCGCTAAATTCTATTACATCCTAGTTGCAAACCACCAACTGAACCCAACTAGCATGAATTTTCGACCCCAAGTCTTTCATGGCACCTGTGGTACACTGGTCACGGGTTCCACGGAATTGGCTCAAAATTAGCCAAAAACAGGCTTTATTGCTTATAACTCGCGATAGCAAACTCGGATCGTCGAAAACTCACTTCCATCGTGTAGAGCGTGGTCGACTTGACCTAGAAACATGTTCAAATTGCCGAAATTTTTTTTTAATGGAACCTATTTAATGGCACATGCCAGTTTTAGAGTCCCAAATACCGTAATTTTCAGTCGTCTGCAGGGCACGAGCCTGGAAACGTTTCTTCGCTAAATTCTATTACATCCTAGTTGCAAACCACCAACTGGACCCAACTAGCATGAATTTTCGACCCCAAGTCTTTCGTGGCACCTGTGGTACACTGGTCAC
Organism: Daptonema setosum; assembly: GCA_964036265.1. Taxonomy (NCBI): domain Eukaryota; kingdom Metazoa; phylum Nematoda; class Chromadorea; order Monhysterida; family Xyalidae; genus Daptonema; species Daptonema setosum. Next base: position 24,899,772 of record OZ038447.1, on the reverse strand, counting down.
GGGTTCCACGGAAATGGCTCAAAATTAGCCAAAAACAGGCTTTATCCGCTTATAACTCGCGATAGCAAACTCGGATCGTCGAAAACTCACTTCCATCGTGTAGAGCGTGGTCGAATTGACCTAGAAACATGTTCAAATTGCCGAAAAGTTTTTTTAATGGAACCCATTTAATGGCACATGCCAGTTTTAGGGTCCCAAATACCGTAATTTTCAGTCGTCTGCAGGGCACGAGCCTGGAAACGTTTCTTCGCTAATTTCTATTACATCCTAGTTGCAAACCACCAACTGGACCCAACTAGCATGAATTTTCGACCCCAAGTCTTTCGTGGCACCTGTGGTACACTGGTCACGGGTTCCACGGAATTGGCTCAAAATTAGCCAAAAACAGGCTTTATCCGCTTATAACTCGCGATAGCAAACTCGAATCGTCGAAAACTCACTTCCATCGTGTAGAGCGTGGTCGAATTGACCTAGAAACATGTTCAAATTGCCGAAAAGTTTTTTTAATGGAACCCATTTAATGGCACATGCCAGTTTTAGGGTCCCAAATACCGTAATTTTCAGTCGTCTGCAGGGCACGAGCCTGGAAACGTTTCTTCGCTAAATTCTATTACATGCTAGTTGCAAACCACCAACTGGACCCAACTAGCATGAATTTTCGACCCCAAGTCTTTCGTGGCACCTGTGGTACACTGGTCACGGGTTCCACGGAATTGGCTCAAAATTAGCCAAAAACAGGCTTTATCCGCTTATAACTCGCGATAGCAAACTCGGATCGTCGAAAACTCACTTCCATCGTGTAGAGCGTGGTCGAATTGACCTAGAACCATGTTCAAATTGCCGAAAAGTTTTTTTAATGGAACCCATTTAATGGCACATGCCAGTTTTAGGGTCCCAAATACCGTAATTTTCAGTCGTCTGCAGGGCACGAGCCTGGAAACGTTTCTTCGCTAAATTCTATTACATCCTAGTTGCAAACCACCAACTGGACCCAACTAGCATGAATTTTCGACCCCAAGTCTTTCGTGGCACCTGTGGTACACTGGTCACGGGTTCCACGGAAATGGCTCAAAATTAGCCAAAAACAGGCTTTATCCGCTTATAACTCGCGATAGCAAACTCGGATCGTCGAAAACTCACTTCCATCGTGTAGAGCGTGGTCGAATTGACCTAGAAACATGTTCAAATTGCCGAAAAGTTTTTTTAATGGAAGGCACCTGTGGTACACTGGTCACGGGTTCCACGGAATTGGCTCAAAATTAGCCAAAAACAGGCTTTATCCGCTTATAACTCGCGATAGCAAACTCGGATCGTCGAAAACTCACTTCCATCGTGTAGAGCGTGGTCGGATTGACCTAGAAACATGTTCAAATTGCCGAAAAGTTTTTTAATGGAACCCATTTAATGGCACATGCCAGTTTTAGGGTCCCAAATACCGTAATTTTCAGTCGTCTGCAGGGCACGAGTCTGGAAACGTTTCTTCGCTAAATTCTATTACATCCTATTTGCAAACCACCAACTGGACCCAACTAGCATGAATTTTCGACCCCAAGTCTTTCGTGGCACCTGTGGTACACTGGTCACGGGTTCCACGGAAATGGCTCAAAATTATCCAAAAACAGGCTTTATCCGCTTATAACTCGCGATAGCAAACTCGGATCGTCGAAAACTCACTTCCATCGTGTAGAGCGTGGTCGAATTGACCTAGAAACATGTTCAAATTGCCGAAAAGTTTTTTTAATGGAACCCATTTAATGGCACATGCCAGTTTTAGGGTCCCAAATACCGTAATTTTCAGTCGTCTGCAGGGCACGAGCCTGGAAACGTTTCTTCGCTAAATTCTATTACATCCTAGTTGCAAACCACCAACTGGACCCAACTAGCATGAATTTTCGACCCCAAGTCTTTCGTGGCACCTGTGGTACACTGGTCACGGGTTCCACGGAAATGGCTCAAAATTAGCCAAAAACAGGCTTTATCCGCTTATAACTCGCGATAGCAAACTCGGATCGTCGAAAACTCACTTCCATCGTGTAGAGCGTGGTCGAATTGACCTAGAAACATGTTCAAATTGCCGAAAAGTTTTTTTAATGGAACCCATTTAATGGCACATGCCAGTTTTAGGGTCCCAAATACCGTAATTTTCAGTCGTCTGCAGGGCACGAGCCTGGAAACGTTTCTTCGCTAAATTCTATTACATCCTAGTTGCAAACCACCAACTGGACCCAACTAGCATGGATTTTCGACCCCAAGTCTTTCGTGGCACCTGTGGTACACTGGTCACGGGTTCCACGGAAATGGCTCAAAATTAGCCAAAAACAGGCTTTATCCGCTTATAACTCGCGATAGCAAACTCGGATCGTCGAAAACTCACTTCCATCGTGTAGAGCGTGGTCGAATTGACCTAGAAACATGTTCAAATTGCCGAAAAGTTTTTTTAATGGAACCCATTTAATGGCACATGCCAGTTTTAGGATCCCAAATACCGTAATTTTCAGTCGTCTGCAGGGCACGAGCCTGGAAACGTTTCTTCGCTAAATTCTATTACATCCTAGTTGCAAACCACCAACTGGACCCAACTAGCATGGATTTTCGACCCCAAGTCTTTCGTGGCACCTGTGATACACTGGTCACGGGTTCCACGGAAATGGCTCAAAATTAGCCAAAAACAGGTTTATCCGCTTATAACGCGCGATAGCAAACTCGGATCGCCGAAAACTCACTTCCATCGTGTAGAGCGTGGTAGAATTGACCTAGAAACATGTTCAAATTGCCGAAAAGTTTTTTTAATGGAACCCATTTAATGGCACATGCCAGTTTTAGGGTCCCAAATACCGTAATTTTCAGTCGTCTGCAGGGCACGAGCCTGGAAACGTTTCTTCGCTAATTTCTATTACATCCTAGTTGCAAACCACCAACTGGACCCAACTAGCATGAATTTTCGACCCCAAGTCTTTCGTGGCACCTGTGGTACACTGGTCACGGGTTCCACGGTAATGGCTCAAAATTAGCCAAAAACAGGATTTATCCGCTTATAACTCGCGATAACAAACTCGGATCGTCGAAAACTCACTTCCATCGTGTAGAGCGTGGTCGAATTGGCCTAGAAACATGTTCAAATTGCCGAAAAGTTTTTTTAATGGAACCCATTTAATGGCACATGCCAGTTTTAGGGTCCCAAATACCGTAATTTTCAGTCGTCTGCAGGGCACGAGCCTGGAAACGTTTCTTCGCTAATTTATATTACATCCTAGTTGCAAACCACCAACTGGACCCAACTAGCATGAATTTTCGACCCCAAGTCTTTCGTGGCACCTGTGGTACACTGGTCACGGGTTCCACGGAAATGGCTCAAAATTAGCCAAAAACAGGCTTTATCCGCTTATAACTCGCGATAGCAAACTCGGATCGTCGAAAACTCACTTCCATCGTGTAGAGCGTGGTCGAATTGACCTAGAAACATGTTCAAATTGCCGAAAAGTTTTTTTAATGGAACCCATTTAATGGCACATGCCAGTTTTAGGGTCCCAAATACCGTAATTTTCAGTCGTCTGCAGGGCACGAGCCTGGAAACGTTTCTTCGCTAAATTCTATTACATCCTAGTTGCAAGCCACCAACTGGACCCAACTAGCATGACTTTTCGACCCCAAGTCTTTCGTGGCACCTGTGGTACACTGGTCACGGGTTCCACGGAAATGGCTCAAAATTAGCCAAAAACAGGCTTTATCCGCTTATAACTCGCGATAGCAAACTCGGATCGTCGAAAACTCACTTCCATCGTGTAGAGCGTGGTCGAATTGACCTAGAAACATGTTCAAATTGCCGAAAAGTTTTTTTAATGGAACCCATTTAATGGCACATGCCAGTTTTAGGGTCCCAAATACCGTAATTTTCAGTCGTCTGCAGGGCACGAGCCTGGAAACGTTTCTTCGCTAAATTCTATTACATCCAAGTTGCAAACCACCAACTGGACCCAACTAGCATGAATTTTCGACCCCAAGTCTTTCGTGGCACCTGTGGTACACTGGTCACGGGTTCCACGGAATTGGCTCAAAATTAGCCAAAAACAGGCTTTATCCGCTTATAACTCGCGATAGCAAACTCGGATCGTCGAAAACTCACTTCCATCGTGTAGAGCGTGGTCGAATTGACCTAGAAACATGTTCAAATTACCGAAAAGTTTTTTTAATGGAACCCATTTAATGGCACATGCCAGTTTTGGGTCCCAAATACCGTAATTTTCAGTCGTCTGCAGGGCACGAGCCTGGAAACGTTTCTTCGCTAAATTCTATTACATCCTAGTTGCAAACCACCAACTGGACCCAACTAGCATGAATTTTCGACCCCAAGTCTTTCGTGGCACCTGTGGTACACTGGTCACGGGTTCCACGGAAATGGCTCAAAATTAGCCAAAAACAGGCTTTATCCGCTTATAACTCGCGATAGCAAACTCGGATCGTCGAAAACTCACTTCCATCGTGTAGAGCGTGGTCGAATTGACCTAGAAACATGTTCAAATTGCCGAAAAGTTTTTTAATGGAACCCATTTAATGGCACATGCCAGTTTTAGGGTCCCAAATACCGTAATTTTCAGTCGTCTGCAGGGCACGAGCCTGGAAACGTTTCTTCGCTAATTTCTATTACATCCTAGTTGCAAACCACCAACTGGACCCAACTAGCATGAATTTTCGACCCCAAGTCTTTCGTGGCACCTGTGGTACACTGGTCACGGGTTCCACGGAATTGGCTCAAAATTAGCCAAAAACAGGCTTTATCCGCTTATAACTCGCGATAGCAAACTCGGATCGTCGAAAACTCACTTCCATCGTGTAGAGCGTGGTCGAATTGACCTAGAAACATGTTCAAATTGCCGAAAAGTTTTTTTAATGGAACCCATTTAATGGCACATGCCAGTTTTAGGGTCCCAAATACCGTAATTTTCAGTCGTCTGCAGGGCACGAGCCTGGAAACGTTTCTTCGCTAAATTCTATTACATCCTAGTTGCAAACCACCAACTGGACCCAACTAGCATGAATTTTCGACCCCAAGTCTTTCGTGGCACCTGTGGTACACTGGTCACGGGTTCCACGGAAATGGCTCAAAATTAGCCAAAAACAGGCTTTATCCGCTTATAACTCGCGATAGCAAACTCGGATCGTCGAAAACTCACTTCCATCGTGTAGAGCGTGGTCGAATTGACCTAGAAACTTGTTCAAATTGCCGAAAAGTTTTTTTAATGGAACCCATTTAATGGCACATGCCAGTTTTAGGGTCCCAAATACCGTAATTTTCAGTCGTCTGCAGGGCACGAGCCTGGAAACGTTTCTTCGCTAATTTATATTACATCCTAGTTGCAAACCACCAACTGGACCCAACTAGCATGAATATTCGACCCCAAGTCTTTCGTGGCACCTGTGGTACACTGGTCACGGGTTCCACGGAAATGGCTCAAAATTAGCCAAAAACAGGCTTTATCCGCTTATAACTCGCGATAGCAAACTCGGATCGTCGAAAACTCACTTCCATCGTGTAGAGCGTGGTCGAATTGACCTAGAAACATGTTCAAATTGCCGAAAAGTTTTTTTAATGGAACCCATTTAATGGCACATGCCAGTTTTAGGGTCCCAAATACCGTAATTTTCAGTCGTCTGCAGGGCACGAGCCTGGAAACGTTTCTTCGCTAAATTCTATTACATCCTAGTTGCAAACCACCAACTGGACCCAACTAGCATGAATTTTCGACCCCAAGTCTTTCGTGGCACCTGTGGTACACTGGTCACGGGTTCCACGGAATTGGCTCAAAATTAGCCAAAAACAGGCTTTATCCGCTTATAACTCGCGATAGCAAACTCGGATCGTCGAAAACTCACTTCCATCGTGTAGAGCGTGGTCGAATTGACCTAGAAACATGTTCAAATTGCCGAAAAGTTTTTTTAATGAAACCCATTTAATGGCACATGCCAGTTTTAGGGTCCCAAATACCGTAATTTTCAGTCGTCTGCAGGGCACGAGCCTGGAAACGTTTCTTCGCTAAATTCTATTACATCCTAGTTGCAAACCACCAACTGGACCCAACTAGCATGAATTTTCGACCCCAAGTCTTTCGTGGCACCTGTAGTACACTGGTCACGGGTTCCACGGAAATGGCTCAAAATTAGCCAAAAACAGGCTTTATCCGCTTATAACTCGCGATAGCAAACTCGGATCGTCGAAAACTCACTTCCATCGTGTAGAGCGTGGTCGAATTGACCTAGAAACATGTTCAAATTGCCGAAAAGTTTTTTTAATGGAACCCATTTAATGGCACATGCCAGTTTTAGGGTCCCAAATACCGTAATTTTCAGTCGTCTTCAGGGCACGAGCCTGGAAACGTTTCTTCGCTAATTTCTATTACATCCTAGTTGCAAACCACCAACTGGACCCAACTAGCATGAATTTTCGACCCCAAGTCTTTCGTGGCACCTGTGGTACACTGGTCACGGGTTCCACGGAAATGGCTCAAAATTAGCCAAAAACAGGATTTATCCGCTTATAACTCGCGATAGCAAACTCGGATCGTCGAAAACTCACTTCCATCGTGTAGAGCGTGGTCGAATTGACCTAGAAACATGTTCAAATTGCCGAAAAGTTTTTTTAATGGAACCCATTTAATGGCACATGCCAGTTTTAGGGTCCCAAATACCGTAAATTTCAGTCGTCTGCAGGGCACGAGCCTGGAAACGTTTCTTCGCTAAATTCTATTACATCCTAGTTGCAAACCACCAACTGGACCCAACTAGCATGAATTTTCGACCCCAAGTCTTTCGTGGCACCTGTGGTACACTGGTCACGGGTTTCACGGAATTGGCTCAAAATTAGCCAAAAACAGGCTTTATCCGCTTATAACTCGCGATAGCAAACTCGGATCGTCGAAAACTCACTTCCATCGTGTAGAGCGTGGTCGAATTGACCTAGAATCATGTTCAAATTGCCGAAAAGTTTTTTTAATGGAACCCATTTAATGGCACTTGCCAGTTTTAGGGTCCCAAATACCGTAATTTTCAGTCGTCTGCAGGGCACGAGCCTGGAAACGTTTCTTCGCTAATTTCTATTACATCCTAGTTGCAAACCACCAACTGGACCCAACTAGCATGAATTTTCGACCCCAAGTCTTTCGTGACACCTGTGGTACACTGGTCACGGGTTCCACGGAATTGGCTCAAAATTAGCCAAAAACTGGCTTTATCCGCTTATAACTCGCGATAGCAAACTCGGATCGTCGAAAACTCACTTCCATCGTGTAGAGCGTGGTCGAATTGACATAGAAACATGTTCAAATTGCCGAAAAGTTTTTTTAATGGAACCCATTTAATGGCACATGCCAGTTTTAGGGTCCCAAATACCGTAATTTTCAGTCGTCTGCAGGGCACGAGCCTGGAAACGTTTCTTCGCTAAATTCTATTACATCCTAGTTGCAAACCACCAACTGGACCCAACTAGCATGGATTTTCGACCACAAGTCTTTCGTGGCACCTGTGATACACTGGTCACGGGTTCCACGGAAATGACTCAAAATTAGCCAAAAACAGGCTTTATCCGCTTATAACTCGCGATAGCAAACTCGGATCGTCGAAAACTCACTTCCATCGTGTAGAGCGTGGTCGAATTGACCTAGAAACATGTTCAAATTGCCGAAAAGTTTTTTTAATGGAACCCATTTAATGGCACATGCCAGTTTTAGGGTCCCAAATACCGTAATTTTCAGTCGTCTGCAGGGCACGAGCCTGGAAACGTTTCTTCGCTAATTTCTATTACATCCTAGTTGCAAACCACCAACTGGACCCAACTAGCATGAATTTTCGACCCCAAGTCTTTCGTGGCACCTGTGGTACACTGGTCACGGGTTCCACGGAAATGGCTCAAAATTAGCCAAAAACAGGCTTTATCCGCTTATAACTCGCGATAGCAAACTCGGGTCGTCGAAAACTCACTTCCATCGTGTAGAGCGTGGTCGAATTGACCTAGAAACATGTTTATATTGCCGAAAAGTTTTTTTAATGGAACCCATTTAAGGGCACATGCCAGTTTTAGGGTCCCAAATACCGTAATTTTCAGTCGTCTGCAGGGCACGAGCCTGGAAACGTTTCTTCGCTAATTTCTATTACATCCTAGTTGCAAACCACCAACTGGACCCAACTAGCATGAATTTTCGACCCCAAGTCTTTCGTGGCACCTGTGGTACACTGGTCACGGGTTCCACGGAATTGGCTCAAAATTAGCCAAAAACAGGCTTTATCCGCTTATAACTCGCGATAGCAAACTCGGATCGTCGAAAACTCACTTCCATCGTGTAGAGCGTGGTCGAATTGACCTAGAAACATGTTCAAATTGCCGAAAAGTTTTTTTAATGGAACCCATTTAATGGCACATGCCAGTTTTAGGGTCCCAAATACCGTAATTTTCAGTCGTCTGCAGGGCACGAGCCTGGAAACGTTTCTTCGCTAAATTCTATTACATCGTAGTTGCAAACCACCAACTGGACCCAACTAGCATGAATTTTCGACCCCAAGTCTTTCGTGGCACCTGTGGTACACTGGTCACGGGTTCCACGGAAATGGCTTAAAATCAGCCAAAAACAGGCTTTATCCGCTTATAACTCGCGATAGCAAACTCGGATCGTCGAAAACTCACTTCCATCGTGTAGAGCGTGGTCGAATTGACCTAGAAACATGTTCAATTGCCGAAAAGTTTTTTTAATGGAACCCATTTAATGGCACATGCCAGTTTTAGGGTCCCAAATACCGTAATTTTCAGTCGTCTGCAGGGCACGAGCCTGGAAACGTTTCTTCGCTAAATTCTATTACATCCTAGTTGCAAACCACCAACTGGACCCAACTAGCATGAATTTTCGACCCCAAGTCTTTCGTGGCACCTGTGGTACACTGGTCACGGGTTCCACGGAAATGGCTCAAAATTAGCCAAAAACAGGCTTTATCCGCTTATAACTCGCGATAGCAAACTCGGATCGTCGAAAACTCACTTCCATCGTGTAGAGCGTGGTCGAATTGACCTAGAAACGTGTTCAAATTGCCGAAAAGTTTTTTTAATGGAACCCATTTAATGGCACATGCCAGTTTTAGGGTCCCAAATACCGTAATTTTCAGTCGTCTGCAGGGCACGAGCCTGGAAACGTTTCTTCGCTAAATTATATTACATCCTAGTTGCAAACCACCAACTGGACCCAACTAGCATGAATTTTCGACCCCAAGTCTTTCGTGGCACCTGTGGTACACTGGTCACGGGTTCCACGGAATTGGCTCAAAATTAGCCAAAAACAGGCTTTATCCGCTTATAACTCGCGATAGCAAACTCGGATCGTCGAAAACTCACTTCCATCGTGTAGAGCGTGGTCGAATTGACCTAGAAACATGTTCAATTGCCGAAAAGTTTTTTTAATGGAACCCATTTAATGGCACATGCCAGTTTTAGGGTCCCAAATACCGTAATTTTCAGTCGTCTGCAGGGCACGAGCCTGGAAACGTTTCTTCGCTAATTTCTATTACATCCTAGTTGCAAACCACCAACTGGACCCAACTAGCATGAATTTTCGACCCCAAGTCTTTCGTGGCACCTGTGGTACACTGGTCACGGGTTCCACGGAAATGGCTCAAAATTAGCCAAAAACAGGCTTTATCCGCTTATAACTCGCGATAGCAAACTCGGATCGTCGAAAACTCACTTCCATCGTGTAGAGCGTGGTCGAATTGACCTAGAAACATGTTCAAATTGCCGAAAAGTTTTTTTAATGGAACCCATTTAATGGCACATGCCAGTTTTAGGGTCCCAAATACCGTAATTTTCAGTCGTCTGCAGGGCACGAGCCTGGAAACGTTTCTTCGCTAATTTCTATTACATCCTAGTTGCAAACCACCAACTGGACCCAACTAGCATGAATTTTCGACCCCAAGTCTTTCGTGGCACCTGTGGTACACTGGTCACGGGTTCCACGGAAATGGCTCAAAATTAGCCAAAAACAGGCTTTATCCGCTTATAACTCGCGATAGCAAACTCGGATCGTCGAAAACTCACTTCCATCGTGTAGAGCGTGGTCGAATTGACCTAGAAACATGTTCAAATTGCCGAAAAGTTTTTTTAATGGAACCCATTTAATGGCACCTGCCAGTTTTAGGGTCCCAAATACCGTAATTTTCAGTCGTCTGCAGGGCACGAGCCTGGAAACGTTTCTTCGCTAAATTCTATTACATCCTAGTTGCAAACCACCAACTGGACCCAACTAGCATGAATTTTCGACCCCAAGTCTTTCGTGGCACCTGTGGTACACTGGTCACGGGTTCCACGGAAATGGCTCAAAATTAGCCAAAAACAGGCTTTATCCGCTTATAACTCGCGATAGCAAACTCGGATCGTCGAAAACTCACTTCCATCGTGTAGAGCGTGGTCGAATTGACCTAGAAACATGTTCAAATTGCCGAAAAGTTTTTTTAATGGGACCCATTTAATGGCACATGCCAGTTTTAGGGTCCCAAATACCGTAATTTTCAGTCGTCTGCAGGGCACGAGCCTGGAAACGTTTCTTCGCTAATTTCTATTACATCCTAGTTGCAAACCACCAACTGGACCCAACTAGCATGAATTTTCGATCCCAATTCTTTCGTGGCACCTGTGGTACACTGGTCACGGGTTCCACGGAAATGGCTCAAAATTAGCCAAAAACAGGATTTATCCGCTTATAACTCGCGATAGCAAACTCGGATCGTCGAAAACTCACTTCCATCGTGTAGAGCGTGGTCGAATTGACCTAGAAACATGTTCAAATTGCCGAAAAGTTTTTTTAATGGAACCCATTTAATGGCACATGCCAGTTTTAGGGTCCCAAATACCGTAATTTTCAGTCGTCTGCAGGGCACGAGCCTGGAAACGTTTCTTCGCTAAATTCTATTACATCCTAGTTGCAAACCACCAACTGGACCCAACTAGCATGGATTTTCGACCCCAAGTCTTTCGTGGCACCTGTGATACACTGGTCACGGGTTCCACGGAAATGGCTCAAAATTAGCCAAAAACAGGTTTATCCGCTTATAACGCGCGATAGCAAACTCGGATCGCCGAAAACTCACTTCCATCGTGTAGAGCGTGGTAGAATTGACCTAGAAACATGTTCAAATTGCCGAAAAGTTTTTTTAATGGAACCCATTTAATGGCACATGCCAGTTTTAGGGTCCCAAATACCGTAATTTTCAGTCGTCTGCAGGGCACGAGCCTGGAAACGTTTCTTCGCTAATTTCTATTACATCCTAGTTGCAAACCACCAACTGGACCCAACTAGCATGAATTTTCGACCCCAAGTCTTTCGTGGCACCTGTGGTACACTGGTCACGGGTTCCACGGTAATGGCTCAAAATTAGCCAAAAACAGGATTTATCCGCTTATAACTCGCGATAGCAAACTCGGATCGTCGAAAACTCACTTCCATCGTGTAGAGCGTGGTCGAATTGGCCTAGAAACATGTTCAAATTGCCGAAAAGTTTTTTTAATGGAACCCATTTAATGGCACATGCCAGTTTTAGGGTCCCAAATACCGTAATTTTCAGTCGTCTGCAGGGCACGAGCCTGGAAACGTTTCTTCGCTAAATTCTATTACATCCTAGTTGCAAACCACCAACTGGACCCAACTAGCATGGATTTTCGACCACAAGTCTTTCGTGGCACCTGTGATACACTGGTCACGGGTTCCACGGAAATGACTCAAAATTAGCCAAAAACAGGCTTTATCCGCTTATAACTCGCGATAGCAAACTCGGATCGTCGAAAACTCACTTCCATCGTGTAGAGCGTGGTCGAATTGACCTAGAAACATGTTCAAATTGCCGAAAAGTTTTTTTAATGGAACCCATTTAATGGCACATGCCAGTTTTAGGGTCCCAAATACCGTAATTTTCAGTCGTCTGCAGGGCACGAGCCTGGAAACGTTTCTTCGCTAATTTCTATTACATCCTAGTTGCAAACCACCAACTGGACCCAACTAGCATGAATTTTCGACCCCAAGTCTTTCGTGGCACCTGTGGTACACTGGTCACGGGTTCCACGGAAATGGCTCAAAATTAGCCAAAAACAGGCTTTATCCGCTTATAACTCGCGATAGCAAACTCGGGTCGTCGAAAACTCACTTCCATCGTGTAGAGCGTGGTCGAATTGACCTAGAAACATGTTTATATTGCCGAAAAGTTTTTTTAATGGAACCCATTTAAGGGCACATGCCAGTTTTAGGGTCCCAAATACCGTAATTTTCAGTCGTCTGCAGGGCACGAGCCTGGAAACGTTTCTTCGCTAATTTCTATTACATCCTAGTTGCAAACCACCAACTGGACCCAACTAGCATGAATTTTCGACCCCAAGTCTTTCGTGGCACCTGTGGTACACTGGTCACGGGTTCCACGGAATTGGCTCAAAATTAGCCAAAAACAGGCTTTATCCGCTTATAACTCGCGATAGCAAACTCGGATCGTCGAAAACTCACTTCCATCGTGTAGAGCGTGGTCGAATTGACCTAGAAACATGTTCAAATTGCCGAAAAGTTTTTTTAATGGAACCCATTTAATGGCACATGCCAGTTTTAGGGTCCCAAATACCGTAATTTTCAGTCGTCTGCAGGGCACGAGCCTGGAAACGTTTCTTCGCTAAATTCTATTACATCGTAGTTGCAAACCACCAACTGGACCCAACTAGCATGAATTTTCGACCCCAAGTCTTTCGTGGCACCTGTGGTACACTGGTCACGGGTTCCACGGAAATGGCTTAAAATCAGCCAAAAACAGGCTTTATCCGCTTATAACTCGCGATAGCAAACTCGGATCGTCGAAAACTCACTTCCATCGTGTAGAGCGTGGTCGAATTGACCTAGAAACATGTTCAATTGCCGAAAAGTTTTTTTAATGGAACCCATTTAATGGCACATGCCAGTTTTAGGGTCCCAAATACCGTAATTTTCAGTCGTCTGCAGGGCACGAGCCTGGAAACGTTTCTTCGCTAAATTCTATTACATCCTAGTTGCAAACCACCAACTGGACCCAACTAGCATGAATTTTCGACCCCAAGTCTTTCGTGGCACCTGTGGTACACTGGTCACGGGTTCCACGGAAATGGCTCAAAATTAGCCAAAAACAGGCTTTATCCGCTTATAACTCGCGATAGCAAACTCGGATCGTCGAAAACTCACTTCCATCGTGTAGAGCGTGGTCGAATTGACCTAGAAACGTGTTCAAATTGCCGAAAAGTTTTTTTAATGGAACCCATTTAATGGCACATGCCAGTTTTAGGGTCCCAAATACCGTAATTTTCAGTCGTCTGCAGGGCACGAGCCTGGAAACGTTTCTTCGCTAAATTATATTACATCCTAGTTGCAAACCACCAACTGGACCCAACTAGCATGAATTTTCGACCCCAAGTCTTTCGTGGCACCTGTGGTACACTGGTCACGGGTTCCACGGAATTGGCTCAAAATTAGCCAAAAACAGGCTTTATCCGCTTATAACTCGCGATAGCAAACTCGGATCGTCGAAAACTCACTTCCATCGTGTAGAGCGTGGTCGAATTGACCTAGAAACATGTTCAATTGCCGAAAAGTTTTTTTAATGGAACCCATTTAATGGCACATGCCAGTTTTAGGGTCCCAAATACCGTAATTTTCAGTCGTCTGCAGGGCACGAGCCTGGAAACGTTTCTTCGCTAATTTCTATTACATCCTAGTTGCAAACCACCAACTGGACCCAACTAGCATGAATTTTCGACCCCAAGTCTTTCGTGGCACCTGTGGTACACTGGTCACGGGTTCCACGGAAATGGCTCAAAATTAGCCAAAAACAGGCTTTATCCGCTTATAACTCGCGATAGCAAACTCGGATCGTCGAAAACTCACTTCCATCGTGTAGAGCGTGGTCGAATTGACCTAGAAACATGTTCAAATTGCCGAAAAGTTTTTTTAATGGAACCCATTTAATGGCACATGCCAGTTTTAGGGTCCCAAATACCGTAATTTTCAGTCGTCTGCAGGGCACGAGCCTGGAAACGTTTCTTCGCTAATTTCTATTACATCCTAGTTGCAAACCACCAACTGGACCCAACTAGCATGAATTTTCGACCCCAAGTCTTTCGTGGCACCTGTGGTACACTGGTCACGGGTTCCACGGAAATGGCTCAAAATTAGCCAAAAACAGGCTTTATCCGCTTATAACTCGCGATAGCAAACTCGGATCGTCGAAAACTCACTTCCATCGTGTAGAGCGTGGTCGAATTGACCTAGAAACATGTTCAAATTGCCGAAAAGTTTTTTTAATGGAACCCATTTAATGGCACCTGCCAGTTTTAGGGTCCCAAATACCGTAATTTTCAGTCGTCTGCAGGGCACGAGCCTGGAAACGTTTCTTCGCTAAATTCTATTACATCCTAGTTGCAAACCACCAACTGGACCCAACTAGCATGAATTTTCGACCCCAAGTCTTTCGTGGCACCTGTGGTACACTGGTCACGGGTTCCACGGAAATGGCTCAAAATTAGCCAAAAACAGGCTTTATCCGCTTATAACTCGCGATAGCAAACTCGGATCGTCGAAAACTCACTTCCATCGTGTAGAGCGTGGTCGAATTGACCTAGAAACATGTTCAAATTGCCGAAAAGTTTTTTTAATGGGACCCATTTAATGGCACATGCCAGTTTTAGGGTCCCAAATACCGTAATTTTCAGTCGTCTGCAGGGCACGAGCCTGGAAACGTTTCTTCGCTAATTTCTATTACATCCTAGTTGCAAACCACCAACTGGACCCAACTAGCATGAATTTTCGACCCCAATTCTTTCGTGGCACCTGTGGTACACTGGTCACGGGTTCCACGGAAATGGCTCAAAATTAGCCAAAAACAGGATTTATCCGCTTATAACTCGCGATAGCAAACTCGGATCGTCGAAAACTCACTTCCATCGTGTAGAGCGTGGTCGAATTGACCTAGAAACATGTTCAAATTGCCGAAAAGTTTTTTTAATGGAACCCATTTAATGGCACATGCCAGTTTTAGGGTCCCAAATACCGTAATTTTCAGTCGTCTGCAGGGCACGAGCCTGGAAACGTTTCTTCGCTAATTTCTATTACATCCTAGTTGCAAACCACCAACTGGACCCAACTAGCATGAATTTTCGACCCCAAGTCTCTCGTGGCACCTGTGGTACTTTGGTCACGGGTTCCACGGAAATGGCTCAAATTTAGCCAAAAACAGGCTTTATCCGCTTATAACTCGCGATAGCAAACTCGGATCGTCGAAAACTCACTCCCATCGTGTAGAGCGTGGTCGAATTGACCTAGAAACATGTTCAAATTGCCGAAAAGTTTTTTTAATGGAACCCATTTAATGGCACATGCCAGTTTTAGGGTCCCAAATACCGTAATTTTCAGTCGTCTGCAGGAGTCGGAGAACTTACATTTTTTACAAATCTATACAAGGTAGTTCTATCCTAGGTAAATCCATACATGGTAATTCTATCATAGGTAAATCCATACATGGTAATTCTATCATATGTAGGTAAATCTATACATGGTAATTCTATCCTAGGTAAATCCATACATGGTAATTCTATCCAAGGTAAATCTATACAAAGTAATTCTATCCAAGGTAGATCTATACATGGTAATTCTATCCAAGGTGAATCTATACGAGGAAATTCTATCCAAAGTAATTCTATCCAAGGTAAATCTATCCAAGGTAAATCTATACAAGGTACATAGTTATATCAAGGGATGTTTTATTCAAGGAAAATCTAATCAAGGGAAATTTTATCTGAGGAAAATGCATCCAAGGGAAAAAGTCTGTTAAGGATAATTCATATACAGGGAAAATACATCCAAATGAAAATAAATCTAGGGGATTTATGTGATTTATATCCTGTGAAGGGTGTTTTATATAAAATAATTATCAATATCTACTACCGTATGTTTTTCGGCTTCCGGGTTGTACTGAAACGGAGTTAAGTTACTTCATCTGTGCGAAACTCCAATTCCGCAATTATTAATTAGTGTTGTTTATTGATGATGTAGTTATGATGGTCAACGCATAAAATCATTGAAAGAATCAAAGGCACCAAAATTCGTACACTATAAAGTCTGCTTATCATACGTGTTAAAAGATCACCCAATAATTCAACTGGCTATGTTTGTGTTATTCACAAGATTAATTTCATGGGAAAGTGCGCAGCATCAATTTTATGAACCTTTCAAAGGTTTCTATAGATAATAAAACTACAGGGTATCCTGCACACTCCCCCTCAAAAGTTCACTAGGCGCGCGGCTTCTTCTTGTCAGATGGGCCCTCATCCTTCTTTGGGCACTCGTTGGCCAGGTGACTTTCCGATCGGCATACGAAACATTTCTTTGGATACGGACCAGAACCGCCCGATATACCACGTCCGTGACGGCGCTCTCCCTGTAATGACAATTCACTGTCACTGTCATTACTGTCACTTGACATACACCTAGAGCATTCACAACTCGAATTTTCACTCCAACTCGAATCAGCACTAGAATCTTTACAACTCTCATTATCACCAACTTCCGGGAACTTAGCCAATTCGACACATGCGACGACGAAGATCTGCAGTTGATCTTCCGACAGACTGATCATCTCTTGCACCACTGTGCGAACAACGGTCGAATCAGCTCGCTTCTTGATAAGTTCATCCAAAACCGAAGACACATCTTTAGGGAATGCCGACATTTTTGAAATACGAACAGTAATTACGATCAACCTGTAATGTTACACAACAATATGAATTCATCCATTATACAACATGTAAAAAATATTTTTTCAATCAAGAGGAAGAAGATCAATTAATAATTTCATGGGCACATAAAAACATATTATGATAATATGAACAATATTACAATATGATGGAATTCTTTTTTTAAACATTCATGAGCACATAAAGAAACATTTCACACAACAGACTAATAATTTGTTAACACAATTTACTATACTAGGGTGAACCCGTTGCTACGCAACTGAGCGTTAAGTTTACAAAAAATATTATCGAAGTAAACCCGTCAATATACAAAATTAGCTTCAATATACATATGCACCACGAACCCGTTGCCGTCCAACTCAAGTCATCATTGATCCATAATTATCAGTTAGAATTTCTTACATTATTTCTAGAAGACTATTAATAGCCTCCCCGTTTAATTGAATATATACATAATTTTTTTAGCCAGTGTAGTTTACCTGATCTGTTGAAATTAGTTCATTTCAGCCACTACTCTAATCTATTCAAGCTGAACGGTGTGAATATTTATACACCCTGTTCAACAACACAACCCGTTTTTTCACTTATGTATCAGTCATATATAATGTACAGCTTGAAATGGGTAATTCAAAGCTGATCTGAAAATTTCATTCCATTAAATTTAATCGACCCATTTGAATCTACATATACCTTCACACTGACTTGTTCAAACTGTTGTCTTAAAAGATTACTTCAAGTTACCCGAATACCGTTGAGAATACCCGTGGACAAAGTTAGAGCCACCCGTGAAGTTAAACACTTACTATCACCTACAGTAGTTCGTTCATATATTCGTTACATACATTATTTCAAATACATATTTTTACCCGTCCCGTGGAATAGCAAAAATATTTTTTTATTTAAACCTAAAAACATAAGCACAACAGTAAGCGGCACAATAAAACTACAATTCCAGTTAAGATTAATGATGTTTCCAGTTCAAAATATGGGGATGGCGATGATTTTTCTAAAACGTTTTTCATTAAGTTTACTCTAAAGTTTTGTGGTCCGTAAGTTCAGCCATTCGAGGGGGGTGCTGATGATTGAAACCTTTGTTGAGAAGAAATAATCAGTCAATGAGATAAAAAAAATAATGGATCACAATTATCATGACCTTACCTAATTATCATGGCCTTAGCCTCGGTTGAGGTACATACATTCTGGTCAGGTTGAAAGGAAGGCGATGATTTATTTCGTTGTTTCCATGAAGTAATGAAAGGTTTTTTAATGTTTTGTTCGTGATATTTATACTAAAAGCGTGACAGACAGACAGACAAACAGACATCGTCTAATTTATATATAGATACACAAGAATCAGATTACGTTCACGTTAATCTGACTTCATACATTTGCCACACTTGGCTACTGCGTCCACCAATAGCCAAAACATCCCGATGGCCACCAATAACCCTGCACCGATAGCTATGGATTTGATGTACACATTGTACGCACCAAGCCATCCATCCGTTAGGGACCAACTCCATCCACCGGTTTTGCTCACCGTCGACACCGAAATGCTTGAATCGATATTACCAATCATTTCTCTGGGAATATCATTCACGGTTCCTTGCAATGAAAAGTTCTTCTGTCCACCCGGACACATTGTCACACATTGCAAGTCTACCAATTGTGTAGTCACATGTACAATTGCTTCAGCCTCAATCCCGTTCACAGTACAATGTACCACGGTCATCACGCTCCCGCACTCAACAAATGCGATGGCATTTGACACACTGGACGTACACTTGTACTTGAACCGTAAACCTGTGTAACAATTAACACATCCTGTTACCTCTATCACTCGCACAGTACACACATTCATGTCCGTTGTTATTGACCACTCCACGCCCTCCATCTTCATCTTCATTCTCATTGTCATGACGTCATTTTTCATTTTTGCTATGATCGTGCTGTCACTGCCTGTTTTTATTGTAAAGTACAAATTTCCCATTTCCAACGGCAGAACATGCTCCTGCTCCATGAACATGTCCTCCACTTTCACACTTACGCACTGACATCCAACTCCGTATGTTCTCACTGAACATTGACACACGTCTGATGCTAAATAACACTCATTGAACGCTTCTGCCTGTTTCCGTGTAGCACACATCAGTGTCCCAACACAACAGCATTCAACGACGGACTGCCACTGTTGCTCGTGTCTGACATCAATGTCCTATTGCCATTCGTGATGAACCCTTTGTTAAGCACAGGTGTCGGTGGCACACTCACTGAGTCGATAACCAACCGCACATTGTTAACTTTCGATTCAATCCCAGGCGTCATGACAACTTGAACTTGTTGTGTTTCTTCCTGTGTATGCACGTTAATATCCACTGTCACTTGGTATTGCCACATAACACACTCAAAAACATGCCACACATTTCGGATATGGGCACTGCATATGAACGGTAAAACATGCAGCCATCTGCATAACTGAAACAACCATTCAACCATCCTGCATTTACTGATGCACATGATGTAAAACCCGGTCGTTCATTGGCTTCTCCATTGCATTCATCAAACTTCATGTCATGTGTAGTATTGCTGCATACAGTACTCACACATGGTTTCACTCCTGGACAGTGTTTCACAGATGCAGTTTTCACTCCATAACTTCTGCTGTAAAACATTGACTGTTTCACGCACTGCAGCTCAATGTTCTTGACATTCACACTCACTTGTCCCATAACATCGTTGCCATTCGGTGAATTAATGATGTCCAGTAGGTAACAGCGTTACTTCAGCCGTGTTTGTCACTTTACACGACAACTCTTGTCAGTGCCTGTGCACTCATCTGTCTTCGCCGTCATCATACTCAGTTCACCGCACCCTTTGACCAAGTAAAATTTCAGAAATAGTATGATTATGCACAAAGCCACTGTAAGATACCACAATCCTTTGCCCTGTGCTCGGCGATGTGGTACGTACTCATGTCTATCATAGACAGCTGTAGACGACTGTATATCACTCAACTCATAGCTTTCATACATCGGCACATACATACGATGATATGCGGCATTTTTGGCTCTGTGACATCCAGCCAACGTCCATCTGTTAACTATGTACATTGTTTTCACAACGTAGTACAACCCAATCACCGTTACCAATGCAATCAGAAACAATTTAACAAATGTTGATACAGACGCACAATGCATATTCCGTAACATCATTGGACATATGCCTGTCACACATTCAGAACGGACGACATCACAGAACGGAAAACTGTCACACAATTCTTTCATCTCCGCCACCAGTAATCCTCTTTTGAACACCTTCACGCTGACGTGATGTTCACGCATAGTCACTTCAGGTGGCAGCATGAAATCAAATTTTCCTTCGGGTGGAAACGATCGATGGTAGCACACACTGATTTGTAGCACACTGGTAGCACACTTTCTCACTCACACAAATTTGCACTGAATTGAATGCGAGCAGCACAGTCGGCTGCAACCCAGCCAACCGTCTCGATCGACGCAATGGTTGCTGATCAAAGTTATCACGTGTCTTCTCTGGTTGGTTCTGGGACTCAATCTCATTCACGTTATCACTGTTGTTCATCTCAGTGTCTTCTTTGCTCTCCTCAAGTACCACATCAGTTTCCAATGGGTACAACATGTTAATTGGTCTGACCAATGTTGATCTGTTGGACATTGTCAATGTCACCGATCGGACAACCCCATCCGCACTTTTCATCAAACTCTTGATTCTAGCCACTCTCCAGGCTCCACGTGGCAAATTTTCTTCTCCGATCAACACCACAGTACCAACCTTCGGAGGCTTCCGTCATTAGACCTTTCAGTCTGTTGTGCACGATCGCACGCTCACGTAACGACAACAGATACTCCGTTTTGAACAATTCCCAGAATTTGTTCACAATTTTCTGTTGATGCATCCATCGAATCCGTAGGGCCGTCGTTGATGATTGTCGAGGCAGGTACTCATCTTCTTTGTCTGCGTCCAGCACAGGAGCACCTGGCGAACGTCTAAGAGCGAAGAAATCCACCTGACGTAACACTTCTATGTTATCAACGCCACCGTACACGTACGTTAGTGGTCTCGTGTTTACCACTGCCGATGTTTCATACATCAACGTGCGCATCTCATCCACTGTCACTAGTTTCAGACCGTTCGCACTATTCAGACTGTTTTTCACCGTACGAACGAGACATTCCACATGTCCGTTCTGCACCGGTGCCATAGGTGGACAATACACCCACTCAATCTGATGATTGATTAATACTGCATTATTGATGCATCCACCTCACGACTAGGCACCGTCATCAGCGTTTTATTCACCAGCACCATCTGTGTGCCGTTGTCACTGTAACACTTTTTCGGAATTAAATAGACGGATACAAATCGTCTGAAAGCTGCCAGGAATCCTTCCGCTGACAGACTTTCAACCAAATCCACACGAACATTACGTGTCTGCATGCACGTGAACAAACCACCCCATGCTTTCTTCTTCTCTTCCCCTGATTTCACTGTCAATGGTCCGAAGTAATCCACTCCACAGTACTCGAACACAGCCGTTGAACTGACTCATTCAACGGGCATAGGAGCCATTTGCACTGGATGACGATAAGCTCCTTTATACTGACGTACGCACGATGCACATCTGTGTATGTACATACTTACAAATCTGCTGCCTTCCGCAATCAATTATCTCAGTGTTTAAAGGTTATTTTGTCTTGAAATTTTGATAGGATGTTTATGATAGTTGGTCCAAACCGTAATAACCTCAAAATCAATTATGATTAACGTTTGTCACATGTCCGGTGGCAAAAACCGCCGATGCGTCGGCCGTGGTACACGTGCAAATTTGCATGCGCAATTAGGGTTTCCAACGTTGTAAGTCGCATGATCTACCTCTGATTGATATGGGATAAACTTGAGTAAAACTATTAAACATCCACCAGACATCGCCGTATTAATTTTGCTGATTTAACACGTCAGACCCCCCTGCCGACCGATTGCATAATGAGGGTGGTTTGGCGATCTGTAGAGGTGTGGGTCTGACCTTGAGGTAGCTCAAAGGCAGAGCTTAATCATCGGACTAACAACGAATAATTCACGTATTGGTCACCTTATTTGATAACCGGACGGTAAATAATGGTTTCATTACCGGAAACAAGAAAATTTAAGCAAAGAAATCGAACAGTCGAAAACTATAGTTACACGTTTGACCGATGGCCCTTTGTTTTACTCATAAAAATGTACACACGCTGTTTTTAACAAACTTATTTGATGAACATGGTGTTTATAAACGTTTGTAAAAAAATTATAATCAATACATAATAAACATCATGAGTAAGAACGTCGCAAACCCCAAGGCGCACGTCAAATCGCACGTGTACAACGGCCGACGCATCGGCGGTTTTTGCCACCGGACATGTGATAAACGCTAATTATCATTGAATTTCGGGTTCATACTGTTTGGTCTACCTATTATGTACATCCTATCAAATTTTTAAGGCCAAAGAACTTCTCAACACTGAGATATTCACCAAAATCATAAAAATCGTAAGTGAATTTAAACATATGACCGCCACTGTACTTACAAATCACACTCACAAGTCTCACCTGAGCGTGATTCAATTCTTCTTGTACATGTCCAATCACCAGATTGGTATAGGCGCAATCTTTGGCCAGCAGGACCGGTGTGCGAGCGTCCTGCGGCAGCTCCGCATTCTCCAAGCGTTCTCGACACTTAATCAATCCATCACTGTCCACGAACAGCTTCAAAGTTTTCATCAGCTGACTTTTACTCTCACTTTTCAGGTGCACATTCAAGACGTTGATGATCGAGGTCCAGCACTACCTGCGCCACGGACTGCTCAGCCACGGTCGGCCACGGCAGCACTCCCGGGGACATGCAGCTCAATGCTTTCATCATCGGAGTAGTTGGTTCTTTGTGTCTGCCCCCTGGTTCCACAATTATTTTCGCATCATACGCATCTTCTTCTTCTTTGCGCTCTACATCACTCAGACCAGACTCCAGAATGCTTATCATACGTGTTAAAAGATCACCCAATAATTCAACTGGCTATGTTGGTGTTATTCTCAAGATTAAGTTCATTGGAAAGTGCGCAGCATCAATTTTATGAACCTTTCAAAGATTTCTATAGATAATAAAACTACAGGGTATCCTGCACATCATCGGTTCCAAGTTCCAAGTTACTTCATCGGATGTTCAAGGCATATTCTTTAACGACCATCAGCCAGTAGGTCACACTTCTGTTCGACTGCCATAAGGCTTTTTATAAATTATTAAGAGACTGAACTCCAATTCGCGCCAAGTTGAATTATAATTTTATCAAACATTTGACTCGCTGGTCAAGTGGTTGAAGTGTTAGACATTAAAACCGCCTGGCTTAAAGCACACGGGTTCGAATCCCGGGGCCGTCACCAAAAAGCCGGTTGGCAGTCAAAAAAATTGTGACCTACTGGCTGATGGTCATAAAAGTATATGCCTTGAACATCTGATAGAGAGTGACTTGAAATCTGATTCCATGATATGCCTAAGCCAAGTACCATTGTGATTTGGACCCGGCGAAGACTTGATCCGTACACTAAAAAAACGGGTTAAATCGGACATTTTTGAGCTTCCAAAAACGGGTACAAAAATTACGACCTCCGGACTCGGTTTTCGACCGATTTTAGAACATGTTTAAATAAATGAAAAATTGGGCGTCGTTTTATGTGTAAACATGCGAATTTATACAAAATATTTTAATGTGATCAGTGTTGGCTATCAACGTGTAATCTGCCTAATTTACTTGTTGTCTAACCTACTTATGCTAATGAAACATGATTATAACTTTCTTTATACATGGATTCTTCTCTCTAATACATACATTATCTACATTAATTGGGATATTATGAGATTTTGTATTTTATTCTTGTTCAATGACAATTATGATGCAGTGCTCAATTAAAAAAATTTACCTTTTATGATGTGATACGATATCATACGATTATTCCCATATATTCAATAATTGAACTAAAAGCAGCGTACAACTAATGAAACGATGGTGGTGACACGTAAAAATGCGCAATTGTCCTGTTAACCTAACATATTTACTCCGGTATTGAAGATGTAATGTGATATTTTCTGGCTGATTCGGCGGTTTGGTAATAGAATGAAAAAATTTCGATCCCAATCCAAAATCACACTGACTGCGGTTACACACGGACTCATTTGTTATATACTGTAGTTATGTCCCATGTCAGGCATGTTGCCCATCATGTTTGTCGTAACAAAGGTCTGAAACAACGCTCACTCACTCACTCACTCACTCACCAACTCACTCATTCACTCACCCACTGAAAATCGATTTACTTTGGATAGAATTTCCTCGTATACATTTACCTTGGATAGAATTACCATGTATAGATCTACCTTGGATAGAACTTCCTCGTATAGATTTACCATGGATAGAATTTTCTCAGATAAAATTTCCCTTGATTAGATTTTCCTTGAATAAAACATCCCTTGATAGAACTACTGTACCTTGTATAGATTTACCTTGGATAGATTTACCTTGGATAGAATTACTTTGGATAGAATTTCCTCGTATAGATTTACCTTGGATATAATTACCATGTATAGATATACCTTGGATAGAATTACCTCGTATAGATTTACCTTGGATAGAATTACCATGTATAGATTTACCTTGGATAGAATTACCATGTATAGATTTACCTTGGATAGAATTAGACTGGATGGGATAGATTTTCTGTACCCCGTCTGCAGGGCACGAGCCTGGAAACGTTTCTTCGCTAATTTCTATTACATCCTAGTTGCAAACCACCAACTGGACCCAACTAGCATGAATTTTCCACCCCAAGTCTTTCGTGGCACCTGTGGTACACTGGTCACGGGTTCCACGGAAATGGCTCAAAATTAGCCAAAAAACAGGCTTTATCCGCTTATAACTCGCGATAGCAAACTCGGATCGTCGAAAACTTACTTCCATCGTGTAGAGCGTGGTCGAATTGACCTAGAAACATGTTCAAATTGCCGAAAAGTTTTTTTAATGGAACCCATTTAATGGCACATGCCAGTTTTAGGGTCCCAAATACCGTAATTTTCAGTCGTCTGCAGGGCACGAGCCTGGAAACGTTTCTTCGCTAATTTCTATTACATCCTAGTTGCAAACCACCAACTGGACCCAACTAGCATGAATTTTCGACCCCAAGTCTTTCGTGGCACCTGTGGTACACTGGTCACGGGTTCCATGGAAATGGCTAAAAATTAGCCAAAAACAGGCTTTATCCGCTTATAACTCGCGATAGCAAACTCGGATCGTCGAAAACTCACTTCCATCGTGTAGAGCGTGGTCGAATTAACCTAGAAACATGTTCAAATTGCCGAAAAGTTTTTTTAATGGAACCCATTTAATGGCACATGCCAGTTTTAGGGTCCCAAATACCGTAATTTTCAGTCGTCTGCAGGGCACGAGCCTGGAAACGTTTCTTCGCTAATTTCTATTACATCCTAGTTGCAAACCACCAACTGGACCCAACTAGCATGAATTTTCGACCCCAAGTCTTTCGTGGCACCTGTGGTACACCGGTCACGGGTTCCACGGAATTGGCTCAAAATTAGCCAAAAACAGGCTTTATCCGCTTATAACTCGCGATAGCAAACTCGAATCGTCGAAAACTCACTTCCATCGTGTAGAGCGTGGTCGAATTGACCTAGAAACATGTTCAAATTGCCGAAAAGTTTTTTAATGGAACCCATTTAATGGCACCTGCCAGTTTTAGGGTCCCAAATACCGTAATTTTCAGTCGTCTGCAGGGCACGAGCCTGGAAACGTTTCTTCGCTAAATTCTATTACATCCTAGTTGCAAACCACCAACTGGACCCAACTAGCATGAATTTTCGACCCCAAGTCTTTCGTGGCACCTGTGGTACACTGGTCACGGGTTCCACGGAAATGGCTCAAAATTAGCCAAAAACAGGCTTTATCCGCTTATAACTCGCGATAGCAAACTCGGATCGTCGAAAACTCACTTCCATCGTGTAGAGCGTGGTCGAATTGACCTAGAAACATGTTCAAATTGCCGAAAAGTTTTTTTAATGGAACCCATTTAATGGCACATGCCAGTTTTAGGGTCCCAAATACCGTAATTTTCAGTCGTCTGCAGGGCACGAGCCTGGAAACGTTTCTTCGCTAATTTCTATTACATCCTAGTTGCAAACCACCAACTGGACCCAACTAGCATGAATTTTCGACCCCAAGTCTTTCGTGGCACCTGTGGTACACTGGTCACGGGTTCCACGGAAATGGCTCAAAATTAGCCAAAAACAGGCTTTATCCGCTTATAACTCGCGATAGCAAACTCGGATCGTCGAAAACTCACTTCCATCGTGTAGAGCGTGGTCGAATTGACCTAGAAACATGTTCAAATTGCCGAAAAGTTTTTTTAATGGAACCCATTTAATGGCACATGCCAGTTTTAGGGTCCCAAATACCGTAATTTTCAGTCGTCTGCAGGGCACGAGCCTGGAAACGTTTCTTCGCTAATTTCTATTACATCCTAGTTGCAAACCACCAACTGGACCCAACTAGCATGAATTTTCGACCCCAAGTCTTTCGTGGCACCTGTGGTACACTGGTCACGGGTTCCACGGAAATGGCTCAAAATTAGCCAAAAACAGGCTTTATCCGCTTATAACTCGCGATAGCAAACTCGGATCGTCGAAAACTCACTTCCATCGTGTAGAGCGTGGTCGAATTGACCTAGAAACATGTTCAAATTGCCGAAAAGTTTTTTTAATGGAACCCATTTAATGGCACATGCCAGTTTTAGGGTCCCAAATACCGTAATTTTCAGTCGTCTGCAGGGCACGAGCCTGGAAACGTTTCTTCGCTAATTTCTATTACATCCTAGTTGCAAACCACCAACTGGACCCAACTAGCATGAATTTTCGACCCCAAGTCTTTCGTGGCACCTGTGGTACACTGGTCACGGGTTCCACGGAAATGGCTCAAAATTAGCCAAAAACAGGCTTTATCCGCTTATAACTCGCGATAGCAAACTCGGATCGTCGAAAACTCACTTCCATCGTGTAGAGCGTGGTCGAATTGACCTAGAAACATGTTCAAATTGCCGAAAAGTTTTTTTAATGGAACCCATTTAATGGCACATGCCAGTTTTAGGGTCCCAAATACCGTAATTTTCAGTCGTCTGCAGGGCACGAGCCTGGAAACGTTTCTTCGCTAATTTCTATTACATCCTAGTTGCAAACCACCAACTGGACCCAACTAGCATGAATTTTCGACCCCAAGTCTTTCGTGGCACCTGTGGTACACTGGTCACGGGTTCCACGGAAATGGCTCAAAATTAGCCAAAAACAGGCTTTATCCGCTTATAACTCGCGATAGCAAACTCGGATCGTCGAAAACTCACTTCCATCGTGTAGAGCGTGGTCGAATTGAACTAGAAACATGTTCAAATTGCCGAAAAGTTTTTTTAATGGAACCCATTTAATGGCACATGCCAGTTTTAGGGTCCCAAATACCGTAATTTTCAGTCGTCTGCAGGGCACGAGCCTGGAAACGTTTCTTCGCTAAATTCTATTACAACCTAGTTGCAAACCACCAACTGGACCCAACTAGCATGAATTTTCGACCCCAAGTCTTTCGTGGCACCTGTGGTACACTGGTCACGGGTTCCACGGAAATGGCTCAAAATTAGCCAAAAACAAGCTTTATCCGCTTATAACTCGCGATAGCAAACTAGGATCGTCGAAAACTCACTTCCATCGTGTAGAGCGTGGTCGAATTGACCTAGAAACATGTTCAAATTGCCGAAAAGTTTTTTTAATGGAACCCATTTAATGGCACATGCCAGTTTTAGGGTCCCAAATACCGTAATTTTCAGTCGTCTGCAAGGCACGAGCCTGGAAACGTTTCTTCGCTAATTTCTATTACATCCTAGTTGCAAACCACCAACTGGACCCAACTAGCATGAATTTTCGACCCCAAGTCTTTCGTGGCACCTGTGGTACACTGGTCACGGGTTCCACGGAAATGGCTCAAAATTAGCCAAAAACAGGCTTTATCCGCTTATAACTCGCGATAGCAAACTCGGATCGTCGAAAACTCACTTCCATCGTGTAGAGCGTGGTCGAATTGACCTAGAAACATGTTCAAATTGCCGAAAAGTTTTTTTAATGGAACCCATTTAATGGCACATGCCAGTTTTAGGGTCCCGAATACCGTAATTTTCAGTCGTCTGCAGGGCACGAGCCTGGAAACGTTTCTTCGCTAATTTCTATTACATCCTAGTTGCAAACCACCAACTGGACCCAACTAGCATGAATTTTCGACCCCAAGTCTTTCGTGGCACCTGTGGTACACTGGTCACGGGTTCCACGGAAATGGCTCAAAATTAGCCAAAAACAGGCTTTATCCGCTTATAACTCGCGATAGCAAACTCGGATCGTCGAAAACTCACTTCCATCGTGTAGAGCGTGGTCGAATTGACCTAGAAACATGTTCAAATTGCCGAAAAGTTTTTTAATGGAACCCATTTAATGGCACATGCCAGTTTTAGGGTCCCAAATACCGTAATTTTCAGTCGTCTGCAGGGCACGAGCCTGGAAACGTTTCTTCGCTAAATTCTATTACATCCTAGTTGCAAACCACCAACTGGACCCAACTAGCATGAATTTTCGACCCCAAGTCTTTCGTGGCACCTGTGGTACACTGGTCACGGGTTCCACGGAAATGGCTCAAAATTAGCAAAAACAGGCTTTATCCGCTTATAACTCGCGATAGCAAACTCGGATCGTCGAAAACTCACTTCCATCGTGTAGAGCGTGGTCGAATTGACCTAGAAACATGTTCAAATTGCCGAAAAGTTTTTTTAATGGAACCCATTTAATGGCACATGCCAGTTTTAGGGTCCCAAATACCGTAATTTTCAGTCGTCTGCAGGGCACGAGCCTGGAAACGTTTCTTCGCTAAATTCTATTACAACCTAGTTGCAAACCACCAACTGGACCCAACTAGCATGAATTTTCGACCCCAAGTCTTTCGTGGCACCTGTGGTACACTGGTCACGGGTTCCACGGAAATGGCTCAAAATTAGCCAAAAACAGGCTTTATCCGCTTATAACTCGCGATAGCAAACTCGGATCGTCGAAAACTCACTTCCATCGTGTAGAGCGTGGTCGAATTGACCTAGAAACATGTTCAAATTGCCGAAAAGTTTTTTTAATGGAACCCATTTAATGGCACATGCCAGTTTTAGGGTCCCAAATACCGTAATTTTCATTCGTCTGCAGGGCACGAGCCTGGAAACGTTTCTTCGCTAAATTCTATTACATCGTAGTTGCAAACCACCAACTGGACCCAACTAGCATGAATTTTCGACCCCAAGTCTTTCGTGGCACCTGTGGTACACTGGTCACGGGTTCCACGGAATTGGCTCAAAATTAGCCAAAAACAGGCTTTATCCGCTTATAACTCGCGATAGCAAACTCGGATCGTCGAAAACTCACTTCCATCGTGTAGAGCGTGGTCGAATTGACCTAGAAACATGTTCAATTGCCGAAAAGTTTTTTTAATGGAACCCATTTAATGGCACATGCCAGTTTTAGGGTCCCAAATACCGTAATTTTCAGTCGTCTGCAGGGCACGAGCCTGGAAACGTTTCTTCGCTAAATTCTATTACATCCTAGTTGCAAACCACCAACTGGACCCAACTAGCATGAATTTTCGACCCCAAGTCTTTCGTGGCACCTGTGGTACACTGGTCACGGGTTCCACGGAAATGGCTCAAAATTAGCCAAAAACAGGCTTTATCCGCTTATAACTCGCGATAGCAAACTCGGATCGTCGAAAACTCACTTCCATCGTGTAGAGCGTGGTTGAATTGACCTAGAAACGTGTTCAAATTGCCGAAAAGTTTTTTTAATGGAACCCATTTAATGGCACATGCCAGTTTTAGGGTCCCAAATACCGTAATTTTCAGTCGTCTGCAGGGCACGAGCCTGGAAACGTTTCTTCGCGAAATTCTATTACATCCTAGTTGCAAACCACCAACTGGACCCAACTAGCATGAATTTTCGACCCCAAGTCTTTCGTGGCACCTGTGGTACACTGGTCACGGGTTCCACGGAATTGGCTCAAAATTAGCCAAAAACAGGCTTTATCCGCTTATAACTCGCGATAGCAAACTCGGATCGTCGAAAACTCACTTCCATCGTGTAGAGCGTGGTCGAATTGACCTAGAAACATGTTCAAATTGCCGAAAAGTTTTTTTAATGGAAACCATTTAATGGCACATGCCAGTTTTAGGGTCCCAAATACCGTAATTTTCAGTCGTCTGCAGGGCACGAGCCTGGAAACGTTTCTTCGCTAATTTCTATTACATCCTAGTTGCAAACCACCAACTGGACCCAACTAGCATGAATTTTCGACCCCAAGTCTTTCGTGGCACCTGTGGTACACTGGTCACGGGTTCCACGGAAATGGCTCAAAATTAGCTAAAAACAGGCTTTATCCGCTTATAACTCGCGATAGCAAACTCGGATCGTCGAAAACTCACTTCCATCGTGTAGAGCGTGGTCGAATTGACCTAGAAACGTGTTCAAATTGCCGAAAAGTTTTTTTAATGGAACCCATTTAATGGCACATGCCAGTTTTAGGGTCCCAAATACCGTAATTTTCAGTCGTCTGCAGGGCACGAGCCTGGAAACGTTTCTTCGCTAAATTCTATTACATCCTAGTTGCAAACCACCAACTGGACCCAACTAGCATGAATTTTCGACCCCAAGTCTTTCGTGGCACCTGTGGTACACTGGTCACGGGTTCCACGGAATTGGCTCAAAATTAGCCAAAAACAGGCTTTATCCGCTTATAACTCGCGATAGCAAACTCGGATCGTCGAAAACTCACTTCCATCGTGTAGAGCGTGGTCGAATTGACCTAGAAACATGTTCAAATTGCCGAAAAGTTTTTTTAATGGAACCCATTTAAGGGCACATGCCAGTTTTAGGGTCCCAAATACCGTAATTTTCAGTCGTCTGCAGGGCACGAGCCTGGAAACGTTTCTTCGCTAATTTCTATTACATCCTAGTTGCAAACCACCAACTGGACCCAACTAGCATGAATTTTCGACCCCAAGTCTTTCGTGACACCTGTGGTACACTGGTCACGGGTTCCACGGAATTGGCTCAAAATTAGCCAAAAACTGGCTTTATCCGCTTATAACTCGCGATAGCAAACTCGGATCGTCGAAAACTCACTTCCATCGTGTAGAGCGTGGTCGAATTGACCTAGAAACATGTTCAAATTGCCGAAAAGTTTTTTTAATGGAACCCATTTAATGGCACATGCCAGTTTTAGGGTCCCAAATACCGTAATTTTCAGTCGTCTGCAGGGCACGAGCCTGGAAACGTTTCTTCGCTAAATTCTATTACATCCTAGTTGCTAACCACCAACTGGACCCAACTAGCATGAATTTTCGACCCCAAGTCTTTCGTGGCACCTGTGGTACACTGGTCACGGGTTCCACGGAAATGGCTCAAAATTAGCCAAAAACAGGCTTTATCCGCTTATAACTCGCGATAGCAAACTCGGATCGTCGAAAACTCACTTCCATCGTGTAGAGCGTGGTTGAATTGACCTAGAAACGTGTTCAAATTGCCGAAAAGTTTTTTTAATGGAACCCATTTAATGGCACATGCCAGTTTTAGGGTCCCAAATACCGTAATTTTCAGTCGTCTGCAGGGCACGAGCCTGGAAACGTTTCTTCGCTAAATTCTATTACATCCTAGTTGCAAACCACCAACTGGACCCAACTAGCATGAATTTTCGACCCCAAGTCTTTCGTGGCACCTGTGGTACACTGGTCACGGGTTCCACGGAATTGGCTCAAAATTAGCCAAAAACAGGCTTTATCCGCTTATAACTCGCGATAGCAAACTCGGATCGTCGAAAACTCACTTCCATCGTGTAGAGCGTGGTCGAATTGACCTAGAAACGTGTTCAAATTGCCGAAAAGTTTTTTTAATGGAACCCATTTAATGGCACATGCCAGTTTTAGGGTCCCAAATACCGTAATTTTCAGTCGTCTGCAGGACACGAGCCTGGAAACGTTTCTTCGCTAAATTCTATTACATCCTAGTTGCAAACCACCAACTGGACCCAACTAGCATGAATTTTCGACCCCAAGTCTTTCGTGGCACCTGTGGTACACTGGTCACGGGTTCCACGGAATTGGCTCAAAATTAGCCAAAAACAGGCTTTATCCGCTTATAACTCGCGATAGCAAACTCGGATCGTCGAAAACTCACTTCCATCGTGTAGAGCGTGGTCGAATTGACCTAGAAACATGTTCAAATTGCCGAAAAGTTTTTTTAATGGAACCCATTTAAGGGCACATGCCAGTTTTAGGGTCCCAAATACCGTAATTTTCAGTCGTCTGCAGGGCACGAGCCTGGAAACGTTTCTTCGCTAATTTCTATTACATCCTAGTTGCAAACCACCAACTGGACCCAACTAGCATGAATTTTCGACCCCAAGTCTTTCGTGACACCTGTGGTACACTGGTCACGGGTTCCACGGAATTGGCTCAAAATTAGCCAAAAACTGGCTTTATCCGCTTATAACTCGCGATAGCAAACTCGGATCGTCGAAAACTCACTTCCATCGTGTAGAGCGTGGTCGAATTGACCTAGAAACATGTTCAAATTGCCGAAAAGTTTTTTTAATGGAACCCATTTAATGGCACATGCCAGTTTTAGGGTCCCAAATACCGTAATTTTCAGTCGTCTGCAGGGCACGAGCCTGGAAACGTTTCTTCGCTAAATTCTATTACATCCTAGTTGCTAACCACCAACTGGACCCAACTAGCATGAATTTTCGACCCCAAGTCTTTCGTGGCACCTGTGGTACACTGGTCACGGGTTCCACGGAAATGGCTCAAAATTAGCCAAAAACAGGCTTTATCCGCTTATAACTCGCGATAGCAAACTCGGATCGTCGAAAACTCACTTCCATCGTGTAGAGCGTGGTTGAATTGACCTAGAAACGTGTTCAAATTGCCGAAAAGTTTTTTTAATGGAACCCATTTAATGGCACATGCCAGTTTTAGGGTCCCAAATACCGTAATTTTCAGTCGTCTGCAGGGCACGAGCCTGGAAACGTTTCTTCGCTAAATTCTATTACATCCTAGTTGCAAACCACCAACTGGACCCAACTAGCATGAATTTTCGACCCCAAGTCTTTCGTGGCACCTGTGGTACACTGGTCACGGGTTCCACGGAATTGGCTCAAAATTAGCCAAAAACAGGCTTTATCCGCTTATAACTCGCGATAGCAAACTCGGATCGTCGAAAACTCACTTCCATCGTGTAGAGCGTGGTCGAATTGACCTAGAAACATGTTCAAATTGCCGAAAAGTTTTTTTAATGGAAACCATTTAATGGCACATGCCAGTTTTAGGGTCCCAAATACCGTAATTTTCAGTCGTCTGCAGGGCACGAGCCTGGAAACGTTTCTTCGCTAATTTCTATTACATCCTAGTTGCAAACCACCAACTGGACCCAACTAGCATGAATTTTCGACCCCAAGTCTTTCGTGGCACCTGTGGTACACTGGTCACGGGTTCCACGGAAATGGCTCAAAATTAGCTAAAAACAGGCTTTATCCGCTTATAACTCGCGATAGCAAACTCGGATCGTCGAAAACTCACTTCCATCGTGTAGAGCGTGGTCGAATTGACCTAGAAACGTGTTCAAATTGCCGAAAAGTTTTTTTAATGGAACCCATTTAATGGCACATGCCAGTTTTAGGGTCCCAAATACCGTAATTTTCAGTCGTCTGCAGGGCACGAGCCTGGAAACGTTTCTTCGCTAAATTCTATTACATCCTAGTTGCAAACCACCAACTGGACCCAACTAGCATGAATATTCGACCCCAAGTCTTTCGTGGCACCTGTGGTACACTGGTCACGGGTTCCACGGAAATGGCTCAAAATTAGCCAAAAACAGGCTTTATCCGCTTATAACTCGCGATAGCAAACTCGGATCGTCGAAAACTCACTTCCATCGTGTAGAGCGTGGTTGAATTGACCTAGAAACGTGTTCAAATTGCCGAAAAGTTTTTTTAATGGAACCCATTTAATGGCACATGCCAGTTTTAGGGTCCCAAATACCGTAATTTTCAGTCGTCTGCAGGGCACGAGCCTGGAAACGTTTCTTCGCTAAATTCTATTACATCCTAGTTGCAAACCACCAACTGGACCCAACTAGCATGAATTTTCGACCCCAAGTCTTTCGTGGCACCTGTGGTACACTGGTCACGGGTTCCACGGAATTGGCTCAAAATTAGCCAAAAACAGGCTTTATCCGCTTATAACTCGCGATAGCAAACTCGGATCGTCGAAAACTCACTTCCATCGTGTAGAGCGTGGTCGAATTGACCTAGAAACTTGTTCAAATTGCCGAAAAGTTTTTTTAATGGAACCCATTTAATGGCACATGCCAGTTTTAGGGTCCCAAATACCGTAATTTTCAGTCGTCTGCAGGGCACGAGCCTGGAAACGTTTCTTCGCTAATTTCTATTACATCCTAGTTGCAAACCATCAACTGGACCCAACTAGCATGAATTTTCGACCCCAAGTCTTTCGTGGCACCTGTGGTACACTGGTCACGGGTTCCACGGAAATGGCTCAAAATTAGCCAAAAACAGGCTTTATCCGCTTATAACTCGCGATAGCAAACTCGGATCGTCGAAAACTTACTTCCATCGTGTAGAGCGTGGTCGAATTGACCTAGAAACATGTTCAAATTGCCGAAAAGTTTTTTTAATGGAACCCATTTAATGGCACATGCCAGTTTTAGGGTCCCAAATACCGTAATTTTCAGTCGTCTGCAGGGCACGAGCCTGGAAACGTTTCTTCGCTAAATTCTATTACATCCTAGTTGCAAACCACCAACTGGACCCAACTAGCATGAATTTTCGACCCCAAGTCTTTCGTGGCACCTGTGGTACACTGGTCACGGGTTCCACGGAATTGGCTCAAAATTAGCCAAAAACAGGCTTTATCCGCTTATAACTCGCGATAGCAAACTCGGATCGTCGAAAACTCACTTCCATCGTGTAGAGCGTGGTCGAATTGACCTAGAAACGTGTTCAAATTGCCGAAAAGTTTTTTTAATGGAACCCATTTAATGGCACATGCCAGTTTTAGGGTCCCAAATACCGTAATTTTCAGTCGTCTGCAGGACACGAGCCTGGAAACGTTTCTTCGCTAAATTCTATTACATCCTAGTTGCAAACCACCAACTGGACCCAACTAGCATGAATTTTCGACCCCAAGTCTTTCGTGGCACCTGTGGTACACTGGTCACGGGTTCCACGGAATTGGCTCAAAATTAGCCAAAAACAGGCTTTATCCGCTTATAACTCGCGATAGCAAACTCGGATCGTCGAAAACTCACTTCCATCGTGTAGAGCGTGGTCGAATTGACCTAGAAACATGTTCAAATTGCCGAAAAGTTTTTTTAATGGAACCCATTTAAGGGCACATGCCAGTTTTAGGGTCCCAAATACCGTAATTTTCAGTCGTCTGCAGGGCACGAGCCTGGAAACGTTTCTTCGCTAATTTCTATTACATCCTAGTTGCAAACCACCAACTGGACCCAACTAGCATGAATTTTCGACCCCAAGTCTTTCGTGACACCTGTGGTACACTGGTCACGGGTTCCACGGAATTGGCTCAAAATTAGCCAAAAACTGGCTTTATCCGCTTATAACTCGCGATAGCAAACTCGGATCGTCGAAAACTCACTTCCATCGTGTAGAGCGTGGTCGAATTGACCTAGAAACATGTTCAAATTGCCGAAAAGTTTTTTTTAATGGAACCCATTTAATGGCACATGCCAGTTTTAGGGTCCCAAATACCGTAATTTTCAGTCGTCTGCAGGGCACGAGCCTGGAAACGTTTCTTCGCTAAATTCTATTACATCCTAGTTGCTAACCACCAACTGGACCCAACTAGCATGAATTTTCGACCCCAAGTCTTTCGTGGCACCTGTGGTACACTGGTCACGGGTTCCACGGAAATGGCTCAAAATTAGCCAAAAACAGGCTTTATCCGCTTATAACTCGCGATAGCAAACTCGGATCGTCGAAAACTCACTTCCATCGTGTAGAGCGTGGTTGAATTGACCTAGAAACGTGTTCAAATTGCCGAAAAGTTTTTTTAATGGAACCCATTTAATGGCACATGCCAGTTTTAGGGTCCCAAATACCGTAATTTTCAGTCGTCTGCAGGGCACGAGCCTGGAAACGTTTCTTCGCTAAATTCTATTACATCCTAGTTGCAAACCACCAACTGGACCCAACTAGCATGAATTTTCGACCCCAAGTCTTTCGTGGCACCTGTGGTACACTGGTCACGGGTTCCACGGAATTGGCTCAAAATTAGCCAAAAACAGGCTTTATCCGCTTATAACTCGCGATAGCAAACTCGGATCGTCGAAAACTCACTTCCATCGTGTAGAGCGTGGTCGAATTGACCTAGAAACATGTTCAAATTGCCGAAAAGTTTTTTTAATGGAAACCATTTAATGGCACATGCCAGTTTTAGGGTCCCAAATACCGTAATTTTTCAGTCGTCTGCAGGGCACGAGCCTGGAAACGTTTCTTCGCTAATTTCTATTACATCCTAGTTGCAAACCACCAACTGGACCCAACTAGCATGAATTTTCGACCCCAAGTCTTTCGTGGCACCTGTGGTACACTGGTCACGGGTTCCACGGAAATGGCTCAAAATTAGCTAAAAACAGGCTTTATCCGCTTATAACTCGCGATAGCAAACTCGGATCGTCGAAAACTCACTTCCATCGTGTAGAGCGTGGTCGAATTGACCTAGAAACGTGTTCAAATTGCCGAAAAGTTTTTTTAATGGAACCCATTTAATGGCACATGCCAGTTTTAGGGTCCCAAATACCGTAATTTTCAGTCGTCTGCAGGGCACGAGCCTGGAAACGTTTCTTCGCTAAATTCTATTACATCCTAGTTGCAAACCACCAACTGGACCCAACTAGCATGAATATTCGACCCCAAGTCTTTCGTGGCACCTGTGGTACACTGGTCACGGGTTCCACGGAAATGGCTCAAAATTAGCCAAAAACAGGCTTTATCCGCTTATAACTCGCGATAGCAACTCGGATCGTCGAAAACTCACTTCCATCGTGTAGAGCGTGGTTGAATTGACCTAGAAACGTGTTCAAATTGCCGAAAAGTTTTTTTAATGGAACCCATTTAATGGCACATGCCAGTTTTAGGGTCCCAAATACCGTAATTTTCAGTCGTCTGCAGGGCACGAGCCTGGAAACGTTTCTTCGCTAAATTCTATTACATCCTAGTTGCAAACCACCAACTGGACCCAACTAGCATGAATTTTCGACCCCAAGTCTTTCGTGGCACCTGTGGTACACTGGTCACGGGTTCCACGGAATTGGCTCAAAATTAGCCAAAAACAGGCTTTATCCGCTTATAACTCGCGATAGCAAACTCGGATCGTCGAAAACTCACTTCCATCGTGTAGAGCGTGGTCGAATTGACCTAGAAACTTGTTCAAATTGCCGAAAAGTTTTTTTAATGGAACCCATTTAATGGCACATGCCAGTTTTAGGGTCCCAAATACCGTAATTTTCAGTCGTCTGCAGGGCACGAGCCTGGAAACGTTTCTTCGCTAATTTCTATTACATCCTAGTTGCAAACCATCAACTGGACCCAACTAGCATGAATTTTCGACCCCAAGTCTTTCGTGGCACCTGTGGTACACTGGTCACGGGTTCCACGGAAATGGCTCAAAATTAGCCAAAAACAGGCTTTATCCGCTTATAACTCGCGATAGCAAACTCGGATCGTCGAAAACTTACTTCCATCGTGTAGAGCGTGGTCGAATTGACCTAGAAACATGTTCAAATTGCCGAAAAGTTTTTTTAATGGAACCCATTTAATGGCACATGCCAGTTTTAGGGTCCCAAATACCGTAATTTTCAGTCGTCTGCAGGGCACGAGCCTGGAAACGTTCTTCGCTAATTTCTATTACATCCTAGTTGCAAACCACCAACTGGACCCAACTAGCATGAATTTTCGACCCCAAGTCTTTCGTGGCACCTGTGGTACACTGGTCACGGGTTCCACGGAAATGGCTCAAAATTAGCCAAAAACAGGCTTCATCCGCTTATAACTCGCGATAGCAAACTCGGATCGTCGAAAACTCACTTCCATCGTGTAGAGCGTGGTCGAATTGACCTAGAAACATGCTCAAATTGCCGAAAAGTTTTTTTAATGGAACCCATTTAATGGCACATGCCAGTTTTAGGGTCCCAAATACCGTAATTTTCAGTCGTCTGCAGGGCACGAGCCTGGAAACGTTTCATCGCTAATTTCTATTACATCCTAGTTGCAAACCACCAACTGGGCCCAACTAGCATGAATTTTCGACCCCAAGTCTTTCGTGGCACCTGTGGTACACTGGTCACGGGTTCCACGGAAATGGCTCAAAATTAGCCAAAAACAGGCTTTATCCGCTTATAACTCGCGATAGCAAACTCGGATCGTCGAAAACTCACTTCCATCGTGTAGAGCGTGGTCGAATTGACCTAGAAACTTGTGCAAATTGCCGAAAAGTTTTTTTAATGGAACCCATTTAATGGCACATGCCAGTTTTAGGATCCCAAATACCGTAATTTTCAGTCGTCTGCAGGGCACGAGCCTGGAAACGTTTCTTCGCTAATTTCTATTACATCCTAGTTGCAAACCACCAACTGGACCCAACTAGCATGAATTTTCGACCCCAAGTCTTTCGTGGCACCTGTGGTACACTGGTCACGGGTTCCACGGAAATGGCTCAAAATTAGCCAAAAACAGGCTTTATCCGCTTATAACTCGCGATAGCAAACTCGGATCGTCGAAAACTCACTTCCATCGTGTAGAGCGTGGTCGAATTGACCTAGAAACATGTTCAAATTGCCGAAAAGTTTTTTTAATGGAACCCATTTAATGGCACATGCCAGTTTTAGGGTCCCAAATACCGTAATTTTCAGTCGTCTGCAGGGCACGAGCCTGGAAACGTTTCTTCGCTAATTTCTATTACATCCTAGTTGCAAACCACCAACTGGACCCAACTAGCATGAATTTTCGACCCCAAGTCTTTCGTGGCACCTGTGGTACACTGGTCACGGGTTCCACGGAAATGGCTCAAAATTAGCCAAAAACAGGCTTTATCCGCTTATAACTCGCGATAGCAAACTCGGATCGTCGAAAACTCACTTCCATCGTGTAGAGCGTGGTCGAATTGACCTAGAAACATGTTCAAATTGCCGAAAAGTTTTTTTAATGGAACCCATTTAATGGCACATGCCAGTTTTAGGGTCCCAAATACCGTAATTTTCAGTCGTCTGCAGGGCACGAGCCTGGAAACGTTTCTTCGCTAATTTATATTACATCCTAGTTGCAAACCACCAACTGGACCCAACTAGCATGAATTTTCGACCCCAAGTCTTTCGTGGCACCTGTGGTACACTGGTCACGGGTTCCACGGAAATGGCTCAAAATTAGCCAAAAACAGGCTTTATCCGCTTATAACTCGCGATAGCAAACTCGGATCGTCGAAAACTCACTTCCATCGTGTAGAGCGTGGTCGAATTGACCTAGAAACATGTTCAAATTGCCGAAAAGTTTTTTTAATGGAACCCATTTAATGGCACATGCCAGTTTTAGGGTCCCAAATACCGTAATTTTCAGTCGTCTGCAGGGCACGAGCCTGGAAACGTTTCTTCGCTAATTTCTATTACATCCTAGTTGCAAACCACCAACTGGACCCAACTAGCATGAATTTTCGACCCCAAGTCTTTCGTGGCACCTGTGGTACACTGGTCACGGGTTCCACGGAATTGGCTCAAAATCAGCCAAAAACAGGCTTTATCCGCTTATAACTCGCGATAGCAAACTCGGATCGTCGAAAACTCACTTCCATCGTGTAGAGCGTGGTCGAATTGACCTAGAAACATGTTCAAATTGCCGAAAAGTTTTTTTAATGGAACCCATTTAATGGCACATGCCAGTTTTAGGGTCCCAAATACCGTAATTTTCAGTCGTCTGCAGGGCACGAGCCTGGAAACGTTTCTTCGCTAATTTCTATTACATCCTAGTTGCAAACCACCAACTGGACCCAACTAGCATGAATTTTCGACCCCAAGTCTTTCGTGGCACCTGTGGTACACTGGTCACGGGTTCCACGGAAATGGCTCAAAATTAGCCAAAAACAGGCTTTATCCGCTTATAACTCGCGATAGCAAACTCGGATCGTCGAAAACTCACTTCCATCGTGTAGAGCGTGGTCGAATTGACCTAGAAACATGTTCAAATTGCCGAATTTTTTTTTTAATGGAACCCATTTAATGGCACATGCCAGTTTTAGGGTCCCAAATACCGTAATTTTCAGTCGTCTGCAGGGCACGAGCCTGGAAACGTTTCTTCGCTAATTTCTATTACATCCTAGTTGCAAACCACCAACTGGACCCAACTAGCATGAATTTTCGACCCCAAGTCTTTCGTGGCACCTGTGGTACACTGGTCACGGGTTCCACGGAAATGGCTCAAAATTAGCCAAAAACAGGCTTTATCCGCTTATAACTCGCGATAGCAAACTCGGATCGTCGAAAACTCACTTCCATCGTGTAGAGCGTGGTCGAATTGACCTAGAAACATGTTCAAATTGCCGAAAAGTTTTTTTAATGGAACCCATTTAATGGCACATGCCAGTTTTAGGGTCCCAAATACCGTAATTTTCAGTCGTCTGCAGGGCACGAGCCTGGAAACGTTTCTTCGCTAAATTCTATTACAACCTAGTTGCAAACCACCAACTGGACCCAACTAGCATGAATTTTCGACCCCAAGTCTTTCGTGGCACCTGTGGTACACTGGTCACGGTTTCCACGGAAATGGCTCAAAATTAGCCAAAAAAAGGCTTTATCCGCTTATAACTCGCGATAGCAAACTCGGATCGTCGAAAACTCACTTCCATCGTGTAGAGCGTGGTCGAATTGACCTAGAAACATGTTCAAATTGCCGAAAAGTTTTTTTAATGGAACCCATTTAATGGCACATGCCAGTTTTAGGGTCCCAAATACCGTAATTTTCAGTCGTCTGCAGGGCACGAGCCTGGAAACGTTTCTTCGCTAAGTTCTATTACATCCTAGTTGCAAACCACCAACTGGACCCAACTAGCATGAATTTTCGACCCCAAGTCTTTCGTGGCACCTGTGGTACACTGGTCACGGGTTCCACGGAATTGGCTCAAAATTAGCCAAAAACAGGCTTTATCCGCTTATAACTCGCGATAGCAAACTCGGATCGTCGAAAACTCACTTCCATCGTGTAGAGCGTGGTCGAATTGACCTAGAAACATGTTCAAATTGCCGAAAAGTTTTTTTAATGGAACCCATTTAATGGCACATGCCAGTTTTAGGGTCCCAAATACCGTAATTTTCAGTCGTCTGCAGGGCACGAGCCTGGAAACGTTTCTTCGCTAAATTCTATTACATCCTAGTTGCAAACCACCAACTGGACCCAACTAGCATGAATTTTCGACCCCAAGTCTTTCGTGGCACCTGTGGTACACTGGTCACGGGTTCCACGGAAATGGCTCAAAATTAGCCAAAAACAGGCTTTATCCGCTTATAACTCGCGATAGCAAACTGGGATCGTCGAAAACTCACTTCCATCGTGTAGAGCGTGGTCGAATTGACCTAGAAACTTGTTCAAATTGCCGAAAAGTTTTTTTAATGGAACCCATTTAATGGCACATGCCAGTTTTAGGGTCCCAAATACCGTAATTTTCAGTCGTCTGCAGGGCACGAGCCTGGAAACGTTTCTTCGCTAATTTCTATTACATCCTAGTTGCAAACCATCAACTGGACCCAACTAGCATGAATTTTCGACCCCAAGTCTTTCGTGGCACCTGTGGTACACTGGTCACGGGTTCCACGGAAATGGCTCAAAATTAGCCAAAAACAGGCTTTATCCGCTTATAACTCGCGATAGCAAACTCGGATCGTCGAAAACTTACTTCCATCGTGTAGAGCGTGGTCGAATTGACCTAGAAACATGTTCAAATTGCCGAAAAGTTTTTTTAATGGAACCCATTTAATGGCACATGCCAGTTTTAGGGTCCCAAATACCGTAATTTTCAGTCGTCTGCAGGGCACGAGCCTGGAAACGTTCTTCGCTAATTTCTATTACATCCTAGTTGCAAACCACCAACTGGACCCAACTAGCATGAATTTTCGACCCCAAGTCTTTCGTGGCACCTGTGGTACACTGGTCACGGGTTCCACGGAAATGGCTCAAAATTAGCCAAAAACAGGCTTCATCCGCTTATAACTCGCGATAGCAAACTCGGATCGTCGAAAACTCACTTCCATCGTGTAGAGCGTGGTCGAATTGACCTAGAAACATGTTCAAATTGCCGAAAAGTTTTTTTAATGGAACCCATTTAATGGCACATGCCAGTTTTAGGGTCCCAAATACCGTAATTTTCAGTCGTCTGCAGGGCACGAGCCTGGAAACGTTTCATCGCTAATTTCTATTACATCCTAGTTGCAAACCACCAACTGGGCCCAACTAGCATGAATTTTCGACCCCAAGTCTTTCGTGGCACCTGTGGTACACTGGTCACGGGTTCCACGGAAATGGCTCAAAATTAGCCAAAAACAGGCTTTATCCGCTTATAACTCGCGATAGCAAACTCGGATCGTCGAAAACTCACTTCCATCGTGTAGAGCGTGGTCGAATTGACCTAGAAACTTGTGCAAATTGCCGAAAAGTTTTTTTAATGGAACCCATTTAATGGCACATGCCAGTTTTAGGATCCCAAATACCGTAATTTTCAGTCGTCTGCAGGGCACGAGCCTGGAAACGTTTCTTCGCTAATTTCTATTACATCCTAGTTGCAAACCACCAACTGGACCCAACTAGCATGAATTTTCGACCCCAAGTCTTTCGTGGCACCTGTGGTACACTGGTCACGGGTTCCACGGAAATGGCTCAAAATTAGCCAAAAACAGGCTTTATCCGCTTATAACTCGCGATAGCAAACTCGGATCGTCGAAAACTCACTTCCATCGTGTAGAGCGTGGTCGAATTGACCTAGAAACATGTTCAAATTGCCGAAAAGTTTTTTTAATGGAACCCATTTAATGGCACATGCCAGTTTTAGGGTCCCAAATACCGTAATTTTCAGTCGTCTGCAGGGCACGAGCCTGGAAACGTTTCTTCGCTAATTTCTATTACATCCTAGTTGCAAACCACCAACTGGACCCAACTAGCATGAATTTTCGACCCCAAGTCTTTCGTGGCACCTGTGGTACACTGGTCACGGGTTCCACGGAAATGGCTCAAAATTAGCCAAAAACAGGCTTTATCCGCTTATAACTCGCGATAGCAAACTCGGATCGTCGAAAACTCACTTCCATCGTGTAGAGCGTGGTCGAATTGACCTAGAAACATGTTCAAATTGCCGAAAAGTTTTTTTAATGGAACCCATTTAATGGCACATGCCAGTTTTAGGGTCCCAAATACCGTAATTTTCAGTCGTCTGCAGGGCACGAGCCTGGAAACGTTTCTTCGCTAATTTCTATTACATCCTACTTGCAAACCACCAACTGGACCCAACTAGCATGAATTTTCGACCCCAAGTCTTTCGTGGCACCTGTGGTACACTGGTCACGGGTTCCACGGAAATGGCTCAAAATTAGCCAAAAACAGGCTTTATCCGCTTATAACTCGCGATAGCAAACTCGGATCGTCGAAAACTCACTTCCATCGTGTAGAGCGTGGTCGAATTGACCTAGAAACATGTTCAAATTGCCGAAAAGTTTTTTTAATGGAACCCATTTAATGGCACATGCCAGTTTTAGGGTCCCAAATACCGTAATTTTCAGTCGTCTGCAGGGCACGAGCCTGGAAACGTTTCTTCGCTAAATTCTATTACAACCTAGTTGCAAACCACCAACTGGACCCAACTAGCATGAATTTTCGACCCCAAGTCTTTCGTGGCACCTGTGGTACACTGGTCACGGTTTCCACGGAAATGGCTCAAAATTAGCCAAAAAAAGGCTTTATCCGCTTATAACTCGCGATAGCAAACTCGGATCGTCGAAAACTCACTTCCATCGTGTAGAGCGTGGTCGAATTGACCTAGAAACATGTTCAAATTGCCGAAAAGTTTTTTTAATGGAACCCATTTAATGGCACATGCCAGTTTTAGGGTCCCAAATACCGTAATTTTCAGTCGTCTGCAGGGCACGAGCCTGGAAACGTTTCTTCGCTAAGTTCTATTACATCCTAGTTGCAAACCACCAACTGGACCCAACTAGCATGAATTTTCGACCCCAAGTCTTTCGTGGCACCTGTGGTACACTGGTCACGGGTTCCACGGAATTGGCTCAAAATTAGCCAAAAACAGGCTTTATCCGCTTATAACTCGCGATAGCAAACTCGGATCGTCGAAAACTCACTTCCATCGTGTAGAGCGTGGTCGAATTGACCTAGAAACATGTTCAAATTGCCGAAAAGTTTTTTTAATGGAACCCATTTAATGGCACATGCCAGTTTTAGGGTCCCAAATACCGTAATTTTCAGTCGTCTGCAGGGCACGAGCCTGGAAACGTTTCTTCGCTAAATTCTATTACATCCTAGTTGCAAACCACCAACTGGACCCAACTAGCATGAATTTTCGACCCCAAGTCTTTCGTGGCACCTGTGGTACACTGGTCACGGGTTCCACGGAAATGGCTCAAAATTAGCCAAAAACAGGCTTTATCCGCTTATAACTCGCGATAGCAAACTGGGATCGTCGAAAACTCACTTCCATCGTGTAGAGCGTGGTCGAATTGACCTAGAAACTTGTTCAAATTGCCGAAAAGTTTTTTTAATGGAACCCATTTAATGGCACATGCCAGTTTTAGGGTCCCAAATACCGTAATTTTCAGTCGTCTGCAGGGCACGAGCCTGGAAACGTTTCTTCGCTAATTTCTATTACATCCTAGTTGCAAACCATCAACTGGACCCAACTAGCATGAATTTTCGACCCCAAGTCT
This sequence comes from Daptonema setosum, assembly GCA_964036265.1. Lineage (NCBI taxonomy): Eukaryota > Metazoa > Nematoda > Chromadorea > Monhysterida > Xyalidae > Daptonema > Daptonema setosum. Next base: position 24,854,797 of record OZ038447.1, on the reverse strand, counting down.
TTCGTGGCACCTGTGGTACACTGGTCACGGGTTCCACGGAAATGGCTCAAAATTAGCCAAAAACAGGCTTTATCCGCTTATAACTCGCGATAGCAAACTCGGATCGTCGAAAACTTACTTCCATCGTGTAGAGCGTGGTCGAATTGACCTAGAAACATGTTCAAATTGCCGAAAAGTTTTTTTAATGGAACCCATTTAATGGCACATGCCAGTTTTAGGGTCCCAAATACCGTAATTTTCAGTCGTCTGCAGGGCACGAGCCTGGAAACGTTCTTCGCTAATTTCTATTACATCCTAGTTGCAAACCACCAACTGGACCCAACTAGCATGAATTTTCGACCCCAAGTCTTTCGTGGCACCTGTGGTACACTGGTCACGGGTTCCACGGAAATGGCTCAAAATTAGCCAAAAACAGGCTTCATCCGCTTATAACTCGCGATAGCAAACTCGGATCGTCGAAAACTCACTTCCATCGTGTAGAGCGTGGTCGAATTGACCTAGAAACATGTTCAAATTGCCGAAAAGTTTTTTTAATGGAACCCATTTAATGGCACATGCCAGTTTTAGGGTCCCAAATACCGTAATTTTCAGTCGTCTGCAGGGCACGAGCCTGGAAACGTTTCATCGCTAATTTCTATTACATCCTAGTTGCAAACCACCAACTGGGCCCAACTAGCATGAATTTTCGACCCCAAGTCTTTCGTGGCACCTGTGGTACACTGGTCACGGGTTCCACGGAAATGGCTCAAAATTAGCCAAAAACAGGCTTTATCCGCTTATAACTCGCGATAGCAAACTCGGATCGTCGAAAACTCACTTCCATCGTGTAGAGCGTGGTCGAATTGACCTAGAAACTTGTGCAAATTGCCGAAAAGTTTTTTTAATGGAACCCATTTAATGGCACATGCCAGTTTTAGGATCCCAAATACCGTAATTTTCAGTCGTCTGCAGGGCACGAGCCTGGAAACGTTTCTTCGCTAATTTCTATTACATCCTAGTTGCAAACCACCAACTGGACCCAACTAGCATGAATTTTCGACCCCAAGTCTTTCGTGGCACCTGTGGTACACTGGTCACGGGTTCCACGGAAATGGCTCAAAATTAGCCAAAAACAGGCTTTATCCGCTTATAACTCGCGATAGCAAACTCGGATCGTCGAAAACTCACTTCCATCGTGTAGAGCGTGGTCGAATTGACCTAGAAACATGTTCAAATTGCCGAAAAGTTTTTTTAATGGAACCCATTTAATGGCACATGCCAGTTTTAGGGTCCCAAATACCGTAATTTTCAGTCGTCTGCAGGGCACGAGCCTGGAAACGTTTCTTCGCTAATTTCTATTACATCCTAGTTGCAAACCACCAACTGGACCCAACTAGCATGAATTTTCGACCCCAAGTCTTTCGTGGCACCTGTGGTACACTGGTCACGGGTTCCACGGAAATGGCTCAAAATTAGCCAAAAACAGGCTTTATCCGCTTATAACTCGCGATAGCAAACTCGGATCGTCGAAAACTCACTTCCATCGTGTAGAGCGTGGTCGAATTGACCTAGAAACATGTTCAAATTGCCGAAAAGTTTTTTTAATGGAACCCATTTAATGGCACATGCCAGTTTTAGGGTCCCAAATACCGTAATTTTCAGTCGTCTGCAGGGCACGAGCCTGGAAACGTTTCTTCGCTAATTTCTATTACATCCTAGTTGCAAACCACCAACTGGACCCAACTAGCATGAATTTTCGACCCCAAGTCTTTCGTGGCACCTGTGGTACACTGGTCACGGGTTCCACGGAATTGGCTCAAAATCAGCCAAAAACAGGCTTTATCCGCTTATAACTCGCGATAGCAAACTCGGATCGTCGAAAACTCACTTCCATCGTGTAGAGCGTGGTCGAATTGACCTAGAAACATGTTCAAATTGCCGAAAAGTTTTTTTAATGGAACCCATTTAATGGCACATGCCAGTTTTAGGGTCCCAAATACCGTAATTTTCAGTCGTCTGCAGGGCACGAGCCTGGAAACGTTTCTTCGCTAATTTATATTACATCCTAGTTGCAAACCACCAACTGGACCCAACTAGCATGAATTTTCGACCCCAAGTCTTTCGTGGCACCTGTGGTACACTGGTCACGGGTTCCACGGAAATGGCTCAAAATTAGCCAAAAACAGGCTTTATCCGCTTATAACTCGCGATAGCAAACTCGGATCGTCGAAAACTCACTTCCATCGTGTAGAGCGTGGTCGAATTGACCTAGAAACATGTTCAAATTGCCGAAATTTTTTTTTAATGGAACCCATTTAATGGCACATGCCAGTTTTAGGGTCCCAAATACCGTAATTTTCAGTCGTCTGCAGGGCACGAGCCTGGAAACGTTTCTTCGCTAATTTCTATTACATCCTAGTTGCAAACCACCAACTGGACCCAACTAGCATGAATTTTCGACCCCAAGTCTTTCGTGGCACCTGTGGTACACTGGTCACGGGTTCCACGGAAATGGCTCAAAATTAGCCAAAAACAGGCTTTATCCGCTTATAACTCGCGATAGCAAACTCGGATCGTCGAAAACTCACTTCCATCGTGTAGAGCGTGGTCGAATTGACCTAGAAACATGTTCAAATTGCCGAAAAGTTTTTTTTAATGGAACCCATTTAATGGCACATGCCAGTTTTAGGGTCCCAAATACCGTAATTTTCAGTCGTCTGCAGGGCACGAGCCTGGAAACGTTTCTTCGCTAAATTCTATTACAACCTAGTTGCAAACCACCAACTGGACCCAACTAGCATGAATTTTCGACCCCAAGTCTTTCGTGGCACCTGTGGTACACTGGTCACGGTTTCCACGGAAATGGCTCAAAATTAGCCAAAAACAGGCTTTATCCGCTTATAACTCGCGATAGCAAACTCGGATCGTCGAAAACTCACTTCCATCGTGTAGAGCGTGGTCGAATTGACCTAGAAACATGTTCAAATTGCCGAAAAGTTTTTTTAATGGAACCCATTTAATGGCACATGCCAGTTTTAGGGTCCCAAATACCGTAATTTTCAGTCGTCTGCAGGGCACGAGCCTGGAAACGTTTCTTCGCTAATTTCTATTACATCCTAGTTGCAAACCACCAACTGGACCCAACTAGCATGAATTTTCGACCCCAAGTCTTTCGTGGCACCTGTGGTACACTGGTCACGGGTTCCACGGAATTGGCTCAAAATCAGCCAAAAACAGGCTTTATCCGCTTATAACTCGCGATAGCAAACTCGGATCGTCGAAAACTCACTCCCATCGTGTAGAGCGTGGTCGAATTGACCTAGAAACACGTTCAAATTGCCGAAAAGTTTTTTTAATGGAACCCATTTAATGGCACATGCCAGTTTTAGGGTCCCAAATACCGTAATTTTCAGTCGTCTGCAGGGCACGAGCCTGGAAACGTTTCTTCGCTAATTTCTATTACATCCTAGTTGCAAACCACCAACTGGACCCAACTAGCATGAATTTTCGACCCCAAGTCTTTCGTGGCACCTGTGGTACACTGGTCACGGGTTCCACGGAAATGGCTCAAAATTAGCCAAAAACAGGCTTTATCCGCTTATAACTCGCGATAGCAAACTCGGATCGTCGAAAACTCACTTCCATCGTGTAGAGCGTGGTCGAATTGACCTAGAAACATGTTCAAATTGCCGAAATTTTTTTTTAATGGAACCCATTTAATGGCACATGCCAGTTTTAGGGTCCCAAATACCGTAATTTTCAGTCGTCTGCAGGGCACGAGCCTGGAAACGTTTCTTCGCTAATTTCTATTACATCCTAGTTGCAAACCACCAACTGGACCCAACTAGCATGAATTTTCGACCCCAAGTCTTTCGTGGCACCTGTGGTACACTGGTCACGGGTTCCACGGAAATGGCTCAAAATTAGCCAAAAACAGGCTTTATCCGCTTATAACTCGCGATAGCAAACTCGGATCGTCGAAAACTCACTTCCATCGTGTAGAGCGTGGTCGAATTGACCTAGAAACATGTTCAAATTGCCGAAAAGTTTTTTTAATGGAACCCATTTAAGGGCACATGCCAGTTTTAGGGTCCCAAATACCGTAATTTTCAGTCGTCTGCAGGGCACGAGCCTGGAAACGTTTCTTCGCTAAATTATATTACATCCTAGTTGCAAACCACCAACTGGACCCAACTAGCTTGAATTTTCGACCCCAAGTCTTTCGTGGCACCTGTGGTACACTGGTCACGGGTTTCACGGAAATGGCTCAAAATTAGCCAAAAACAGGCTTTATCCGCTTATAACTCGCGATAGCAAACTCGGATCGTCGAAAACTCACTTCCATCGTGTAGAGCGTGGTCGAATTGACCTAGAAACATGTTCAAATTGCCGAAAAGTTTTTTTAATGGAACCCATTTAATGGCACATGCCAGTTTTAGGGTCCCAAATACCGTAATTTTCAGTCGTCTGCAGGGCACGAGCCTGGAAACGTTTCTTCGCTAATTTCTATTACATCCTAGTTGCAAACCACCAACTGGACCCAACTAGCATGAATTTTCGACCCCAAGTCTTTCGTGGCACCTGTGGTACACTGGTCACGGGTTCCACGGAATTGGCTCAAAATCAGCCAAAAACAGGCTTTATCCGCTTATAACTCGCGATAGCAAACTCGGATCGTCGAAAACTTTCTTCCATCGTGTAGAGCGTGGTCGAATTGACCTAGAAACATGTTCAAATTGCCGAAAAGTTTTTTTAATGGAACCCATTTAATGGCACATGCCAGTTTTAGGGTCCCAAATACCGTAATTTTCAGTCGTCTGCAGGGCACGAGCCTGGAAACGTTTCTTCGCTAATTTATATTACATCCTAGTTGCAAACCACCAACTGGACCCAACTAGCATGAATTTTCGACCCCAAGTCTTTCGTGGCACCTGTGGTACACTGGTCACGGGTTCCACGGAATTGGCTCAAAATCAGCCAAAAATAGGCTTTATCCGCTTATAACTCGCGATAGCAAACTCGGATCGTCGAAAACTCACTTCCATCGTGTAGAGCGTGGTCGAATTGACCTAGAAACATGTTCAAATTGCCGAAAAGTTTTTTTAATGGAACCCATTTAATGGCACATGCCAGTTTTAGGGTCCCAAATACCGTAATTTTCAGTCGTCTGCAGGGCACGAGCCTGGAAACGTTTCTTCGCTAATTTCTATTACATCCTAGTTGCAAACCACCAACTGGACCCAACTAGCATGAATTTTCGACCCCAAGTCTTTCGTGGCACCTGTGGTACACTGGTCACGGGTTCCACGGAAATGGCTCAAAATTAGCCAAAAACAGGCTTTATCCGCTTATAACTCGCGATAGCAAACTCGGATCGTCGAAAACTCACTTCCATCGTGTAGAGCGTGGTCGAATTGACCTAGAAACATGTTCAAATTGCCGAAAAGTTTTTTTAATGGAACCCATTTAATGGCACATGCCAGTTTTAGGGTCCCAAATACCGTAATTTTCAGTCGTCTGCAGGGCACGAGCCTGGAAACGTTTCTTCGCTAATTTCTATTACATCCTAGTTGCAAACCACCAACTGGACCCAACTAGCATGAATTTTCGACCCCAAGTCTTTCGTGGCACCTGTGGTACACTGGTCACGGGTTCCACGGAAATGGCTCAAAATTAGCCAAAAACAGGCTTTATCCGCTTATAACTCGCGATAGCAAACTCGGATCGTCGAAAACTCACTTCCATCGTGTAGAGCGTGGTCGAATTGACCTAGAAACATGTTCAAATTGCCGAAAAGTTTTTTTAATGGAACCCATTTAATGGCACATGCCAGTTTTAGGGTCCCAAATACCGTAATTTTCAGTCGTCTGCAGGGCACGAGCCTGGAAACGTTTCTTCGCTAATTTCTATTACATCCTAGTTGCAAACCACCAACTGGACCCAACTAGCATGAATTTTCGACCCCAAGTCTTTCGTGGCACCTGTGGTACACTGGTCACGGGTTCCACGGAATTGGCTCAAAATCAGCCAAAAACAGGCTTTATCCGCTTATAACTCGCGATAGCAAACTCGGATCGTCGAAAACTTTCTTCCATCGTGTAGAGCGTGGTCGAATTGACCTAGAAACATGTTCAAATTGCCGAAAAGTTTTTTTAATGGAACCCATTTAATGGCACATGCCAGTTTTAGGGTCCCAAATACCGTAATTTTCAGTCGTCTGCAGGGCACGAGCCTGGAAACGTTTCTTCGCTAATTTCTATTACATCCTAGTTGCAAACCACCAACTGGACCCAACTAGCATGAATTTTCGACCCCAAGTCTTTCGTGGCACCTGTGGTACACTGGTCACGGGTTCCACGGAATTGGCTCAAAATCAGCCAAAAATAGGCTTTATCCGCTTATAACTCGCGATAGCAAACTCGGATCGTCGAAAACTCACTTCCATCGTGTAGAGCGTGGTCGAATTGACCTAGAAACATGTTCAAATTGCCGAAAAGTTTTTTTAATGGAACCCATTTAATGGCACATGCCAGTTTTAGGGTCCCAAATACCGTAATTTTCAGTCGTCTGCAGGGCACGAGCCTGGAAACGTTTCTTCGCTAATTTCTATTACATCCTAGTTGCAAACCACCAACTGGACCCAACTAGCATGAATTTTCGACCCCAAGTCTTTCGTGGCACCTGTGGTACACTGGTCACGGGTTCCACGGAAATGGCTCAAAATTAGCCAAAAACAGGCTTTATCCGCTTATAACTCGCGATAGCAAACTCGGATCGTCGAAAACTCACTTCCATCGTGTAGAGCGTGGTCGAATTAACCTAGAAACATGTTCAAATTGCCGAAAAGTTTTTTTAATGGAACCCATTTAATGGCACATGCCAGTTTTAGGGTCCCAAATACCGTAATTTTCAGTCGTCTGCAGGGCACGAGCCTGGAAACGTTTCTTCGCTAATTTCTATTACATCCTAGTTGCAAACCACCAACTGGACCCAACTAGCATGAATTTTCGACCCCAAGTCTTTCGTGGCACCTGTGGTACACTGGTCACGGGTTCCACGGAATTGGCTCAAAATTAGCCAAAAACAGGCTTTATCCGCTTATAACTCGCGATAGCAAACTCGGATCGTCGAAAACTCACTTCCATCGTGTAGAGCGTGGTCGAATTGACCTAGAAACATGTTCAAATTGCCGAAAAGTGTTTTAATGGAACCCATTTAATGGCACCTGCCAGTTTTAGGGTCCCAAATACCGTAATTTTCAGTCGTCTGCAGGGCACGAGCCTGGAAACGTTTCTTCGCTAAATTCTATTACATCCTAGTTGCAAACCACCAACTGGACCCAACTAGCATGAATTTTCGACCCCAAGTCTTTCGTGGCACCTGTGGTACACTGGTCACGGGTTCCACGGAAATGGCTCAAAATTAGCCAAAAACAGGCTTTATCCGCTTATAACTCGCGATAGCAAACTCGGATCGTCGAAAACTCACTTCCATCGTGTAGAGCGTGGTCGAATTGACCTAGAAACATGTTCAAATTGCCGAAAAGTTTTTTTAATGGAACCCATTTAATGGCACATGCCAGTTTTAGGGTCCCAAATACCGTAATTTTCAGTCGTCTGCAGGGCACGAGCCTGGAAACGTTTCTTCGCTAATTTCTATTACATCCTAGTTGCAAACCACCAACTTGACCCAACTAGCATGAATTTTCGACCCCAAGTCTTTCGTGGCACCTGTGGTACACTGGTCACGGGTTCCACGGAAATGGCTCAAAATTAGCCAAAAACAGGCTTTATCCGCTTATAACTCGCGATAGCAAACTCGGATCGTCGAAAACTCACTTCCATCGTGTAGAGCGTGGTCGAATTGACCTAGAAACATGTTCAAATTGCCGAAAAGTTTTTTTAATGGAACCCATTTAATGGCACATGCCAGTTTTAGGGTCCCAAATACCGTAATTTTCAGTCGTCTGCAGGGCACGAGCCTGGAAACGTTTCTTCGCTAATTTCTATTACATCCTAGTTGCAAACCACCAACTGGACCCAACTAGCATGAATTTTCGACCCCAAGTCTTTCGTGGCACCTGTGGTACACTGGTCACGGGTTCCACGGAAATGGCTCAAAATTAGCCAAAAACAGGCTTTATCCGCTTATAACTCGCGATAGCAAACTCGGATCGTCGAAAACTCACTTCCATCGTGTAGAGCGTGGTCGAATTGACCTAGAAACATGTTCAAATTGCCGAAAAGTTTTTTTAATGGAACCCATTTAATGGCACATGCCAGTTTTAGGGTCCCAAATACCGTAATTTTCAGTCGTCTGCTGGGCACGAGCCTGGAAACGTTTCTTCGCTAATTTCTATTACATCCTAGTTGCAAACCACCAACTGGACCCAACTAGCATGAATTTTCGACCCCAAGTCTTTCGTGGCACCTGTGGTACACTGGTCACGGGTTCCACGGAAATGGCTCAAAATTAGCCAAAAACAGGCTTTATCCGCTTATAACTCGCGATAGCAAACTCGGATCGTCGAAAACTCACTTCCATCGTGTAGAGCGTGGTCGAATTGACCTAGAAACATGTTCAAATTGCCGAAAAGTTTTTTTAATGGAACCCATTTAATGGCACATGCCAGTTTTAGGGTCCCAAATACCGTAATTTTCAGTCGTCTGCAGGGCACGAGCCTGGAAACGTTTCTTCGCTAATTTCTATTACATCCTAGTTGCAAACCACCAACTGGACCCAACTAGCATGAATTTTCGACCCCAAGTCTTTCGTGGCACCTGTGGTACACTGGTCACGGGTTCCACGGAATTGGCTCAAAATCAGCCAAAAACAGGCTTTATCCGCTTATAACTCGCGATAGCAAACTCGGATCGTCGAAAACTCACTTCCATCGTGTAGAGCGTGGTCGAATTGACCTAGAAACATGTTCAAATTGCCGAAAAGTTTTTTTAATGGAACCCATTTAATGGCACATGCCAGTTTTAGGGTCCCAAATACCGTAATTTTCAGTCGTCTGCAGGGCACGAGCCTGGAAACGTTTCTTCGCTAATTTCTATTACATCCTAGTTGCAAACCACCAACTGGACCCAACTAGCATGAATTTTCGACCCCAAGTCTTTCGTGGCACCTGTGGTACACTGGTCACGGGTTCCACGGAAATGGCTCAAAATTAGCCAAAAACAGGCTTTATCCGCTTATAACTCGCGATAGCAAACTCGGATCGTCGAAAACTCACTCCCATCGTGTAGAGCGTGGTCGAATTGACCTAGAAACATGTTCAAATTGCCGAAAAGTTTTTTTAATGGAACCCATTTAATGGCACATGCCAGTTTTAGGGTCCCAAATACCGTAATTTTCAGTCGTCTGCAGGGCACGAGCCTGGAAACGTTGCTTCGCTAATTTCTATTACATCCTAGTTGCAAACCACCAACTGGACCCAACTAGCATGAATTTTCGACCCCAAGTCTTTCGTGGCACCTGCGGTACACTGGTCACGGGTTCCACGGAAATGGCTCAAAATTAGCCAAAAACAGGCTTTATCCGCTTATAACTCGCGATAGCAAACTCGGATCGTCGAAAACTCACTTCCATCGTGTAGAGCGTGGTCGAATTGACCTAGAAACATGTTCAAATTGCCGAAATTTTTTTTAATGGAACCCATTTAATGGCACATGCCAGTTTTAGGGTCCCAAATACCGTAATTTTCAGTCGTCTGCAGGGCACGAGCCTGGAAACGTTTCTTCGCTAATTTCTATTACATCCTAGTTGCAAACCACCAACTGGACCCAACTAGCATGCATTTTCGACCCCAAGTCTTTCGTGGCACCTGTGGTACACTGGTCACGGGTTCCACGGAAATGGCTCAAAATTAGCCAAAAACAGGCTTTATCCGCTTATAACTCGCGATAGCAAACTCGGATCGTCGAAAACTCACTTCCATCGTGTAGAGCGTGGTCGAATTGACCTAGAAACATGTTCAAATTGCCGAAAAGTTTTTTTAATGGAACCCATTTAAGGGCACATGCCAGTTTTAGGGTCCCAAATACCGTAATTTTCAGTCGTCTGCAGGGCACGAGCCTGGAAACGTTTCTTCGCTAAATTATATTACATCCTAGTTGCAAACCACCAACTGGACCCAACTAGCATGAATTTTCGACCCCAAGTCTTTCGTGGCACCTGTGGTACACTGGTCACGGGTTTCACGGAAATGGCTCAAAATTAGCCAAAAACAGGCTTTATCCGCTTATAACTCGCGATAGCAAACTCGGATCGTCGAAAACTCACTTCCATCGTGTAGAGCGTGGTCGAATTGACCTAGAAACATGTTCAAATTGCCGAAAAGTTTTTTTAATGGAACCCATTTAATGGCACATGCCAGTTTTAGGGTCCCAAATACCGTAATTTTCAGTCGTCTGCAGGGCACGAGCCTGGAAACGTTTCTTCGCTAATTTCTATTACATCCTAGTTGCAAACCACCAACTGGACCCAACTAGCATGAATTTTCGACCCCAAGTCTTTCGTGGCACCTGTGGTACACTGGTCACGGGTTCCACGGAAATGGCTCAAAATTAGCCAAAAACAGGCTTTATCCGCTTATAACTCGCGATAGCAAACTCGGATCGTCGAAAACTCACTTCCATCGTGTAGAGCGTGGTCGAATTGACCTAGAAACATGTTCAAATTGCCGAAAAGTTTTTTTAATGGAACCCATTTAATGGCACATGCCAGTTTTAGGGTCCCAAATACCGTAATTTTCAGTCGTCTGCAGGGCACGAGCCTGGAAACGTTTCTTCGCTAATTTCTATTACATCCTAGTTGCAAACCACCAACTGGACCCAACTAGCATGAATTTTCGACCCCAAGTCTTTCGTGGCACCTGTGGTACACTGGTCACGGGTTCCACGGAAATGGCTCAAAATTAGCCAAAAACAGGCTTTATCCGCTTATAACTCGCGATAGCAAACTCGGATCGTCGAAAACTCACTTCCATCGTGTAGAGCGTGGTCGAATTGACCTAGAAACATGTTCAAATTGCCGAAAAGTTTTTTTAATGGAACCCATTTAATGGCACATGCCAGTTTTAGGGTCCCAAATACCGTAATTTTCAGTCGTCTGCAGGGCACGAGCCTGGAAACGTTTCTTCGCTAATTTCTATTACATCCTAGTTGCAAACCACCAACTGGACCCAACTAGCATGAATTTTCGACCCCAAGTCTTTCGTGGCACCTGTGGTACACTGGTCACGGGTTCCACGGAAATGGCTCAAAATTAGCCAAAAACAGGCTTTATCCGCTTATAACTCGCGATAGCAAACTCGGATCGTCGAAAACTCACTCCCATCGTGTAGAGCGTGGTCGAATTGACCTAGAAACATGTTCAAATTGCCGAAAAGTTTTTTTAATGGAACCCATTTAATGGCACATGCCAGTTTTAGGGTCCCAAATACCGTAATTTTCAGTCGTCTGCAGGGCACGAGCCTGGAAACGTTTCTTCGCTAATTTCTATTACATCCTAGTTGCAAACCACCAACTGGACCCAACTAGCATGAATTTTCGACCCCAAGTCTTTCGTGGCACCTGTGGTACACTGGTCACGGGTTCCACGGAAATGGCTCAAAATTAGCCAAAAACAGGCTTTATCCGCTTATAACTCGCGATAGCAAACTCGGATCGTCGAAAACTCACTTCCATCGTGTAGAGCGTGGTCGAATTGACCTAGAAACATGTTCAAATTGCCGAAATTTTTTTTTAATGGAACCCATTTAATGGCACATGCCAGTTTTAGGGTCCCAAATACCGTAATTTTCAGTCGTCTGCAGGGCACGAGCCTGGAAACGTTTCTTCGCTAATTTCTATTACATCCTAGTTGCAAACCACCAACTGGACCCAACTAGCATGCATTTTCGACCCCAAGTCTTTCGTGGCACCTGTGGTACACTGGTCACGGGTTCCACGGAAATGGCTCAAAATTAGCCAAAAACAGGCTTTATCCGCTTATAACTCGCGATAGCAAACTCGGATCGTCGAAAACTCACTTCCATCGTGTAGAGCGTGGTCGAATTGACCTAGAAACATGTTCAAATTGCCGAAAAGTTTTTTTAATGGAACCCATTTAAGGGCACATGCCAGTTTTAGGGTCCCAAATACCGTAATTTTCAGTCGTCTGCAGGGCACGAGCCTGGAAACGTTTCTTCGCTAAATTATATTACATCCTAGTTGCAAACCACCAACTGGACCCAACTAGCATGAATTTTCAACCCCAAGTCTTTCGTGGCACCTGTGGTACACTGGTCACGGGTTTCACGGAAATGGCTCAAAATTAGCCAAAAACAGGCTTTATCCGCTTATAACTCGCGATAGCAAACTCGGATCGTCGAAAACTCACTTCCATCGTGTAGAGCGTGGTCGAATTGACCTAGAAACATGTTCAAATTGCCGAAAAGTTTTTTTAATGGAACCCATTTAATGGCACATGCCAGTTTTAGGGTCCCAAATACCGTAATTTTCAGTCGTCTGCAGGGCACGAGCCTGGAAACGTTTCTTCGCTAATTTCTATTACATCCTAGTTGCAAACCACCAACTGGACCCAACTAGCATGAATTTTCGACCCCAAGTCTTTCGTGGCACCTGTGGTACACTGGTCACGGGTTCCACGGAATTGGCTCAAAATCAGCCAAAAACAGGCTTTATCCGCTTATAACTCGCGATAGCAAACTCGGATCGTCGAAAACTCACTTCCATCGTGTAGAGCGTGGTCGAATTGACCTAGAAACATGTTCAAATTGCCGAAAAGTTTTTTTAATGGAACCCATTTAATGGCACATGCCAGTTTTAGGGTCCCAAATACCGTAATTTTCAGTCGTCTGCAGGGCACGAGCCTGGAAACGTTTCTTCGCTAATTTCTATTACATCCTAGTTGCAAACCACCAACTGGACCCAACTAGCATGAATTTTCGACCCCAAGTCTTTCGTGGCACCTGTGGTACACTGGTCACGGGTTCCACGGAAATGGCTCAAAATTAGCCAAAAACAGGCTTTATCCGCTTATAACTCGCGATAGCAAACTCGGATCGTCGAAAACTCACTTCCATCGTGTAGAGCGTGGTCGAATTGACCTAGAAACATGTTCAAATTGCCGAAAAGTTTTTTTAATGGAACCCATTTAATGGCACATGCCAGTTTTAGGGTCCCAAATACCGTAATTTTCAGTCGTCTGCAGGGCACGAGCCTGGAAACGTTTCTTCGCTAATTTCTATTACATCCTAGTTGCAAACCACCAACTGGACCCAACTAGCATGAATTTTCGACCCCAAGTCTTTCGTGGCACCTGTGGTACACTGGTCACGGGTTCCACGGAAATGGCTCAAAATTAGCCAAAAACAGGCTTTATCCGCTTATAACTCGCGATAGCAAACTCGGATCGTCGAAAACTCACTTCCATCGTGTAGAGCGTGGTCGAATTGACCTAGAAACATGTTCAAATTGCCGAAAAGTTTTTTTAATGGAACCCATTTAATGGCACATGCCAGTTTTAGGGTCCCAAATACCGTAATTTTCAGTCGTCTGCAGGGCACGAGCCTGGAAACGTTTCTTCGCTAATTTCTATTACATCCTAGTTGCAAACCACCAACTGGACCCAACTAGCATGAATTTTCGACCCCAAGTCTTTCGTGGCACCTGTGGTACACTGGTCACGGGTTCCACGGAAATGGCTCAAAATTAGCCAAAAACAGGCTTTATCCGCTTATAACTCGCGATAGCAAACTCGGATCGTCGAAAACTCACTTCCATCGTGTAGAGCGTGGTCGAATTGACCTAGAAACATGTTCAAATTGCCGAAAAGTTTTTTTAATGGAACCCATTTAATGGCACATGCCAGTTTTAGGGTCCCAAATACCGTAATTTTCAGTCGTCTGCAGGGCACGAGCCTGGAAACGTTTCTTCGCTAATTTCTATTACATCCTAGTTGCAAACCACCAACTGGACCCAACTAGCATGAATTTTCGACCCCAAGTCTTTCGTGGCACCTGTGGTACACTGGTCACGGGTTCCACGGAAATGGCTCAAAATTAGCCAAAAACAGGCTTTATCCGCTTATAACTCGCGATAGCAAACTCGGATCGTCGAAAACTCACTTCCATCGTGTAGAGCGTGGTCGAATTGACCTAGAAACATGTTCAAATTGCCGAAAAGTTTTTTTAATGGAACCCATTTAATGGCACATGCCAGTTTTAGGGTCCCAAATACCGTAATTTTCAGTCGTCTGCAGGGCACGAGCCTGGAAACGTTTCTTCGCTAATTTCTATTACATCCTAGTTGCAAACCACCAACTGGACCCAACTAGCATGAATTTTCGACCCCAAGTCTTTCGTGGCACCTGTGGTACACTGGTCACGGGTTCCACGGAAATGGCTCAAAATTAGCCAAAAACAGGCTTTATCCGCTTATAACTCGCGATAGCAAACTCGGATCGTCGAAAACTCACTTCCATCGTGTAGAGCGTGGTCGAATTGACCTAGAAACATGTTCAAATTGCCGAAAAGTTTTTTTAATGGAACCCATTTAATGGCACATGCCAGTTTTAGGGTCCCAAATACCGTAATTTTCAGTCGTCTGCAGGGCACGAGCCTGGAAACGTTTCTTCGCTAATTTCTATTACATCCTAGTTGCAAACCACCAACTGGACCCAACTAGCATGAATTTTCGACCCCAAGTCTTTCGTGGCACCTGTGGTACACTGGTCACGGGTTCCACGGAATTGGCTCAAAATCAGCCAAAAACAGGCTTTATCCGCTTATAACTCGCGATAGCAAACTCGGATCGTCGAAAACTCACTTCCATCGTGTAGAGCGTGGTCGAATTGACCTAGAAACATGTTCAAATTGCCGAAAAGTTTTTTTAATGGAACCCATTTAATGGCACATGCCAGTTTTAGGGTCCCAAATACCGTAATTTTCAGTCGTCTGCAGGGCACGAGCCTGGAAACGTTTCTTCGCTAATTTCTATTACATCCTAGTTGCAAACCACCAACTGGACCCAACTAGCATGAATTTTCGACCCCAAGTCTTTCGTGGCACCTGTGGTACACTGGTCACGGGTTCCACGGAAATGGCTCAAAATTAGCCAAAAACAGGCTTTATCCGCTTATAACTCGCGATAGCAAACTCGGATCGTCGAAAACTCACTTCCATCGTGTAGAGCGTGGTCGAATTGACCTAGAAACATGTTCAAATTGCCGAAAAGTTTTTTTAATGGAACCCATTTAATGGCACATGCCAGTTTTAGGGTCCCAAATACCGTAATTTTCAGTCGTCTGCAGGGCACGAGCCTGGAAACGTTTCTTCGCTAATTTCTATTACATCCTAGTTGCAAACCACCAACTGGACCCAACTAGCATGAATTTTCGACCCCAAGTCTTTCGTGGCACCTGTGGTACACTGGTCACGGGTTCCACGGAAATGGCTCAAAATTAGCCAAAAACAGGCTTTATCCGCTTATAACTCGCGATAGCAAACTCGGATCGTCGAAAACTCACTTCCATCGTGTAGAGCGTGGTCGAATTGACCTAGAAACATGTTCAAATTGCCGAAAAGTTTTTTTAATGGAACCCATTTAATGGCACATGCCAGTTTTAGGGTCCCAAATACCGTAATTTTCAGTCGTCTGCAGGGCACGAGCCTGGAAACGTTTCTTCGCTAATTTCTATTACATCCTAGTTGCAAACCACCAACTGGACCCAACTAGCATGAATTTTCGACCCCAAGTCTTTCGTGGCACCTGTGGTACACTGGTCACGGGTTCCACGGAAATGGCTCAAAATTAGCCAAAAACAGGCTTTATCCGCTTATAACTCGCGATAGCAAACTCGGATCGTCGAAAACTCACTTCCATCGTGTAGAGCGTGGTCGAATTGACCTAGAAACATGTTCAAATTGCCGAAAAGTTTTTTTAATGGAACCCATTTAATGGCACATGCCAGTTTTAGGGTCCCAAATACCGTAATTTTCAGTCGTCTGCAGGGCACGAGCCTGGAAACGTTTCTTCGCTAATTTCTATTACATCCTAGTTGCAAACCACCAACTGGACCCAACTAGCATGAATTTTCGACCCCAAGTCTTTCGTGGCACCTGTGGTACACTGGTCACGGGTTCCACGGAAATGGCTCAAAATTAGCCAAAAACAGGCTTTATCCGCTTATAACTCGCGATAGCAAACTCAGATCGTCGAAAACTCACTTCCATCGAGTAGAGCGTGGTCGAATTAACCTAGAAACATGTTCAAATTACCGAAAAGTTTTTTTAATGGAACCCATTTAATGGCACATGCCAGTTTTAGGGTCCCAAATACCGTAATTTTCAGTCGTCTGCAGGGCACGAGCCTGGAAACGTTTCTTCGCTAAATTCTATTACATCCTAGTTGCAAACCACCAACTGGACCCAACTAGCATGAATTTTCGACCCCAAGTCTTTCGTGGCACCTGTGGTACACTGGTCACGGGTTCCACGGAAATGGCTCAAAATTAGCCGAAAACAGGCTTTATCCGCTTATAACTCGCGATAGCAAACTCGGATCGTCGAAAACTCACTTCCATCGTGTAGAGCGTGGTCGAATTGACCTAGAAACATGTTCAAATTGCCGAAAAGTTTTTTTAATGGAACCCATTTAATGGCACATGCCAGTTTTAGGGTCCCAAATACCGTAATTTTCAGTCGTCTGCAGGGCACGAGCCTGGAAACGTTTCTTCGCTAATTTCTATTACGTCCTAGTTGCAAACCACCAACTGGACCCAACTAGCATGAATTTTCGACCCCAAGTCTTTCGTGGCACCTGTGGTACACTGGTCACGGGTTCCACGGAAATGGCTCAAAATTAGCCAAAAACAGGCTTTATCCGCTTATAACTCGCGATAGCAAACTCAGATCGTCGAAAACTCACTTCCATCGAGTAGAGCGTGGTCGAATTAACCTAGAAACATGTTCAAATTGCCGAAAAGTTTTTTTAATGGAACCCATTTAATGGCACATGCCAGTTTTAGGGTCCCAAATACCGTAATTTTCAGTCGTCTGCAGGGCACGAGCCTGGAAACGTTTCTTCGCTAAATTCTATTACATCCTAGTTGCAAACCACCAACTGGACCCAACTAGCATGAATTTTCGACCCCAAGTCTTTCGTGGCACCTGTGGTACACTGGTCACGGGTTCCACGGAATTGGCTCAAAATTAGCCAAAAACAGGCTTTATCCGCTTATAACTCGCGATAGCAAACTCGGATCGTCGAAAACTCACTTCCATCGTGTAGAGCGTGGTCGAATTGACCTAGAAACATGTTCAAATTGCCGAAAAGTTTTTTTAATGGAACCCATTTAATGGCACATGCCAGTTTTAGGGTCCCAAATACCGTAATTTTCAGTCGTCTGCAGGGCACGAGCCTGGAAACGTTTCTTCGCTAATTTCTATTACATCCTAGTTGCAAACCACCAACTGGACCCAACTAGCATGAATTTTCGACCCCAAGTCTTTCGTGGCACCTGTGGTACACTGGTCACGGGTTCCACGGAATTGGCTCAAAATTAGCCAAAAACAGGCTTTATCCGCTTATAACTCGCGATAGCAAACTCGGATCGTCGAAAACTCACTTCCATCGTGTAGAGCGTGGTCGAATTGACCTAGAAACATGTTCAAATTGCCGAAAAGTTTTTTTAATGGAGCCCATTTAATGGCACATGCCAGTTTTAGGGTCCCAAATACCGTAATTTTCAGTCGTCTGCAGGGCACGAGCCTGGAAACGTTTCTTCGCCAAATTCTATTACATCCTAGTTGCAAACCACCAACTGGACCCAACTAGCATGAATTTTCGACCCCAAGTCTTTCGTGGCACCTGTGGTACACTGGTCACCGGTTCCACGGAAATGGCTCAAAATTAGCCAAAAACAGGCTTTATCCGCTTATAACTCGCGATAGCAAACTCGGATCGTCGAAAACTCACTTCCATCGTGTAGAGCGTGGTCGAATTGACCTAGAAACATGT
Organism: Daptonema setosum; assembly: GCA_964036265.1. NCBI lineage: Eukaryota > Metazoa > Nematoda > Chromadorea > Monhysterida > Xyalidae > Daptonema > Daptonema setosum. The sequence goes on along the minus strand of OZ038447.1, from coordinate 24,836,789 downwards.
TCAAATTGCCGAAAAGTTTTTTTAATGGAACCCATTTAATGGCACATGCCAGTTTTAGGGTCCCAAATACCGTAATTTTCAGTCGTCTGCAGGGCACGAGCCTGGAAACGTTTCTTCGCTAATTCTATTACACCCTAGTTGCAAACCACCAACTGGACCCAACTAGCATGAATTTTCGACCCCAAGTCTTTCGTGGCACCTGTGGTACACTGGTCACGGGTTCCACGGAATTGGCTCAAAATTAGCCAAAAACAGGCTTTATCCGCTTATAACTCGCGATAGAAAACTCGGATCGTCGAAAACTCACTTCCATCGTGTAGAGCGTGGTCGAATTGACCTAGAAACATGTTCAAATTGCCGAAAAGTTTTTTTAATGGAGCCCATTTAATGGCACATGCCAGTTTTAGGGTCCCAAATACCGTAATTTTCAGTCGTCTGCAGGGCACGAGCCTGGAAACGTTTCTTCGCCAAATTCTATTACATCCTAGTTGCAAACCACCAACTGGACCCAACTAGCATGAATTTTCGACCCCAAGTCTTTCGTGGCACCTGTGGTACACTGGTCACGGGTTCCACGGAAATGGCTCAAAATTAGCCAAAAACAGGCTTTATCCGCTTATAACTCGCGATAGCAAACTCGGATCGTCGAAAACTCACTCCCATCGTGTAGAGCGTGGTCGAATTGACCTAGAAACATGTTCAAATTGCCGAAAAGTTTTTTTAATGGAACCCATTTAATGGCACATGCCAGTTTTAGGGTCCCAAATACCGTAATTTTCAGTCGTCTGCAGGGCACGAGCCTGGAAACGTTTCTTCGCTAATTTCTATTACATCCTAGTTGCAAACCACCAACTGGACCCAACTAGCATGAATTTTCGACCCCAAGTCTTTCGTGGCACCTGTGGTACACTGGTCACGGGTTCCACGGAAATGGCTCAAAATTAGCCAAAAACAGGCTTTATCCGCTTATAACTCGCGATAGCAAACTCGGATCGTCGAAAACTCACTTCCATCGTGTAGAGCGTGGTCGAATTGACCTAGAAACATGTTCAAATTGCCGAAAAGTTTTTTAAATGGAACCCATTTAATGGCACATGCCAGTTTTAGGGTCCCAAATACCGTAATTTTCAGTCGTCTGCAGGGCACGAGCCTGGAAACGTTTCTTCGCTAAATTCTATTACATCCTAGTTGCAAACCACCAACTGGACCCAACTAGCATGAATTTTCGACCCCAAGTCTTTCGTGGCACCTGTGGTACACTGGTCACGGGTTCCACGGAATTGGCTCAAAATTAGCCAAAAACAGGCTTTATCCGCTTATAACTCGCGATAGCAAACTCGGATCGTCGAAAACTCACTTCCATCGTGTAGAGCGTGGTCGAATTGACCTAGAAACATGTTCAAATTGCCGAAAAGTTTTTTTAATGGAACCCATTTAATGGCACATGCCAGTTTTAGGGTCCCAAATACCGTAATTTTCAGTCGTCTGCAGGGCACGAGCCTGGAAACGTTTCTTCGCCAAATTCTATTACATCCTAGTTGCAAACCACCAACTGGACCCAACTAGCATGAATTTTCGACCCCAAGTCTTTCGTGGCACCTGTGGTACACTGGTCACGGGTTCCACGGAAATGGCTCAAAATTAGCCAAAAACAGGCTTTATCCGCTTATAACTCGCGATAGCAAACTCGGATCGTCGAAAACTCACTCCCATCGTGTAGAGCGTGGTCGAATTGACCTAGAAACATGTTCAAATTGCCGAAAAGTTTTTTTAATGGAACCCATTTAATGGCACATGCCAGTTTTAGGGTCCCAAATACCGTAATTTTCAGTCGTCTGCAGGGCACGAGCCTGGAAACGTTTCTTCGCTAATTTCTATTACATCCTAGTTGCAAACCACCAACTGGACCCAACTAGCATGAATTTTCGACCCCAAGTCTTTCGTGGCACCTGTGGTACACTGGTCACGGGTTCCACGGAAATGGCTCAAAATTAGCCAAAAACAGGCTTTATCCGCTTATAACTCGCGATAGCAAACTCGGATCGTCGAAAACTCACTTCCATCGTGTAGAGCGTGGTCGAATTGACCTAGAAACATGTTCAAATTGCCGAAAAGTTTTTTTAATGGAACCCATTTAATGGCACATGCCAGTTTTAGGGTCCCAAATACCGTAATTTTCAGTCGTCTGCAGGGCATGAGCCTGGAAACGTTTCTTCGCTAATTTCTATTACATCCTAGTTGCAAACCACCAACTGGACCCAACTAGCATGAATTTTCGACCCCAAGTCTTTCGTGGCACCTGTGGTACACTGGTCACGGGTTCCACGGAAATGGCTCAAAATTAGCCAAAAACAGGCTTTATCCGCTTATAACTCGCGATAGCAAACTCGGATCGTCGAAAACTCACTTCCATCGTGTAGAGCGTGGTCGAATTGACCTAGCAACATGTTCAAATTGCCGAAAAGTTTTTTTAATGGAAGGCACCTGTGGTACACTGGTCACGGGTTCCACGGAATTGGCTCAAAATTAGCCAAAAACAGGCTTTATCCGCTTATAACTCGCGATAGCAAACTCGGATCGTCGAAAACTCACTTCCATCGTGTAGAGCGTGGTCGGATTGACCTAGAAACATGTTCAAATTGCCGAAAAGTTTTTTAATGGAACCCATTTAATGGCACATGCCAGTTTTAGGGTCCCAAATACCGTAATTTTCAGTCGTCTGCAGGGCACGAGCCTGGAAACGTTTCTTCGCTAAATTCTATTACATCCTAGTTGCAAACCACCAACTGGACCCAACTAGCATGAATTTTCGACTCCAAGTCTTTCGTGGCACCTGTGGTACACTGGTCACGGGTTCCACGGAAATGGCTCAAAATTATCCAAAAACAGGTTTTATCCGCTTATAACTCGCGATAGCAACCTCGGATCGTCAAAAACTCACTTCCATCGTGTAGAGCGTGGTCGAATTGACCTAGAAACATGTTCAAATTGCCGAAAAGTTTTTTTAATGGAACCCATTTAATGGCACACGCCAGTTTTAGGGTCCCAAATACCGTATCTTTCAGTCGTCTGCAGGGCACGAGCCTGGAAACGTTTCTTCGCTAATTTCTATTACATCCTAGTTGCAAACCACCAACTGGACCCAACTAGCATGAATTTTCGACCCCAAGTCTTTCGTGGCACCTGTGGTACACTGGTCACGGGTTCCACGGAAATGGCTCAAAATTAGCCAAAAACATGCTTTATCCGCTTATAACTCGCGATAGCAAACTCGGATCGTCGAAAACTCACTTCCATCGTGTAGAGCGTGGTCGAATTGACCTAGAAACATGTTCAAATTGCCGAAAAGTTTTTTTAATGGAACCCATTTAATGGCACATGCCAGTTTTAGGGTCCCAAATACCGTAATTTTCAGTCGTCTGCAGGGCACGAGCCTGGAAACGTTTCTTCGCTAATTTCTGTTACATCCTAGTTGCAAACCACCAACTGGACCCAACTAGCATGAATTTTCGACCCCAAGTCTTTCGTGGCACCTGTGGTACACTGGTCACGGGTTCCACGGAAATGGCTCAAAATTAGCCAAAAACAGGCTTTATCCGCTTATAACTCGCGATAGCAAACTCGGATCGTCGAAAACTCACTTCCATCGTGTAGAGCGTGGTCGAATTGACCTAGAAACATGTTCAAATTGCCGAAAAGTTTTTTTAATGGAACCCATTTAATGGCACATGCCAGTTTTAGGGTCCCAAATACCGTAATTTTCAGTCGTCTGCAGGGCACGAGCCTGGAAACGTTTCTTCGCTAATTCTATTACATCCTAGTTGCAAACCACCAACTGGACCCAACTAGCTTGAATTTTCGACCCCAAGTCTTTCGTGGCACCTGTGGTACACTGGTCACGGGTTCCACGGAATTGGCTCAAAATTAGCCAAAAACAGGCTTTATCCGCTTATAACTCGCGATAGCAAACTCGGATCGTCGAAAACTCACTTCCATCGTGTAGAGCGTGGTCGAATTGACCTAGAAACATGTTCAAATTGCCGAAAAGTTTTTTTAATGGAACCCATTTAATGGCACATGCCAGTTTTAGGGTCCCAAATACCGTAATTTTCAGTCGTCTGCAGGGCACGAGCCTGGAAACGTTTCTTCGCTAAATTCTATTACATCCTAGTTGCAAACCACCAACTGGACCCAACTAGCATGAATTTTCGACCCCAAGGCTTTCGTGGCACCTGTGGTACACTGGTCACGGGTTCCACGGAATTGGCTCAAAATTAGCCAAAAACAGGCTTTATCCGCTTATAACTCGCGATAGCAAACTCGGATCGTCGAAAACTCACTTCCATCGTGTAGAGCGTGGTCGAATTGACCTAGAAACATGTTCAAATTGCCGAAAAGTTTTTTTAATGGAACCCATTTAATGGCACATGCCAGTTTTAGGGTCCCAAATACCGTAATTTTCAGTCGTCTGCAGGGCACGAGCCTGGAAACGTTTCTTCGCTAAATTCTATTACATCCTAGTTGAAAACCACCAACTGGACCCAACTAGCATGAATTTTCGACCCCAAGTCTTTCGTGGCACCTGTGGTACACTGGTCACGGGTTCCACGGAATTGGCTCAAAATTAGCCAAAAACAGGCTTTATCCGCTTATAACTCGCGATAGCAAACTCGGATCGTCGAAAACTCACTTCCATCGTGTAGAGCGTGGTCGAATTGACCTAGAAACATGTTCAAATTGCCGAAAAGTTTTTTTAATGGAACCCATTTAATGGCACATGCCAGTTTTAGGGTCCCAAATACCGTAATTTTCAGTCGTCTGCAGGGCACGAGCCTGGAAACGTTTCTTCGCTAATTCTATTACATCCTAGTTGCAAACCACCAACTGGACCCAACTAGCATGAATTTTCGACCCCAAGTCTTTCGTGGCACCTGTGGTACACTGGTCACGGGTTCCACGGAATTGGCTCAAAATTAGCCAAAAACAGGCTTTATCCGCTTATAACTCGCGATAGCAAACTCGGATCGTCGAAAACTCACTTCCATCGTGTAGAGCGTGGTCGAATTGACCTAGAAACATGTTCAAATTGCCGAAAAGTTTTTTTAATGGAACCCATTTAATGGCACATGCCAGTTTTAGGGTCCCAAATACCGTAATTTTCAGTCGTCTGCAGGGCACGAGCCTGGAAACGTTTCTTCGCTAATTCTATTACATCCTAGTTGCAAACCACCAACTGGACCCAACTAGCATGAATTTTCGACCCCAAGTCTTTCGTGGCACCTGTGGTACACTGGTCACGGGTTCCACGGAATTGGCTCAAAATTAGCCAAAAACAGGCTTTATCCGCTTATAACTCGCGATAGCAAACTCGGATCGTCGAAAACTCACTTCCATCGTGTAGAGCGTGGTCGAATTGACCTAGAAACATGTTCAAATTGCCGAAAAGTTTTTTTAATGGAACCCATTTAATGGCACATGCCAGTTTTAGGGTCCCAAATACCGTAATTTTCAGTCGTCTGCAGGGCACGAGCCTGGAAACGTTTCTTCGCTAAATTATATTACATCCTAGTTGCAAACCACCAACTGGACCCAACTAGCATGAATTTTCGACCCCAAGTCTTTCGTGGCACCTGTGGTACACTGGTCACGGGTTCCACGGAATTGGCTCAAAATTAGCCAAAAACAGGCTTTATCCGCTTATAACTCGCGATAGCAAACTCGGATCGTCGAAAACTCACTCCCATCGTGTAGAGCGTGGTCGAATTGACCTAGAAACATGTTCAAATTGCCGAAAAGTTTTTTTAATGGAACCCATTTAATGGCACATGCCAGTTTTAGGGTCCCAAATACCGTAATTTTCAGTCGTCTGCAGGGCACGAGCCTGGAAACGTTTCTTCGCTAAATTCTATTACATCCTAGTTGCAAACCACCAACTGGACCCAACTAGCATGAATTTTCGACCCCAAGTCTTTCGTGGCACCTGTGGTACACTGGTCACGGGTTCCACGGAAATGGCTCAAAATTATCCAAAAACAGGCTTTATCCGCTTATAACTCGCGATAGCAAACTCGGATCGTCGAAAACTCACTTCCATCGTGTAGAGCGTGGTCGAATTGACCTAGAAACATGTTCAAATTGCCGAAAAGTTTTTTTAATGGAACCCATTTAATGGCACATGCCAGTTTTAGGGTCCCAAATACCGTAATTTTCAGTCGTCTGCAGGGCACGAGCCTGGAAACGTTTCTTCGCTAATTTCTATTACATCCTAGTTGCAAACCACCAACTGGACCCAACTAGCATGAATTTTCGACGCCAAGTCTTTCGTGGCACCTGTGGTACACTGGTCACGGGTTCCACGGAAATGGCTCAAAATTAGCCAAAAACAGGCTTTATCCGCTTATAACTCGCGATAGCAAACTCGGATCGTCGAAAACTCACTTCCATCGTGTAGAGCGTGGTCGAATTGACCTAGAAACATGTTAAAATTGCCGAAAAGTTTTTTTAATGGAACCCATTTAATGGCACATGCCAGTTTTAGGGTCCCAAATACCGTAATTTTCAGTCGTCTGCAGGGCACGAGCCTGGAAACGTTTCTTCGCTAAATTCTATTACATCCTAGTTGCAAACCACCAACTGGACCCAACTAGCATGAATTTTCGACCCCAAGTCTTTCGTGGCACCTGTGGTACACTGGTCACGGGTTTCACGGAATTGGCTCAAAATTAGCCAAAAACAGGCTTTATCCGCTTATAACTCGCGATAGCAAACTCGGATCGTCGAAATCTCACTTCCATCGTGTAGAGCGTGGTCGAATTGACCTAGAAACATGTTCAAACTGCCGAAAAGTTTTTTTTAATGGAACCCATTTAATGGCACATGCCAGTTTTAGGGTCCCAAATACCGTAATTTTCAGTCGTCTGCAGGGCACGAGCCTGGAAACGTTTCTTCGCTAATTACTATTACATCCTAGTTGCAAACCACCAACTGGACCCAACTAGCATGAATTTTCGACGCCAAGTCTTTCGTGGCACCTGTGGTACACTGGTCACGGGTTCCACGGAAATGGCTCAAAATTAGCCAAAAACAGGCTTTATCCGCTTATAACTCGCGATAGCAAACTCGGATCGTCGAAAACTCACTTCCATCGTGTAGAGCGTGGTCGAATTGACCTAGAAACATGTTCAAATTGCCGAAAAGTTTTTTTAATGGAACCCATTTAATGGCACATGCCAGTTTTAGGGTCCCAAATACCGTAATTTTCAGTCGTCTGCAGGGCATGAGCCTGGAAACGTTTCTTCGCTAATTTCTATTACATCCTAGTTGCAAACCACCAACTGGACCCAACTAGCATGAATTTTCGACCCCAAGTCTTTCGTGGCACCTGTGGTACACTGGTCACGGGTTCCACGGAAATGGCTCAAAATTAGCCAAAAACAGGCTTTATCCGCTTATAACTCGCGATAGCAAACTCGGATCGTCGAAAACTCACTTCCATCGTGTAGAGCGTGGTCGAATTGACCTAGAAACATGTTCAAATTGCCGAAAAGTTTTTTTAATGGAACCCATTTAATGGCACATGCCAGTTTTAGGGTCCCAAATACCGTAATTTTCAGTCGTCTGCAGGGCACGAGCCTGGAAACGTTTCTTCGCTAATTCTATTACATCCTAGTTGCAAACCACCAACTGGACCCAACTAGCATGAATTTTCGACCCCAAGTCTTTCGTGGCACCTGTGGTACACTGGTCACGGGTTCCACGGAATTGGCTCAAAATTAGCCAAAAACAGGCTTTATCCGCTTATAACTCGCGATAGCAAACTCGGATCGTCGAAAACTCACTTCCATCGTGTAGAGCGTGGTCGAATTGACCTAGAAACATGTTCAAATTGCCGAAAAGTTTTTTTAATGGAACCCATTTAATGGCACATGCCAGTTTTAGGGTCCCAAATACCGTAATTTTCAGTCGTCTGCAGGGCACGAGCCTGGAAACGTTTCTTCGCTAAATTCTATTACATCCTAGTTGCAAACCACCAACTGGACCCAACTAGCATGAATTTTCGACCCCAAGTCTTTCGTGGCACCTGTGGTACACTGGTCACGGGTTTCACGGAATTGGCTCAAAATTAGCCAAAAACAGGCTTTATCCGCTTATAACTCGCGATAGCAAACTCGGATCGTCGAAATCTCACTTCCATCGTGTAGAGCGTGGTCGAATTGACCTAGAAACATGTTCAAATTGCCGAAAAGTTTTTTTAATGGAACCCATTTAATGGCACATGCCAGTTTTAGGGTCCCAAATACCGTAATTTTCAGTCGTCTGCAGGGCACGAGCCTGGAAACGTTTCTTCGCTAATTTCTATTACATCCTAGTTGCAAACCACCAACTGGACCCAACTAGCATGAATTTTCGACGCCAGGTCTTTCGTGGCACCTGTGGTACACTGGTCACGGGTTCCACGGAATTGGCTCAAAATTAGCCAAAAACAGGCTTTATCCGCTTATAACTCGCGATAGCAAACTCGGATCGTCGAAAACTCACTTCCATCGTGTAGAGCGTGGTCGAATTGACCTAGAAACATGTTCAAATTGCCGAAAAGTTTTTTTAATGGAACCCATTTAATGGCACATGCCAGTTTTAGGGTCCCAAATACCGTAATTTTCAGTCGTCTGCAGGGCACGAGCCTGGAAACGTTTCTTCGCCAAATTCTATTACATCCTAGTTGCAAACCACCAACTGGACCCAACTAGCATGAATTTTCGACCCCAAGTCTTTCGTGGCACCTGTGGTACACTGGTCACGGGTTCCACGGAAATGGCTCAAAATTAGCCAAAAACAGGCTTTATCCGCTTATAACTCGCGATAGCAAACTCGGATCGTCGAAAACTCACTTCCATCGTGTAGAGCGTGGTCGAATTGACCTAGAAACATGTTCAAATTGCCGAAAAGTTTTTTTAATGGAACCCATTTAATGGCACATGCCAGTTTTAGGGTCCCAAATACCGTAATTTTCAGTCGTCTGCAGGGCATGAGCCTGGAAACGTTTCTTCGCTAATTTCTATTACATCCTAGTTGCAAACCACCAACTGGACCCAACTAGCATGAATTTTCGACCCCAAGTCTTTCGTGGCACCTGTGGTACACTGGTCACGGGTTCCACGGAAATGGCTCAAAATTAGCCAAAAACAGGCTTTATCCGCTTATAACTCGCGATAGCAAACTCGGATCGTCGAAAACTCACTTCCATCGTGTAGAGCGTGGTCGAATTGACCTAGAAACATGTTCAAATTGCCGAAAAGTTTTTTTAATGGAAGGCACCTGTGGTACACTGGTCACGGGTTCCACGGAATTGGCTCAAAATTAGCCAAAAACAGGCTTTATCCGCTTATAACTCGCGATAGCAAACTCGGATCGTCGAAAACTCACTTCCATCGTGTAGAGCGTGGTCGGATTGACCTAGAAACATGTTCAAATTGCCGAAAAGTTTTTTAATGGAACCCATTTAATGGCACATGCCAGTTTTAGGGTCCCAAATACCGTAATTTTCAGTCGTCTGCAGGGCACGAGCCTGGAAACGTTTCTTCGCTAAATTCTATTACATCCTAGTTGCAAACCACCAACTGGACCCAACTAGCATGAATTTTCGACTCCAAGTCTTTCGTGGCACCTGTGGTACACTGGTCACGGGTTCCACGGAAATGGCTCAAAATTATCCAAAAACAGGTTTTATCCGCTTATAACTCGCGATAGCAACCTCGGATCGTCAAAAACTCACTTCCATCGTGTAGAGCGTGGTCGAATTGACCTAGAAACATGTTCAAATTGCCGAAAAGTTTTTTTAATGGAACCCATTTAATGGCACACGCCAGTTTTAGGGTCCCAAATACCGTATCTTTCAGTCGTCTGCAGGGCACGAGCCTGGAAACGTTTCTTCGCTAATTTCTATTACATCCTAGTTGCAAACCACCAACTGGACCCAACTAGCATGAATTTTCGACCCCAAGTCTTTCGTGGCACCTGTGGTACACTGGTCACGGGTTCCACGGAAATGGCTCAAAATTAGCCAAAAACATGCTTTATCCGCTTATAACTCGCGATAGCAAACTCGGATCGTCGAAAACTCACTTCCATCGTGTAGAGCGTGGTCGAATTGACCTAGAAACATGTTCAAATTGCCGAAAAGTTTTTTTAATGGAACCCATTTAATGGCACATGCCAGTTTTAGGGTCCCAAATACCGTAATTTTCAGTCGTCTGCAGGGCACGAGCCTGGAAACGTTTCTTCGCTAATTTCTGTTACATCCTAGTTGCAAACCACCAACTGGACCCAACTAGCATGAATTTTCGACCCCAAGTCTTTCGTGGCACCTGTGGTACACTGGTCACGGGTTCCACGGAAATGGCTCAAAATTATCCAAAAACAGGCTTTATCCGCTTATAACTCGCGATAGCAAACTCGGATCGTCGAAAACTCACTTCCATCGTGTAGAGCGTGGTCGAATTGACCTAGAAACATGTTCAAATTGCCGAAAACATTTTTTAATGGAACCCATTTAATGGCACACGCCAGTTTTAGGGTCCCAAATACCGTAATTTTCAGTCGTCTGCAGGGCACGAGCCTGGAAACGTTTCTTCGCTAAATTATATTACATCCTAGTTGCAAACCACCAACTGGACCCAACTAGCATGAATTTTCGACCCCAAGTCTTTCGTGGCACCTGTGGTACACTGGTCACGGGTTCCACGGAATTGGCTCAAAATTAGCCAAAAACAGGCTTTATCCGCTTATAACTCGCGATAGCAAACTCGGATCGTCGAAAACTCACTTCCATCGTGTAGAGCGTGGTCGAATTGACCTAGAAACATGTTCAAATTGCCGAAAAGTTTTTTTAATGGAACCCATTTAATGGCACATGCCAGTTTTAGGGTCCCAAATACCGTAATTTTCAGTCGTCTGCAGGGCACGAGCCTGGAAACGTTTCTTCGCTAATTTCTATTACATCCTAGTTGCAAACCACCAACTGGACCCAACTAGCATGAATTTTCGACCCCAAGTCTTTCGTGGCACCTGTGGTACACTGGTCACGGGTTCCACGGAATTGGCTCAAAATCAGCCAAAAACAGGCTTTATCCGCTTATAACTCGCGATAGCAAACTCGGATCGTCGAAAACTCACTTCCATCGTGTAGAGCGTGGTCGAATTGACCTAGAAACATGTTCAAATTGCCGAAAAGTTTTTTTAATGGATCCATATAATGGCACATGCCAGTTTTAGGGTCCCAAATACCGTAATTTTCAGTGGTCAGCAGGGCTCGAGCCTGGAATCATTTTTTCGGTAAATTCTACTGAATCCTAGTTGCAAACCACCAACTGCACCCAACTAGCATGAATTTTCGACCCCAAGTCTTTCGTGGCACCTGTGGTACACTGGTCATGGGTTCCACGGAAATGGCTCAAAATTAGCCAAAAATCGGCTTTATCCGCTTATAACTCGCGATAGCAAACTCGGATCGTCGAAAACTCACTTCCATCGTGTAGAGCGTGGTCGAATTGACCTAGAAACATGTTCAAATTGCCGAAAAGTTTTTTTAATGGAAGGCACCTGTGGTACACTGGTCACGGGTTCCACGGAATTGGCTCAAAATTAGCCAAAAACAGGCTTTATCCGCTTATAACTCGCGATAGCAAACTCGGATCGTCGAAAACTCACTTCCATCGTGTAGAGCGTGGTCGGATTGACCTAGAAACATGTTCAAATTGCCGAAAAGTTTTTTAATGGAACCCATTTAATGGCACATGCCAGTTTTAGGGTCCCAAATACCGTAATTTTCAGTCGTCTGCAGGGCACGAGCCTGGAAACGTTTCTTCGCTAAATTCTATTACATCCTAGTTGCAAACCACCAACTGGACCCAACTAGCATGAATTTTCGACTCCAAGTCTTTCGTGGCACCTGTGGTACACTGGTCACGGGTTCCACGGAAATGGCTCAAAATTATCCAAAAACAGGTTTTATCCGCTTATAACTCGCGATAGCAACCTCGGATCGTCAAAAACTCACTTCCATCGTGTAGAGCGTGGTCGAATTGACCTAGAAACATGTTCAAATTGCCGAAAAGTTTTTTTAATGGAACCCATTTAATGGCACACGCCAGTTTTAGGGTCCCAAATACCGTATCTTTCAGTCGTCTGCAGGGCACGAGCCTGGAAACGTTTCTTCGCTAATTTCTATTACATCCTAGTTGCAAACCACCAACTGGACCCAACTAGCATGAATTTTCGACCCCAAGTCTTTCGTGGCACCTGTGGTACACTGGTCACGGGTTCCACGGAAATGGCTCAAAATTAGCCAAAAACATGCTTTATCCGCTTATAACTCGCGATAGCAAACTCGGATCGTCGAAAACTCACTTCCATCGTGTAGAGCGTGGTCGAATTGACCTAGAAACATGTTCAAATTGCCGAAAAGTTTTTTTAATGGAACCCATTTAATGGCACATGCCAGTTTTAGGGTCCCAAATACCGTAATTTTCAGTCGTCTGCAGGGCACGAGCCTGGAAACGTTTCTTCGCTAATTTCTGTTACATCCTAGTTGCAAACCACCAACTGGACCCAACTAGCATGAATTTTCGACCCCAAGTCTTTCGTGGCACCTGTGGTACACTGGTCACGGGTTCCACGGAAATGGCTCAAAATTATCCAAAAACAGGCTTTATCCGCTTATAACTCGCGATAGCAAACTCGGATCGTCGAAAACTCACTTCCATCGTGTAGAGCGTGGTCGAATTGACCTAGAAACATGTTCAAATTGCCGACAACATTTTTTAATGGAACGCATTACATCCTAGTTGCAAACCACCAACTGGACCCAACTAGCATGAATTTTCGACCCCAAGTCTTTCGTGGCACCTGTGGTACACTGGTCACGGGTTCCACGGAAATGGCTCAAAATTAGCCAAAAACAGGCTTTATCCGCTTATAACTCGCGATAGCAAACTCGGATCGTCGAAAACTCCCTTCCATCGTGTAGAGCGTGGTCGAATTGACCTAGAAACATGTTCAAATTGCCGAAAAGTTTTTTTAATGGAACCCATTTAATGGCACATGCCAGTTTTAGGGTCCCAAATACCGTAATTTTCAGTCGTCTGCAGGGCACGAGCCTGGAAACGTTTCTTCGCTAATTTCTATTACATCCTAGTTGCAAACCACCAACTGGACCCAACTAGCATGAATTTTCGACCCCAAGTCTTTCGTGGCACCTGTGGTACACTGGTCACGGGTTCCACGGAATTGGCTCAAAATTAGCCAAAAACAGGCTTTATCCGCTTATACAGTGGCGGTCATTGAAATAGGGACACCTTAAAATTTCATGTTTTTCATGTTTTTTGTACTCGGGTTGTGTTATTTCGGTCGGAAAACGTTTCAATTAGTGCAAATTGTTGTCGATGAATTGTTGCAAAACGTGTGATCTTCATCAATACAAGGAATCCCATAGTCGGGAGGCGGAAAGGGGTATCGGCGCACGCGCAACCAAGGTCGTTTTTAGGGGTGTTCCGCTGTTTGTTTCTGTTATACCGTTCTTTAAAAAAAGAGAAGTGGGTTAAGATGTTTATGTGATGTTAGGGGAATGACAGACGTACCATTATTTTTTAGATCCTAGCATATCACGGCTTGACAGCCCGGCTCATACCGCCAACTGTCATCGGCGATTTTGTTCAATATTGAATGCCTTTTATCAGGGGAGCGAATAATGTCGGTTAATCAATGCAATCAACAATTTATCATGATAAACGTAACCCATAAGCACCAGAGCAGGTATACCACCATTTACATTGCTATAACAAACGTTCACATTGGAATGGCCAGTCATTTTATCACGAACGACGGCTGCAGTCAAACTCCGGTTATGTAACGATGACCGTTCTCGTTGTCAGGTGGCGAGTAGAAGACGATTAGGGATCGGGTGGTGTTGTATAACAATCCCTGGCTTGTGAAGTTGAACTGACATAACAATAGAGTAATAAAAGTGCTTGAACAGTCTGCAATCACACGGAACGTAGCGCCGACACGGCGCCGTGCAAGCACCGGCCCGCGGAGCTCGGGGCTAATGGACGCTTCCCTACCGAATTAAAGCTTGTTTACGGCTTTAAAGCTTGCAAACAACCACTTGCAAACTAACTGGAGTATCCTAATCAAATTCAAAGAGATTTAAATGACTGCATAAAGGTTAACGACGCTGGTGACCGGAGATCATCCGATCGTGAACGATGGTGTTCAGAAAATGCTTGTTTGATGAATAATAAACTGCAAAAACTAGGCCGAACCATATTAAAAGACTTTAATCTTACTCGGAAAATCTCACACCTGTTAATGACACCCCTAAAACCACAAACAACTGGTGTACCGCTAAAGCGACCTTGGTGGGTCGTGCACCGATACCCCTGTAAAAGACCACCCGCTGCGATTAGCCGTTTATTTTTAGGCTGCATGAAATGCAACAAGTGGGCAGTAGCTTTGGACATAAACTGAGATGGTGTACAGTTAATTAGGCGTTACAGAAAAACACAAAACATGAGAAAACGCAAAAAAATTTGGGTGTCCCTATTTCAATGACCGCCACTGTAACTCGCGATAGCAAACTCGGATCGCCGAAAACTCACTTCCATCGTGTAGAGCGTTGTCGAATTGACCTAGAAACATGTTCAAATTGCCGAAAAGTTTTTTTAATGGAACCCATTTAATGGCACATGCCAGTTTTAGGGTCCCAAATACCGTAATTTTCAGTCGTCTGCAGGGCACGAGCCTGGAAACGTTTCTTCGCTAAATTCTATTACATCCTAGTTGCAAACCACCAACTGGACCCAACTAGCATGAATTTTCGACCCCAAGTCTTTCGTGGCACCTGTGGTACACTGGTCACGGGTTCCACGGAATTGGCTCAAAATTAGCCAAAAACAGGCTTTATCCGCTTATAACTCGCGATAGCAAACTCGGATCGTCGAAAACTCACTTCCATCGTGTAGAGCGTGGTCGAATTGACCTAGAAACATGTTCAAATTGCCGAAAAGTTTTTTTAATGGAACCCATTTAATGGCACATGCCAGTTTTAGGGTCCCAAATACCGTAATTTTCAGTCGTCTGCAGGGCACGAGCCTGGAAACGTTTCTTCGCTAATTTCTATTACATCCTAGTTGCAAACCACCAACTGGACCCAACTAGCATGAATTTTCGACCCCAAGTCTTTCGTGGCACCTGTGGTACACTGGTCACGGGTTCCACGGAAATGGCTCAAAATTAGCCAAAAACAGGCTTTATCCGCTTATAACTCGCGATAGCAAACTCGGATCGTCAAAAACTCACTTCCATCGTGTAGAGCGTGGTCGAATTGACCTAGAAACATGTTCAAATTGCCGAAAAGTTTTTTTAATGGAACCCATTTAATGGCACATGCCAGTTTTAGGGTCCCAAATACCGTAATTTTCAGTCGTCTGCAGGGCACGAGCCTGGAAACGTTTCTTCGCTAATTTCTATTACATCCTAGTTGCAAACCACCAACTGGACCCAAATAGCATGAATTTTCGACCCCAAGTCTTTCGTGGCACCTGTGGTACACTGGTCACGGGTTCCACGGAAATGGCTCAAAATTAGCCAAAAACAGTCTTTATCCGCTTATAACTCGCGATAGCAAACTCGGATCGTCGAAAACTCACTTCCATCGTGTAGAGCGTGGTCGAATTGACCTAGAAACATGTTCAAATTGCCGAAAAGTTTTTTTAATGGAACCCATTTAATGGCACATGCCAGTTTTAGGGTCCCAAATACCGTAATTTTCAGTCGTCTGCAGGGCACGAGCCTGGAAACGTTTCTTCGCTAAATTCTATTACATCCTAGTTGCAAACCACCAACTGGACCCAACTAGCATGAATTTTCGACCCCAAGTCTTTCGTGGCACCTGTGGTACACTGGTCACGGGTTCCACGGAATTGGCTCAAAATTAGCCAAAAACAGGCTTTATCCGCTTATAACTCGCGATAGCAAACTCGGATCGTCGAAAACTCACTTCCATCGTGTAGAGCGTGGTCGAATTGACCTAGAAACATGTTCAAATTGCCGAAAAGTTTTTTTAATGGAACCCATTTAATGGCACATGCCAGTTTTAGGGTCCCAAATACCGTAATTTTCAGTCGTCTGCAGGGCACGAGCCTGGAAACGTTTCTTCGCTAATTTCTATTACATCCTAGTTGCAAACCACCAACTGGACCCAACTAGCATGAATTTTCGACCCCAAGTCTTTCGTGGCACCTGTGGTACACTGGTCACGGGTTCCACGGAAATGGCTCAAAATTAGCCAAAAACAGGCTTTATCCGCTTATAACTCGCGATAGCAAACTCGGATCGTCAAAAACTCACTTCCATCGTGTAGAGCGTGGTCGAATTGACCTAGAAACATGTTCAAATTGCCGAAAAGTTTTTTTAATGGAACCCATTTAATGGCACATGCCAGTTTTAGGGTCCCAAATACCGTAATTTTCAGTCGTCTGCAGGGCACGAGCCTGGAAACGTTTCTTCGCTAATTTCTATTACATCCTAGTTGCAAACCACCAACTGGACCCAAATAGCATGAATTTTCGACCCCGAGTCTTTCGTGGCACCTGTGGTACACTGGTCACGGGTTCCACGGAAATGGCTCAAAATTAGCCAAAAACAGTCTTTATCCGCTTATAACTCGCGATAGCAAACTCGGATCGTCGAAAACTCACTTCCATCGTGTAGAGCGTGGTCGAATTGACCTAGAAACATGTTCAAATTGCCGAAAAATTTTTTTAATGGAACCCATTTAATGGCACATGCCAGTTTTAGGGTCCCAAATACCGTAATTTTCAGTCGTCTGCAGGGCACGAGCCTGGAAACGTTTCTTCGCTAAATTCTATTACATCCTAGTTGCAAACCACCAACTGGACCCAACTAGCATGAATTTTCGACCCCAAGTCTTTCGTGGCACCTGTGGTACACTGGTCACGGGTTCCACGGAATTGGCTCAAAATTAGCCAAAAACAGGCTTTATCCGCTTATAACTCGCGATAGCAAACTCGGATCGTCGAAAACTCACTTCCATCGTGTAGAGCGTGGTCGAATTGACCTAGAAACATGTTCAAATTGCCGAAAAGTTTTTTTAATGGAACCCATTTAATGGCACATGCCAGTTTTAGGGTCCCAAATACCGTAATTTTCAGTCGTCTGCAGGGCACGAGCCTGGAAACGTTTCTTCGCTAATTTCTATTACATCCTAGTTGCAAACCACCAACTGGACCCAACTAGCATGAATTTTCGACCCCAAGTCTTTCGTGGCACCTGTGGTACACTGGTCACGGGTTCCACGGAAATGGCTCAAAATTAGCCAAAAACAGGCTTTATCCGCTTATAACTCGCGATAGCAAACTCGGATCGTCAAAAACTCACTTCCATCGTGTAGAGCGTGGTCGAATTGACCTAGAAACATGTTCAAATTGCCGAAAAGTTTTTTTAATGGAACCCATTTAATGGCACATGCCAGTTTTAGGGTCCCAAATACCGTAATTTTCAGTCGTCTGCAGGGCACGAGCCTGGAAACGTTTCTTCGCTAATTTCTATTACATCCTAGTTGCAAACCACCAACTGGACCCAAATAGCATGAATTTTCGACCCCAAGTCTTTCGTGGCACCTGTGGTACACTGGTCACGGGTTCCACGGAAATGGCTCAAAATTAGCCAAAAACAGTCTTTATCCGCTTATAACTCGCGATAGCAAACTCGGATCGTCGAAAACTCACTTCCATCGTGTAGAGCGTGGTCGAATTGACCTAGAAACATGTTAAAATTGCCGAAAAGTTTTTTTAATGGAACCCATTTAATGGCACATGCCAGTTTTAGGGTCCCAAATACCGTACTTTTCAGTCGTCTGCAGGGCACGAGCCTGGAAACGTTTCTTCGCTAAATTCTATTACATCCTAGTTGCAAACCACCAACTGGACCCAACTAGCATGAATTTTCGACCCCAAGTCTTTCGTGGCACCTGTGGTACACTGGTCACGGGTTCCACGGAATTGGCTCAAAATTAGCCAAAAACATGCTTTATCCGATTATAACTCGCGATAGCAAACTCGGATCGTCGAAAACTCACTTCCATCGTGTAGAGCGTGGTCGAATTGACCTAGAAACATGTTCAAATTGCCGAAAAGTTTTTTTAATGGAACCCATTTAATGGCACATGCCAGTTTTAGGGTCCCAAATACCGTAATTTTCAGTCGTCTGCAGGGCACGAGCCTGGAAACGTTTCTTCGCTAATTTCTATTACATCCTAGTTGCAAACCACCGACTGGACCCAACTAGCATGAATTTTCGACCCCAAGTCTTTCGTGGCACCTGTGGTACACTGGTCACGGGTTCCACGGAATTGGCTCAAAATTAGCCAAAAACAGGCTTTATCCGCTTATAACTCGCGATAGCAAACTCGGATCGTCGAAAACTCACTTCCATCGTGTAGAGCGTGGTCGAATTGACCTAGAAACATGTTCAAATTGCCGAAAAGTTTTTTTAATGGAACCCATTTAATGGCACATGCCAGTTTTAGGGTCCCAAATACCGTAATTTTCAGTCGTCTGCAAGGCACGAGCCTGGAAACGTTTCTTCGCTAATTTCTATTACATCCTAGTTGCAAACCACCAACTGGACCCAACTAGCATGAATTTTCGACCCCAAGTCTTTCGTGGCACCTGTGGTACACTGGTCACGGGTTCCACGGAAATGGCTCAAAATTAGCCAAAAACAGTCTTTATCCGCTTATAACTCGCGATAGCAAACTCGGATCGTCGAAAACTCACTTCCATCGTGTAGAGCGTGGTCGAATTGACCTAGAAACATGTTAAAATTGCCGAAAAGTTTTTTTAATGGAACCCATTTAATGGCACATGCCAGTTTTAGGGTCCCAAATACCGTACTTTTCAGTCGTCTGCAGGGCACGAGCCTGGAAACGTTTCTTCGCTAAATTCTATTACATCCTAGTTGCAAACCACCAACTGGACCCAACTAGCATGAATTTTCGACCCCAAGTCTTTCGTGGCACCTGTGGTACACTGGTCACGGGTTCCACGGAATTGGCTCAAAATTAGCCAAAAACAGGCTTTATCCGCTTATAACTCGCGATAGCAAACTCGGATCGTCGAAAACTCACTTCCATCGTGTAGAGCGTGGTCGAATTGACCTAGAAACATGTTCAAATTGCCGAAAATTTTTTTTAATGGAACCCATTTAATGGCACATGCCAGTTTTAGGGTCCCAAATACCGTAATTTTCAGTCGTCTGCAGGGCACGAGCCTGGAAACGTTTCTTCGCTAATTCTATTACATCCTAGTTGCAAACCACCAACTGGACCCAACTAGCATGAATTTTCGACCCCAAGTCTTTCGTGGCACCTGTGGTACACTGGTCACGGGTTCCACGGAATTGGCTCAAAATTAGCCAAAAACAGGCTTTATCCGCTTATAACTCGCGATAGCAAACTCGGATCGTCGAAAACTCACTTCCATCGTGTAGAGCGTGGTCGAATTGACCTAGAAACATGTTCAAATTGCCGAAAAGTTTTTTTAATGGAACCCATTTAATGGCACATGCCAGTTTTAGGGTCCCAAATACCGTAATTTTCAGTCGTGTGCAGGGCACGAGCCTGGAAACGTTTCTTCGCTAATTTCTATTACATCCTAGTTGCAAACCACCAACTGGACCCAACTAGCATGAATTTTCGACCCCAAGTCTTTCGTGGCACCTGTGGTACACTGGTCACGGGTTCCACGGAAATGGCTCAAAATTAGCCAAAAACAGGCTTTATCCGCTTATAACTCGCGATAGCAAACTCGGATCGTCAAAAACTCACTTCCATCGTGTAGAGCGTGGTCGAATTGACCTAGAAACATGTTCAAATTGCCGAAAAGTTTTTTTAATGGAACCCATTTAATGGCACATGCCAGTTTTAGGGTCCCAAATACCGTGATTTTCAGTCGTCTGCAGGGCACGAGCCTGGAAACGTTTCTTCGCTAATTTCTATTACATCCTAGTTGCAAACCACCAACTGGACCCAAATAGCATGAATTTTCGACCCCAAGTCTTTCGTGGCACCTGTGGTACACTGGTCACGGGTTCCACGGAAATGGCTCAAAATTAGCCAAAAACAGTCTTTATCCGCTTATAACTCGCGATAGCAAACTCGGATCGTCGAAAACTCACTTCCATCGTGTAGAGCGTGGTCGAATTGACCTAGAAACATGTTCAAATTGCCGAAAAGTTTTTTTAATGGAACCCATTTAATGGCACATGCCAGTTTTAGGGTCCCAAATACCGTAATTTTCAGTCGTCTGCAGGGCACGAGCCTGGAAACGTTTCTTCGCTAAATTCTATTACATCCTAGTTGCAAACCACCAACTGGACCCAACTAGCATGAATTTTCGACCCCAAGTCTTTCGTGGCACCTGTGGTACACTGGTCACGGGTTCCACGGAATTGGCTCAAAATTAGCCAAAAACAGGCTTTATCCGCTTATAACTCGCGATAGCAAACTCGGATCGTCGAAAACTCACTTCCATCGTGTAGAGCGTGGTCGAATTGACCTAGAAACATGTTCAAATTGCCGAAAAGTTTTTTTAATGGAACCCATTTAATGGCACATGCCAGTTTTAGGGTCCCAAATACCGTAATTTTCAGTCGTCTGCAGGGCACGAGCCTGGAAACGTTTCTTCGCTAATTTCTATTACATCCTAGTTGCAAACCACCAACTGGACCCAACTAGCATGAATTTTCGACCCCAAGTCTTTCGTGGCACCTGTGGTACACTGGTCACGGGTTCCACGGAAATGGCTCAAAATTAGCCAAAAACAGGCTTTATCCGCTTATAACTCGCGATAGCAAACTCGGATCGTCAAAAACTCACTTCCATCGTGTAGAGCGTGGTCGAATTGACCTAGAAACATGTTCAAATTGCCGAAAAGTTTTTTTAATGGAACCCATTTAATGGCACATGCCAGTTTTAGGGTCCCAAATACCGTAATTTTCAGTCGTCTGCAGGGCACGAGCCTGGAAACGTTTCTTCGCTAATTTCTATTACATCCTAGTTGCAAACCACCAACTGGACCCAAATAGCATGAATTTACGACCCCAAGTCTTTCGTGGCACCTGTGGTACACTGGTCACGGGTTCCACGGAAATGGCTCAAAATTAGCCAAAAACAGTCTTTATCCGCTTATAACTCGCGATAGCAAACTCGGATCGTCGAAAACTCACTTCCATCGTGTAGAGCGTGGTCGAATTGACCTAGAAACATGTTAAAATTGCCGAAAAGTTTTTTTAATGGAACCCATTTAATGGCACATGCCAGTTTTAGGGTCCCAAATACCGTACTTTTCAGTCGTCTGCAGGGCACGAGCCTGGAAACGTTTCTTCGCTAAATTCTATTACATCCTAGTTGCAAACCACCAACTGGACCCAACTAGCATGAATTTTCGACCCCAAGTCTTTCGTGGCACCTGTGGTACACTGGTCACGGGTTCCACGGAATTGGCTCAAAATTAGCCAAAAACATGCTTTATCCGCTTATAACTCGCGATAGCAAACTCGGATCGTCGAAAACTCACTTCCATCGTGTAGAGCGTGGTCGAATTGACCTAGAAACATGTTCAAATTACCGAAAAGTTTTTTTAATGGAACCCATTTAATGGCACATGCCAGTTTTAGGGTCCCAAATACCGTAATTTTCAGTCGTCTGCAGGGTACGAGCCTGGAAACGTTTCTTCGCTAAATTCTATTACATCCTAGTTGCAAACCACCAACTGGACCCAACTAGCATGAATTTTCGACCCCAAGTCTTTCGTGGCACCTGTGGTACACTGGTCACGGGTTCCACGGAAATGGCTCAAAATTAGCCAAAAACGGGCTTTATCCGCTTATAACTCGCGATAGCAAACTCGGATCGTCGAAAACTCACTTCCATCGTGTAGAGCGTGGTCGAATTGACCTAGAAACATGTTCAAATTGCCGAAAAGTTTTTTTAATGGAACCCATTTAATGGCACATGCCAGTTTTAGGGTCCCAAATACCGTAATTTTCAGTCGTCTGCAGGGCACGAGCCTGGAAACGTTTCTTCGCTAATTTCTATTACATCCTAGTTGCAAACCACCAACTGGACCCAACTAGCATGAATTTTCGACCCCAAGTCTTTCGTGGCACCTGTGGTACACTGGTCACGGGTTCCACGGAAATGGCTCAAAATTAGCCAAAAACAGGCTTTATCCGCTTATAACTCGCGATAGCAAACTCGGATCGTCGAAAACTCACTCGAATTGACCTAGAAACATGTTCAAATTGCCGAAAAGTTTTTTTAATGGAACCCATTTAATGGCACATGCCAGTTTTAGGGTCCCAAATACCGTAATTTTCAGTCGTCTGCAGGGCACGAGCCTGGAAACGTTTCTTCGCTAACTTCTATTACATCCTAGTTGCAAACCACCAACTGGACCCAACTAGCATGAATTTTCGACCCCAATTCTTTCGTGGCACCTGCGGTACACTGGTCACGGGTTCCACGGAAATGGCTCAAAATTAGCCAAAAACAGGCTTTATCCGCTTATAACTCGCGATAGCAAACTCGGATCGTCGAAAACTCACTTCCATCGTGTAGAGCGTGGTCGAATTGACCTAGAAACATGTTCAAATTGCCGAAAAGTTTTTTTAATGGAACCCATTTAATGGCACATGCCAGTTTTAGGGTCCCAAATACCGTAATTTTCAGTCGTCTGCAGGGCACGAGCCTGGAAACGTTCTCCGCTAATTTCTATTACATCCTAGTTGCAAACCACCAACTGGACCCAACTAGCATGAATTTTCGACCCCAAGTCTTTCGTGGCACCTGTGGTACACTGGTCACGGGTTCCACGGAAATGGCTCAAAATTAGCCAAAAACAGGCTTTATCCGCTTATAACTCGCGATAGCAAACTCGGATCGTCGAAAACTCACTTCCATCGTGTAGAGCGTGGTCGAATTGACCTAGAAACATGTTCAAATTGCCGAAAAGTTTTTTTAATGGAACCCATTTAATGGCACATGCCAGTTTTAGGGTCCCAAATACCGTAATTTTCAGTCGTCTGCAGGGCACGAGCCTGGAAACGTTTCTTCGCTAATTTATATTACATCCTAGTTGCAAACCACCAACTGGACCCAACTAGCATGAATTTTCGACCCCAAGTCTTTCGTGGCACCTGTGGTACACTGGTCACGGGTTCCACGGAAATGGCTCAAAATTAGCCAAAAACAGGCTTTATCCGCTTATAACTCGCGATAGCAAACTCGGATCGTCGAAAACTCACTTCCATCGTGTAGAGCGTGGTCGAATTGACCTAGAAACATGTTCAAATTGTCGAAAAGTTTTTTTAATGGAACCCATTTAATGGCACATGCCAGTTTTAGGGTCCCAAATACCGTAATTTTCAGTCGTCTGCAGGGCACGAGCCTGGAAACGTTCTTCGCTAATTTCTATTACATCCTAGTTGCAAACCACCAACTGGACCCAACTAGCATGAATTTTCGACCCCAAGTCTTTCGTGGCACCTGTGGTACACTGGTCACGGGTTCCACGGAAATGGCTCAAAATTAGCCAAAAACAGGCTTTATCCGCTTATAACTCGCGATAGCAAACTCGGATCGTCGAAAACTCACTTCCATCGTGTAGAGCGTGGTCGAATTGACCTAGAAACATGTTCAAATTGCCGAAAAGTTTTTTTAATGGAACCCATTTAATGGCACATGCCAGTTTTAGGGTCCCAAATACCGTAATTTTCAGTCGTCTGCAGGGCACGAGCCTGGAAACGTTCTCCGCTAATTTCTATTACATCCTAGTTGCAAACCACCAACTGGACCCAACTAGCATGAATTTTCGACCCCAAGTCTTTCGTGGCACCTGTGGTACACTGGTCACGGGTTCCACGGAAATGGCTCAAAATTAGCCAAAAACAGGCTTTATCCGCTTATAACTCGCGATAGCAAACTCGGATCGTCGAAAACTCACTTCCATCGTGTAGAGCGTGGTCGAATTGACCTAGAAACATGTTCAAATTGCCGAAAAGTTTTTTTAATGGAACCCATTTAATGGCACATGCCAGTTTTAGGGTCCCAAATACCGTAATTTTCAGTCGTCTGCAGGGCACGAGCCTGGAAACGTTTCTTCGCTAATTTATATTACATCCTAGTTGCAAACCACCAACTGGACCCAACTAACATGAATTTTCGACCCCAAGTCTTTCGTGGCACCTGTGGTACACTGGTCACGGGTTCCACGGAAATGGCTCAAAATTAGCCAAAAACAGGCTTTATCCGCTTATAACTCGCGATAGCAAACTCGGATCGTCGAAAACTCACTTCCATCGTGTAGAGCGTGGTCGAATTGACCTAGAAACATGTTCAAATTGTCGAAAAGTTTTTTTAATGGAACCCATTTAATGGCACATGCCAGTTTTAGGGTCCCAAATACCGTAATTTTCAGTCGTCTGCAGGGCACGAGCCTGGAAACGTTCTTCGCTAATTTCTATTACATCCTAGTTGCAAACCACCAACTGGACCCAACTAGCATGAATTTTCGACCCCAAGTCTTTCGTGGCACCTGTGGTACACTGGTCACGGGTTCCACGGAAATGGCTCAAAATTAGCCAAAAACAGGCTTTATCCGCTTATAACTCGCGATAGCAAACTCGGATCGTCGAAAACTCACTTCCATCGTGTAGAGCGTGGTCGAATTGACCTAGAAACATGTTCAAATTGCCGAAAAGTTTTTTTAATGGAACCCATTTAATGGCACATGCCAGTTTTAGGGTCCCAAATACCGTAATTTTCAGTCGTCTGCAGGGCACGAGCCTGGAAACGTTTCTTCGCTAACTTCTATTACATCCTAGTTGCAAACCACCAACTGGACCCAACTAGCATGATTTTTCGACCCCAATTCTTTCGTGGCACCTGCGGTACACTGGTCACGGGTTCCACGGAAATGGCTCAAAATTAGCCAAAAACAGGCTTTATCCGCTTATAACTCGCGATAGCAAACTCGGATCGTCGAAAACTCACTTCCATCGTGTAGAGCGTGGTCGAATTGACCTAGAAACATGTTCAAATTGCCGAAAAGTTTTTTTAATGGAACCCATTTAATGGCACATGCCAGTTTTAGGGTCCCAAATACCGTAATTTTCAGTCGTCTGCAGGGCACGAGCCTGGAAACGTTTCTTCGCTAATTTCTATTACATCCTAGTTGCAAACCACCAACTGGACCCAACTAGCATGAATTTTCGACTCCAAGTCTTTCGTGGCACCTGTGGTACACTGGTCACGGGTTCCACGGAATTGGCTCAAAATTAGCCAAAAACATGCTTTATCCGCTTATAACTCGCGATAGCAAACTCGGATCGTCGGAAACTCACTTCCATCGTGTAGAGCGTGGTCGAATTGACCTAGAAACATGTTCAAATTACCGAAATTTTTTTTTAATGGAACCCATTTAATGGCACATGCCAGTTTTAGGGTCTCAAATACCGTAATTTTCAGTCGTCTGCAGGGCACGAGCCTGGAAACGTTTCTTCGCTAAATTCTATTACATCCTAGTTGCAAACCACCAACTGGACCCAACTAGCATGAATTTTCGACCCCAAGTCTTTCGTGGCACCTGTGGTACACTGGTCACGGGTTCCACGGAATTGGCTCAAAATTAGCCAAAAACAGGCTTTATCCGCTTATAACTCGCGATAGCAAACTCGGATCGCCGAAAACTCACTTCCATCGTGTAGAGCGTGGTCGAATTGACCTAGAAACATGTTCAAATTGCCGAAAAGTTTTTTTAATGGAACCCATTTAATGGCACATGCCAGTTTTAGGGTCCCAAATACCGTAATTTTCAGTCGTCTGCAGGGCACGAGCCTGGAAACGTTTCTTCGCTAAATTATATTACATCCTAGTTGCAAACCACCAACTGGACCCAACTAGCATGAATTTTCGACCCCAAGT
The DNA here is from genome assembly GCA_964036265.1 of Daptonema setosum. Classification (NCBI taxonomy): domain Eukaryota; kingdom Metazoa; phylum Nematoda; class Chromadorea; order Monhysterida; family Xyalidae; genus Daptonema; species Daptonema setosum. The sequence continues at coordinate 24,810,730 of OZ038447.1, read as the reverse complement.
CTTTCGTGGCACCTGTGGTACACTGGTCACGGGTTCCACGGAATTGGCTCAAAATTAGCCAAAAACATGCTTTATCCGCTTATAACTCGCGATAGCAAACTCGGATCGTCGGAAACTCACTTCCATCGTGTAGAGCGTGGTCGAATTGACCTAGAAACATGTTCAAATTACCGAAATTTTTTTTTAATGGAACCCATTTAATGGCACATGCCAGTTTTAGGGTCTCAAATACCGTAATTTTCAGTCGTCTGCAGGGCACGAGCCTGGAAACGTTTCTTCGCTAACTTCCATTACATCCTAGTTGCAAACCACCAACTGGACCCAACTAGCATGATTTTTCGACCCCAATTCTTTCGTGGCACCTGCGGTACACTGGTCACGGGTTCCACGGAAATGGCTCAAAATTAGCCAAAAACAGGCTTTATCCGCTTATAACTCGCGATAGCAAACTCGGATCGTCGAAAACTCACTTCCATCGTGTAGAGCGTGGTCGAATTGACCTAGAAACATGTTCAAATTGCCGAAAAGTTTTTTTAATGGAACCCATTTAATGGCACATGCCAGTTTTAGGGTCCCAAATACCGTAATTTTCAGTCGTCTGCAGGGCACGAGCCTGGAAACGTTTCTTCGCTAATTTCTATTACATCCTAGTTGCAAACAACCAACTGGACCCAACTAGCATGAATTTTCGACCCCAAGTCTTTCGTGGCACCTGTGGTACACTGGTCACGGGTTCCACGGAATTGGCTCAAAATTAGCCAAAAACATGCTTTATCCGCTTATAACTCGCGATAGCAAACTCGGATCGTCGAAAACTCACTTCCATCGTGTAGAGCGTGGTCGAATTGACCTAGAAACATGTTCAAGTTGCCGAAAAGTTTTTTTAATGGAACCCATTTAATGGCACATGCCAGTTTTAGGGTCCCAAATACCGTAATTTTCAGTCGTCTGCAGGGCACGAGCCTGGAAACGTTTCTTCGCTAATTTCTATTACATCCTAGTTGCAAACCACCAACTGGACCCAACTAGCATGAATTTTCGACCCCAAGTCTTTCGTGGCACCTGTGGTACACTGGTCACGGGTTCCACGGAAATGGCTCAAAATTAGCCAAAACAGGCTTTATCCGCTTATAACTCGCGATAGCAAACTCGGATCGTCGAAAACTCACTTCCATCGTGTAGAGCGTGGTCGAATTGACCTAGAAACATGTTCAAATTGCCGAAAAGTTTTTTTTAATGGAACCCATTTAATGGCACATGCCAGTTTTAGGGTCACAAATACCGTAATTTTCAGTCGTCTGCAGGGCACGAGCCTGGAAACGTTTCTTCGCTAATTTCTATTACATCCTAGTTGCAAACCACCATCTGGACCCAACTAGCATGAATTTTCGACCCCAAGTCTTTCGTGGCACCTGTGGTACACTGGTCACGGGTTCCACGGAATTGGCTCAAAATTAGCCAAAAACAGGCTTTATCCGCTTATAACTCGCGATAGCGAACTCGGATCGTCGAAAACTCACTTCCATCGTGTAGAGCGTGGTCGAATTGACCTAGAAACATGTTCAAATTGCCGAAAAGTTTTTTTAATGGAACCCATTTAATGGCACATGCCAGTTTTAGGGTCCCAAATACCGTAATTTTCAGTCGTCTGCAGGGCACGAGCCTGGAAACGTTTCTTCGCTAATTTCTATTACATCCTAGTTGCAAACCACCAACTGGACCCAACTAGCATGAATTTTCGACCCCAAGTCTTTCGTGGCACCTGTGGTACACTGGTCACGGGTTCCACGGAAATGGCTCAAAATTAGCCAAAAACAAGCTTTATCCGCTTATAACTCGCGATAGCAAACTAGGATCGTCGAAAACTCACTTCCATCGTGTAGAGCGTGGTCGAATTGACCTAGAAACATGTTCAAATTGCCGAAAAGTTTTTTTAATGGAACCCATTTAATGGCACATGCCAGTTTTAGGGTCCCAAATACCGTAATTTTCAGTCGTCTGCAAGGCACGAGCCTGGAAACGTTTCTTCGCTAATTTCTATTACATCCTAGTTGCAAACCACCAACTGGACCCAACTAGCATGAATTTTCGACCCCAAGTCTTTCGTGGCACCTGTGGTACACTGGTCACGGGTTCCACGGAAATGGCTCAAAATTAGCCAAAAACAGGCTTTATCCGCTTATAACTCGCGATAGCAAACTCGGATCGTCGAAAACTCACTTCCATCGTGTAGAGCGTGGTCGAATTGACCTAGAAACATGTTCAAATTGCCGAAAAGTTTTTTTAATGGAACCCATTTAATGGCACATGCCAGTTTTAGGGTCCCAAATACCGTAATTTTCAGTCGTCTGCAGGGCACGAGCCTGGAAACGTTTCTTCGCTAATTTCTATTACATCCTAGTTGCAAACAACCAACTGGACCCAACTAGCATGAATTTTCGACCCCAAGTCTTTCGTGGCACCTGTGGTACACTGGTCACGGGTTCCACGGAATTGGCTCAAAATTAGCCAAAAACATGCTTTATCCGCTTATAACTCGCGATAGCAAACTCGGATCGTCGAAAACTCACTTCCATCGTGTAGAGCGTGGTCGAATTGACCTAGAAACATGTTCAAGTTGCCGAAAAGTTTTTTTAATGGAACCCATTTAATGGCACATGCCAGTTTTAGGGTCCCAAATACCGTAATTTTCAGTCGTCTGCAGGGCACGAGCCTGGAAACGTTTCTTCGCTAATTTCTATTACATCCTAGTTGCAAACCACCAACTGGACCCAACTAGCATGAATTTTCGACCCCAAGTCTTTCGTGGCACCTGTGGTACACTGGTCACGGGTTCCACGGAAATGGCTCAAAATTAGCCAAAACAGGCTTTATCCGCTTATAACTCGCGATAGCAAACTCGGATCGTCGAAAACTCACTTCCATCGTGTAGAGCGTGGTCGAATTGACCTAGAAACATGTTCAAATTGCCGAAAAGTTTTTTTTAATGGAACCCATTTAATGGCACATGCCAGTTTTAGGGTCACAAATACCGTAATTTTCAGTCGTCTGCAGGGCACGAGCCTGGAAACGTTTCTTCGCTAATTTCTATTACATCCTAGTTGCAAACCACCATCTGGACCCAACTAGCATGAATTTTCGACCCCAAGTCTTTCGTGGCACCTGTGGTACACTGGTCACGGGTTCCACGGAATTGGCTCAAAATTAGCCAAAAACAGGCTTTATCCGCTTATAACTCGCGATAGCGAACTCGGATCGTCGAAAACTCACTTCCATCGTGTAGAGCGTGGTCGAATTGACCTAGAAACATGTTCAAATTGCCGAAAAGTTTTTTTAATGGAACCCATTTAATGGCACATGCCAGTTTTAGGGTCCCAAATACCGTAATTTTCAGTCGTCTGCAGGGCACGAGCCTGGAAACGTTTCTTCGCTAATTTCTATTACATCCTAGTTGCAAACCACCAACTGGACCCAACTAGCATGAATTTTCGACCCCAAGTCTTTCGTGGCACCTGTGGTACACTGGTCACGGGTTCCACGGAAATGGCTCAAAATTAGCCAAAAACAAGCTTTATCCGCTTATAACTCGCGATAGCAAACTAGGATCGTCGAAAACTCACTTCCATCGTGTAGAGCGTGGTCGAATTGACCTAGAAACATGTTCAAATTGCCGAAAAGTTTTTTTAATGGAACCCATTTAATGGCACATGCCAGTTTTAGGGTCCCAAATACCGTAATTTTCAGTCGTCTGCAAGGCACGAGCCTGGAAACGTTTCTTCGCTAATTTCTATTACATCCTAGTTGCAAACCACCAACTGGACCCAACTAGCATGAATTTTCGACCCCAAGTCTTTCGTGGCACCTGTGGTACACTGGTCACGGGTTCCACGGAAATGGCTCAAAATTAGCCAAAAACAGGCTTTATCCGCTTATAACTCGCGATAGCAAACTCGGATCGTCGAAAACTCACTTCCATCGTGTAGAGCGTGGTCGAATTGACCTAGAAACATGTTCAAATTGCCGAAAAGTTTTTTTAATGGAACCCATTTAATGGCACATGCCAGTTTTAGGGTCCCGAATACCGTAATTTTCAGTCGTCTGCAGGGCACGAGCCTGGAAACGTTTCTTCGCTAATTTCTATTACATCCTAGTTGCAAACCACCAACTGGACCCAACTAGCATGAATTTTCGACCCCAAGTCTTTCGTGGCACCTGTGGTACACTGGTCACGGGTTCCACGGAAATGGCTCAAAATTAGCCAAAAACAGGCTTTATCCGCTTATAACTCGCGATAGCAAACTCGGATCGTCGAAAACTCACTTCCATCGTGTAGAGCGTGGTCGAATTGACCTAGAAACATGTTCAAATTGCCGAAAAGTTTTTTTAATGGAACCCATTTAATGGCACATGCCAGTTTTAGGGTCCCAAATACCGTAATTTTCAGTCGTCTGCAGGGCACGAGCCTGGAAACGTTTCTTCGCTAACTTCTATTACATCCTAGTTGCAAACCACCAACTGGACCCAACTAGCATGAATTTTCGACCCCAAGTCTTTCGTGGCACCTGCGGTACACTGGTCACGGGTTCCACGGAAATGGCTCAAAATTAGCCAAAAACAGGCTTTATCCGCTTATAACTCGCGATAGCAAACTCGGATCGTCGAAAACTCACTTCCATCGTGTAGAGCGTGGTCGAATTGACCTAGAAACATGTTCAAATTGCCGAAAAGTTTTTTTAATGGAACCCATTTAATGGCACATGCCAGTTTTAGGGTCCTAAATACCGTAATTTTCAGTCGTCTGCAGGGCACGAGCCTGGAAACGTTTCTTCGCTAATTTCTATTACATCCTAGTTGCAAACCACCAACTGGACCCAACTAGCATGAATTTTCGACCCCAAGTCTTTCGTGGCACCTGTGGTACACTGGTCACGGGTTCCACGGAAATGGCTCAAAATTAGCCAAAAACAGGTTTTATCCGCTTATAACTCGCGATAGCAAACTCGGATCGTCGAAAACTCACTTCCATCGTGTAGAGCGTGGTCGAATTGACCTAGAAACATGTTCAAATTGCCGAAAAGTTTTTTTAATGGAACCCATTTAATGGCACATGCCAGTTTTAGGGTCCCAAGTACCGTAATTTTCAGTCGTCTGCAGGGCACGAGCCTGGAAACGTTTCTTCGCTAATTTCTATTACATCCTAGTTGCAAACCACCAACTGGACCCAACTAGCATGAATTTTCGACCCCAAGTCTTTCGTGGCACCTGTGGTACACTGGTCACGGGTTCCACGGAAATGGCTCAAAATTAGCCAAAAACAGGCTTTATCCGCTTATAACTCGCGATAGCAAACTCGGATCGTCGAAAACTCACTTCCATCGTGTAGAGCGTGGTCGAATTGACCTAGAAACATGTTCAAATTGCCGAAAAGTTTTTTTAATGGAACCCATTTAATGGCACATGCCAGTTTTAGGGTCCCAAATACCGTAATTTTCAGTCGTCTGCAGGGCACGAGCCTGGAAACGTTTCTTCGCTAACTTCTATTACATCCTAGTTGCAAACCACCAACTGGACCCAACTAGCATGAATTTTCGACCCCAATTCTTTCGTGGCACCTGCGGTACACTGGTCACGGGTTCCACGGAAATGGCTCAAAATTAGCCAAAAACAGGCTTTATCCGCTTATAACTCGCGATAGCAAACTCGGATCGTCGAAAACTCACTTCCATCGTGTAGAGCGTGGTCGAATTGACCTAGAAACATGTTCAAATTGCCGAAAAGTTTTTTTAATGGAACCCATTTAATGGCACATGCCAGTTTTAGGGTCCCAAATACCGTAATTTTCAGTCGTCTGCAGGGCACGAGCCTGGAAACGTTTCTTCGCTAATTTCTATTACATCCTAGTTGCAAACCACCAACTGGACCCAACTAGCATGAATTTTCGACCCCAAGTCTTTCGTGGCACCTGTGGTACACTGGTCACGGGTTCCACGGAAATGGCTCAAAATTAGCCAAAAACAGGCTTTATCCGCTTATAACTCGCGATAGCAAACTCGGATCGTCGAAAACTCACTTCCATCGTGTAGAGCGTGGTCGAATTGACCTAGAAACATGTTCAAATTGCCGAAAAGTTTTTTAAATGGAACCCATTTAATGGCACATGCCAGTTTTAGAGTCCCAAATACCGTAATTTTCAGTCGTCTGCAGGGCACGAGCCTGGAAACGTTTCTTCGCTAATTTCTATTACATCCTAGTTGCAAACCACCAACTGGACCCAACTAGCATGAATTTTCGACCCCAAGTCTTTCGTGGCACCTGTGGTACACTGGTCACGGGTTCCACGGAAATGGCTCAAAATTAGCCAAAAACAGGCTTTATCCGCTTATAACTCGCGATAGCAAACTCGGATCGTCGAAAACTCACTTCCATCGTGTAGAGCGTGGTCGAATTGACCTAGAAACATGTTCAAATTGCCGAAAAGTTTTTTTAATGGAACCCATTTAATGGCACATGCCAGTTTTAGGGTCCCAAATACCGTAATTTTCAGTCGTCTGCAGGGCACGAGCCTGGAAACGTTTCTTCGCTAATTTCTATTACATCCTAGTTGCAAACCACCAACTGGACCCAACTAGCATGAATTTTCGACCCCAAGTCTTTCGTGGCACCTGTGGTACACTGGTCACGGGTTCCACGGAAATGGCTCAAAATTAGCCAAAAACAGGCTTTATCCGCTTATAACTCGCGATAGCAAACTCGGATCGTCGAAAACTCACTTCCATCGTGTAGAGCGTGGTCGAATTGACCTAGTAACATGTTCAAATTGCCGAAAAGTTTTTTTAATGGAACCCATTTAATGGCACATGCCAGTTTTAGGGTCCCAAATACCGTAATTTTCAGTCGTCTGCAGGGCATGAGCCTGGAAACGTTTCTTCGCTAATTTCTATTACATCCTAGTTGCAAACCACCAACTGGACCCAACTAGCATGAATTTTCGACCCCAAGTCTTTCGTGGCACCTGTGGTACACTGGTCACGGGTTCCACGGAAATGGCTCAAAATTAGCCAAAAACAGGCTTTATCCGCTTATAACTCGCGATAGCAAACTCGGATCGTCGAAAACTCACTTCCATCGTGTAGAGCGTGGTCGAATTGACCTAGAAACATGTTCAAATTGCCGAAAAGTTTTTTTAATGGAACCCATTTAATGGCACATGCCAGTTTTAGGGTCCCAAATACCGTAATTTTCAGTCGTCTGCAGGGCACGAGCCTGGAAACGTTTCTTCGCTAAATTCTATTACATCCTAGTTGCAAACCACCAACTGGACCCAACTAGCATGATTTTTCGACCCCAAGTCTTTCGTGGCACCTGTGGTACACTGGTCACGGGTTCCACGGAAATGGCTCAAATTTAGCCAAAAACAGGCTTTATCCGCTTATAACTCGCGATAGCAAACTCGGATCGTCGAAAACTCACTTCCATCGTGTAGAGCGTGGTCGAATTGACCTAGAAACATGTTCAAGTTGCCGAAAAGTTTTTTTAATGGAACCCATTTAATGGCACATGCCAGTTTTAGGGTCCCAAATACCGTAATTTTCAGTCGTCTGCAGGGCACGAGCCTGGAAACGTTTCTTCGCTAATTTCTATTACATCCTAGTTGCAAACCACCAACTGGACCCAACTAGCATGAATTTTCGACCCCAAGTCTTTCGTGGCACCTGTGGTACACTGGTCACGGGTTCCACGGAAATGGCTCAAAATTAGCCAAAACAGGCTTTATCCGCTTATAACTCGCGATAGCAAACTCGGATCGTCGAAAACTCACTTCCATCGTGTAGAGCGTGGTCGAATTGACCTAGAAACATGTTCAAATTGCCGAAAAGTTTTTTTAATGGAACCCATTTAATGGCACATGCCAGTTTTAGGGTCACAAATACCGTAATTTTCAGTCGTCTGCAGGGCACGAGCCTGGAAACGTTTCTTCGCTAATTTCTATTACATCCTAGTTGCAAACCACCAACTGGACCCAACTAGCATGAATTTTCGACCCCAAGTCTTTCGTGGCACCTGTGGTACACTGGTCACGGGTTCCACGGAATTGGCTCAAAATTAGCCAAAAACAGGCTTTATCCGCTTATAACTCGCGATAGCGAACTCGGATCGTCGAAAACTCACTTCCATCGTGTAGAGCGTGGTCGAATTGACCTAGAAACATGTTCAAATTGCCGAAAAGTTTTTTTAATGGAACCCATTTAATGGCACATGCCAGTTTTAGGGTCCCAAATACCGTAATTTTCAGTCGTCTGCAGGGCACGAGCCTGGAAACGTTTCTTCGCTAATTTCTATTAAATCCTAGTTGCAAACCACCAACTGGACCCAACTAGCATGAATTTTCGACCCCAAGTCTTTCGTGGCACCTGTGGTACACTGGTCACGGGTTCCACGGAAATGGCTCAAAATTAGCCAAAAACAAGCTTTATCCGCTTATAACTCGCGATAGCAAACTAGGATCGTCGAAAACTCACTTCCATCGTGTAGAGCGTGGTCGAATTGACCTAGAAACATGTTCAAATTGCCGAAAAGTTTTTTTAATGGAACCCATTTAATGGCACATGCCAGTTTTAGGGTCCCAAATACCGTAATTTTCAGTCGTCTGCAAGGCACGAGCCTGGAAACGTTTCTTCGCTAATTTCTATTACATCCTAGTTGCAAACCACCAACTGGACCCAACTAGCATGAATTTTCGACCCCAAGTCTTTCGTGGCACCTGTGGTACACTGGTCACGGGTTCCACGGAAATGGCTCAAAATTAGCCAAAAACAGGCTTTATCCGCTTATAACTCGCGATAGCAAACTCGGATCGTCGAAAACTCACTTCCATCGTGTAGAGCGTGGTCGAATTGACCTAGAAACATGTTCAAATTGCCGAAAAGTTTTTTTAATGGAACCCATTTAATGGCACATGCCAGTTTTAGGGTCCCGAATACCGTAATTTTCAGTCGTCTGCAGGGCACGAGCCTGGAAACGTTTCTTCGCTAATTTCTATTACATCCTAGTTGCAAACCACCAACTGGACCCAACTAGCATGAATTTTCGACCCCAAGTCTTTCGTGGCACCTGTGGTACACTGGTCACGGGTTCCACGGAAATGGCTCAAAATTAGCCAAAAACAGGCTTTATCCGCTTATAACTCGCGATAGCAAACTCGGATCGTCGAAAACTCACTTCCATCGTGTAGAGCGTGGTCGAATTGACCTAGAAACATGTTCAAATTGCCGAAAAGTTTTTTTAATGGAACCCATTTAATGGCACATGCCAGTTTTAGGGTCCCAATAAATACCGTAATTTTCAGTCGTCTGCAGGGCACGAGCCTGGAAACGTTTCTTCGCTAACTTCTATTACATCCTAGTTGCAAACCACCAACTGGACCCAACTAGCATGAATTTTCGACCCCAAGTCTTTCGTGGCACCTGCGGTACACTGGTCACGGGTTCCACGGAAATGGCTCAAAATTAGCCAAAAACAGGCTTTATCCGCTTATAACTCGCGATAGCAAACTCGGATCGTCGAAAACTCACTTCCATCGTGTAGAGCGTGGTCGAATTGACCTAGAAACATGTTCAAATTGCCGAAAAGTTTTTTTAATGGAACCCATTTAATGGCACATGCCAGTTTTAGGGTCCCAAATACCGTAATTTTCAGTCGTCTGCAGGGCACGAGCCTGGAAACGTTTCTTCGCTAATTTCTATTAAATCCTAGTTGCAAACCACCAACTGGACCCAACTAGCATGAATTTTCGACCCCAAGTCTTTCGTGGCACCTGTGGTACACTGGTCACGGGTTCCACGGAAATGGCTCAAAATTAGCCAAAAACAAGCTTTATCCGCTTATAACTCGCGATAGCAAACTAGGATCGTCGAAAACTCACTTCCATCGTGTAGAGCGTGGTCGAATTGACCTAGAAACATGTTCAAATTGCCGAAAAGTTTTTTTAATGGAACCCATTTAATGGCACATGCCAGTTTTAGGGTCCCAAATACCGTAATTTTCAGTCGTCTGCAAGGCACGAGCCTGGAAACGTTTCTTCGCTAATTTCTATTACATCCTAGTTGCAAACCACCAACTGGACCCAACTAGCATGAATTTTCGACCCCAAGTCTTTCGTGGCACCTGTGGTACACTGGTCACGGGTTCCACGGAAATGGCTCAAAATTAGCCAAAAACAGGCTTTATCCGCTTATAACTCGCGATAGCAAACTCGGATCGTCGAAAACTCACTTCCATCGTGTAGAGCGTGGTCGAATTGACCTAGAAACATGTTCAAATTGCCGAAAAGTTTTTTTAATGGAACCCATTTAATGGCACATGCCAGTTTTAGGGTCCCGAATACCGTAATTTTCAGTCGTCTGCAGGGCACGAGCCTGGAAACGTTTCTTCGCTAATTTCTATTACATCCTAGTTGCAAACCACCAACTGGACCCAACTAGCATGAATTTTCGACCCCAAGTCTTTCGTGGCACCTGTGGTACACTGGTCACGGGTTCCACGGAAATGGCTCAAAATTAGCCAAAAACAGGCTTTATCCGCTTATAACTCGCGATAGCAAACTCGGATCGTCGAAAACTCACTTCCATCGTGTAGAGCGTGGTCGAATTGACCTAGAAACATGTTCAAATTGCCGAAAAGTTTTTTTAATGGAACCCATTTAATGGCACATGCCAGTTTTAGGGTCCCAATAAATACCGTAATTTTCAGTCGTCTGCAGGGCACGAGCCTGGAAACGTTTCTTCGCTAACTTCTATTACATCCTAGTTGCAAACCACCAACTGGACCCAACTAGCATGAATTTTCGACCCCAAGTCTTTCGTGGCACCTGCGGTACACTGGTCACGGGTTCCACGGAAATGGCTCAAAATTAGCCAAAAACAGGCTTTATCCGCTTATAACTCGCGATAGCAAACTCGGATCGTCGAAAACTCACTTCCATCGTGTAGAGCGTGGTCGAATTGACCTAGAAACATGTTCAAATTGCCGAAAAGTTTTTTTTAATGGAACCCATTTAATGGCACATGCCAGTTTTAGGGTCCCAAATACCGTAATTTTCAGTCGTCTGCAGGGCACGAGCCTGGAAACGTTTCTTCGCTAATTTCTATTACATCCTAGTTGCAAACCACCAAATGGACCCAACTAGCATGAATTTTCGACCCCAAGTCTTTCGTGGCACCTGTGGTACACTGGTCACGGGTTCCACGGAAATGGCTCAAATTTAGCCAAAAACAGGCTTTATCCGCTTATAACTCGCGATAGCAAACTCGGATCGTCGAAAACTCACTTCCATCGTGTAGAGCGTGGTCGAATTGACCTAGATACATGTTCAAATTGCCGAAAAGTTTTTTTAATGGAACCCATTTAATGGCACATGCCAGTTTTAGGGTCCCAAATACCGTAATTTTCAGTCGTCTGCAGGGCACGAGCCTGGAAACGTTTCTTCGCTAATTTCTATTACATCCTAGTTGCAAACCACCAACTGGACCCAACTAGCATGAATTTTCGACCCCAAGTCTTTCGTGGCACCTGTGGTACACTGGTCACGGGTTCCACGGAATTGGCTCAAAATTAGCCAAAAACAGGCTTTATCCGCTTATAACTCGCGATAGCAAACTCGGATCGTCGAAAACTCACTTCCATCGTGTAGAGCGTGGTCGAATTGACCTAGAAACATGTTCAAATTGCCGAAAAGTTTTTTTAATGGAACCCATTTAATGGCACATGCCAGTTTTAGGGTCCCAAATACCGTAATTTTCAGTCGTCTGCAGGGCACGAGCCTGGAAACGTTTCTTCGCTAAATTCTATTACATCCTAGTTGCAAACCACCAACTGGACCCAACTAGCATGAATTTTCGACCCCAAGTCTTTCGTGGCACCTGTGGTACACTGGTCACGGGTTCCACGGAAATGGCTCAAAATTAGCCAAAAACAGGCTTTATCCGCTTATAACTCGCGATAGCAAACTCGGATCGTCGAAAACTCATTTCCATCGTGTAGAGCGTGGTCGAATTGACCTAGAAACATGTTCAAATTGCCGAAAAGTTTTTTTAATGGAACCCATTTAATGGCACATGCCAGTTTTAGGGTCCCAAATACCGTAATTTTCAGTCGTCTGCAGGGCACGAGCCTGGAAACGTTTCTTCGCTAAATTCTATTACATCCTAGTTGCAAACCACCAACTGGACCCAACTAGCATGAATTTTCGACCCCAAGTCTTTCGTGGCACCTGTGGTACACTGGTCACGGGTTCCACGGAAATGGCTCAAAATTAGCCAAAAACAGGCTTTATCCGCTTATAACTCGCGATAGCAAACTCGGATCGTCGAAAACTCACTTCCATCGTGTAGAGCGTGGTCGAATTGACCTAGAAACATGTTCAAATTGCCGAAAAGTTTTTTTAATGGAACCCATTTAATGGCACATGCCAGTTTTAGGGTCCCAAATACCGTAATTTTCAGTCGTCTGCAGGGCACGAGCCTGGAAACGTTTCTTCGCTAAATTCTATTACATCCTAGTTGCAAACCACCAACTGGACCCAACTAGCATGAATTTTCGACCCCAAGTCTTTCGTGGCACCTGTGGTACACTGGTCACGGGTTCCACGGAAATGGCTCAAAATTAGCCAAAAACAGGCTTTATCCGCTTATAACTCGCGATAGCAAACTCGGATCGTCGAAAACTCACTTCCATCGTGTAGAGCGTGGTCGAATTGACCTAGAAACATGTTCAAATTGCCGAAAAGTTTTTTTAATGGAACCCATTTAATGGCACATGCCAGTTTTAGGGTCCCAAATACCGTAATTTTCAGTCGTCTGCAGGGCACGAGCCTGGAAACGTTTCTTCGCTAACTTCTATTACATCCTAGTTGCAAACCACCAACTGGACCCAACTAGCATGAATTTTCGACCCCAAGTCTTTCGTGGCACCTGCGGTACACTGGTCACGGGTTCCACGGAAATGGCTCAAATTTAGCCAAAAACAGGCTTTATCCGCTTATAACTCGCGATAGCAAACTCGGATCGTCGAAAACTCACTTCCATCGTGTAGAGCGTGGTCGAATTGACCTAGATACATGTTCAAATTGCCGAAAAGTTTTTTTAATGGAACCCATTTAATGGCACATGCCAGTTTTAGGGTCCCAAATACCGTAATTTTCAGTCGTCTGCAGGGCACGAGCCTGGAAACGTTTCTTCGCTAATTTCTATTACATCCTAGTTGCAAACCACCAACTGGACCCAACTAGCATGAATTTTCGACCCCAAGTCTTTCGTGGCACCTGTGGTACACTGGTCACGGGTTCCACGGAATTGGCTCAAAATTAGCCAAAAACAGGCTTTATCCGCTTATAACTCGCGATAGCAAACTCGGATCGTCGAAAACTCACTTCCATCGTGTAGAGCGTGGTCGAATTGACCTAGAAACATGTTCAAATTGCCGAAAAGTTTTTTTAATGGAACCCATTTAATGGCACATGCCAGTTTTAGGGTCCCAAATACCGTAATTTTCAGTCGTCTGCAGGGCACGAGCCTGGAAACGTTTCTTCGCTAAATTCTATTACATCCTAGTTGCAAACCACCAACTGGACCCAACTAGCATGAATTTTCGACCCCAAGTCTTTCGTGGCACCTGTGGTACACTGGTCACGGGTTCCACGGAAATGGCTCAAAATTAGCCAAAAACAGGCTTTATCCGCTTATAACTCGCGATAGCAAACTCGGATCGTCGAAAACTCACTTCCATCGTGTAGAGCGTGGTCGAATTGACCTAGAAACATGTTCAAATTGCCGAAAAGTTTTTTTAATGGAACCCATTTAATGGCACATGCCAGTTTTAGGGTCCCAAATACCGTAATTTTCAGTCGTCTGCAGGGCACGAGCCTGGAAACGTTTCTTCGCTAACTTCTATTACATCCTAGTTGCAAACCACCAACTGGACCCAACTAGCATGAATTTTCGACCCCAAGTCTTTCGTGGCACCTGCGGTACACTGGTCACGGGTTCCACGGAAATGGCTCAAAATTAGCCAAAAACAGGCTTTATCCGCTTATAACTCGCGATAGCAAACTCGGATCGTCGAAAACTCACTTCCATCGTGTAGAGCGTGGTCGAATTGACCTAGAAACATGTTCAAATTGCCGAAAAGTTTTTTTAATGGAACCCATTTAATGGCACATGCCAGTTTTAGGGTCCTAAATACCGTAATTTTCAGTCGTCTGCAGGGCACGAGCCTGGAAACGTTTCTTCGCTAATTTCTATTACATCCTAGTTGCAAACCACCAACTGGACCCAACTAGCATGAATTTTCGACCCCAAGTCTTTCGTGGCACCTGTGGTACACTGGTCACGGGTTCCACGGAAATGGCTCAAAATTAGCCAAAAACAGGTTTTATCCGCTTATAACTCGCGATAGCAAACTCGGATCGTCGAAAACTCACTTCCATCGTGTAGAGCGTGGTCGAATTGACCTAGAAACATGTTCAAATTGCCGAAATTTTTTTTTAATGGAACCCATTTAATGGCACATGCCAGTTTTAGGGTCCCAAGTACCGTAATTTTCAGTCGTCTGCAGGGCACGAGCCTGGAAACGTTTCTTCGCTAATTTCTATTACATCCTAGTTGCAAACCACCAACTGGACCCAACTAGCATGAATTTTCGACCCCAAGTCTTTCGTGGCACCTGTGGTACACTGGTCACGGGTTCCACGGAAATGGCTCAAAATTAGCCAAAAACAGGCTTTATCCGCTTATAACTCGCGATAGCAAACTCGGATCGTCGAAAACTCACTTCCATCGTGTAGAGCGTGGTCGAATTGACCTAGAAACATGTTCAAATTGCCGAAAAGTTTTTTTAATGGAACCCATTTAATGGCACATGCCAGTTTTAGGGTCCCAAATACCGTAATTTTCAGTCGTCTGCAGGGCACGAGCCTGGAAACGTTTCTTCGCTAACTTCTATTACATCCTAGTTGCAAACCACCAACTGGACCCAACTAGCATGAATTTTCGACCCCAATTCTTTCGTGGCACCTGCGGTACACTGGTCACGGGTTCCACGGAAATGGCTCAAAATTAGCCAAAAACAGGCTTTATCCGCTTATAACTCGCGATAGCAAACTCGGATCGTCGAAAACTCACTTCCATCGTGTAGAGCGTGGTCGAATTGACCTAGAAACATGTTCAAATTGCCGAAAAGTTTTTTTAATGGAACCCATTTAATGGCACATGCCAGTTTTAGGGTCCTAAATACCGTAATTTTCAGTCGTCTGCAGGGCACGAGCCTGGAAACGTTTCTTCGCTAATTTCTATTACATCCTAGTTGCAAACCACCAACTGGACCCAACTAGCATGAATTTTCGACCCCAAGTCTTTCGTGGCACCTGTGGTACACTGGTCACGGGTTCCACGGAAATGGCTCAAAATTAGCCAAAAACAGGTTTTATCCGCTTATAACTCGCGATAGCAAACTCGGATCGTCGAAAACTCACTTCCATCGTGTAGAGCGTGGTCGAATTGACCTAGAAACATGTTCAAATTGCCGAAAAGTTTTTTTAATGGAACCCATTTAATGGCACATGCCAGTTTTAGGGTCCCAAGTACCGTAATTTTCAGTCGTCTGCAGGGCACGAGCCTGGAAACGTTTCTTCGCTAATTTCTATTACATCCTAGTTGCAAACCACCAACTGGACCCAACTAGCATGAATTTTCGACCCCAAGTCTTTCGTGGCACCTGTGGTACACTGGTCACGGGTTCCACGGAAATGGCTCAAAATTAGCCAAAAACAGGCTTTATCCGCTTATAACTCGCGATAGCAAACTCGGATCGTCGAAAACTCACTTCCATCGTGTAGAGCGTGGTCGAATTGACCTAGAAACATGTTCAAATTGCCGAAAAGTTTTTTTAATGGAACCCATTTAATGGCACATGCCAGTTTTAGGGTCCCAAATACCGTAATTTTCAGTCGTCTGCAGGGCACGAGCCTGGAAACGTTTCTTTGCTAACTTCTATTACATCCTAGTTGCAAATCACCAACTGGACCCAACTAGCATGAATTTTCGACCCCAATTCTTTCGTGGCACCTGCGGTACACTGGTCACGGGTTCCACGGAAATGGCTCAAAATTAGCCAAAAACAGGCTTTATCCGCTTATAACTCGCGATAGCAAACTCGGATCGTCGAAAACTCACTTCCATCGTGTAGAGCGTGGTCGAATTGACCTAGAAACATGTTCAAATTGCCGAAAAGTTTTTTTAATGGAACCCATTTAATGGCACATGCCAGTTTTAGGGTCCCAAATACCGTAATTTTCAGTCGTCTGCAGGGCACGAGCCTGGAAACGTTTCTTCGCTAACTTCTATTACATCCTAGTTGCAAACCACCAACTGGACCCAACTAGCATGAATTTTCGACCCCAATTCTTTCGTGGCACCTGCGGTACACTGGTCACCGGTTCCACGGAAATGGCTCAAAATTAGCCAAAAACAGGCTTTATCCGCTTATAACTCGCGATAGCAAACTCGGATCGTCGAAAACTCACTTCCATCGTGTAGAGCATGGTCGAATTGACCTAGAAACATGTTCAAATTGCCGAAAAGTTTTTTTAATGGAACCCATTTAATGGCACATGCCAGTTTTAGGGTCCCAAATACCGTAATTTTCAGTCGTCTGCAGGGCACGAGCCTGGAAACGTTTCTTCGCTAATTTCTATTACATCCTAGTTGCAAACCACCAACTGGACCCAACTAGCATGAATTTTCGACCCCAAGTCTTTCGTGGCACCTGTGGTACACTGGTCACGGGTTCCACGGAATTGGCTAAAAATTAGCCAAAAACAGGCTTTATCCGCTTATAACTCGCGATAGCGAACTCGGATCGTCGAAAACTCACTTCCATCGTGTAGAGCGTGGTCGAATTGACCTAGAAACATGTTCAAATTGCCGAAAAGTTTTTTAATGGAACCCATTTAATGGCACATGCCAGTTTTAGGGTCCCAAATACCGTAATTTTCAGTCGTCTGCAGGGCACGAGCCTGGAAACGTTTCTTCGCTAATTTCTATTACATCCTAGTTGCAAACCACCAACTGGACCCAACTAGCATGAATTTTCGACCCAAGTCTTTCGTGGCACCTGTGGTACACTGGTCACGGGTTCCACGGAAATGGCTCAAATTTAGCCAAAAACAGGCTTTATCCGCTTATAACTCGCGATAGCAAACTCGGATCGTCGAAAACTCACTTCCATCGTGTAGAGCGTGGTCGAATTGACCTAGATACATGTTCAAATTGCCGAAAAGTTTTTTTAATGGAACCCATTTAATGGCACATGCCAGTTTTAGGGTCCCAAATACCGTAATTTTCAGTCGTCTGCAGGGCACGAGCCTGGAAACATTTCTTCGCTAATTTCTATTACATCCTAGTTGCAAACCACCAACTGGACCCAACTAGCATGAATTTTCGACCCCAAGTCTTTCGTGGCACCTGTGGTACACTGGTCACGGGTTCCACGGAATTGGCTCAAAATTAGCCAAAAACAGGCTTTATCCGCTTATAACTCGCGATAGCAAACTCGGATCGTCGAAAACTCACTTCCATCGTGTAGAGCGTGGTCGAATTGACCTAGAAACATGTTCAAATTGCCGAACAGTTTTTTTAATGGAACCCATTTAATGGCACATGCCAGTTTTAGGGTCCCAAATACCGTAATTTTCAGTCGTCTGCAGGGCACGAGCCTGGAAACGTTTCTTCGCTAATTTCTATTACATCCTAGTTGCAAACCACCAACTGGACCCAACTAGCATGAATTTTCGACCCCAAGTCTTTCGTGGCACCTGTGGTACACTGGTCACGGGTTCCACGGAATTGGCTCAAAATTAGCCAAAAACAGGCTTTATCCGCTTATAACTCGCGATAGCAAACTCGGATCGTCGAAAACTCACTTCCATCGTGTAGAGCGTGGTCGAATTGACCTAGAAACATGTTCAAATTGCCGAAAAGTTTTTTTAATGGAACCCATTTAATGGCACATGCCAGTTTTAGGGTCCCAAATACCGTAATTTTCAGTCGTCTGCAGGGCACGAGCCTGGAAACGTTTCTTCGCTAACTTCTATTACATCCTAGTTGCAAACCACCAACTGGACCCAACTAGCATGAATTTTCGACCCCAAGTCTTTCGTGGCACCTGCGGTACACTGGTCACGGGTTCCACGGAAATGGCTCAAAATTAGCCAAAAACAGGCTTTATCCGCTTATAACTCGCGATAGCAAACTCGGATCGTCGAAAACTCACTTCCATCGTGTAGAGCGTGGTCGAATTGACCTAGAAACATGTTCAAATTGCCGAAAAGTTTTTTTAATGGAACCCATTTAATGGCACATGCCAGTTTTAGGGTCCCAAATACCGTAATTTTCAGTCGTCTGCAGGGCACGAGCCTGGAAACGTTTCTTTGCTAACTTCTATTACATCCTAGTTGCAAATCACCAACTGGACCCAACTAGCATGAATTTTCGACCCAATTCTTTCGTGGCACCTGCGGTACACTGGTCACGGGTTCCACGGAAATGGCTCAAAATTAGCCAAAAACAGGCTTTATCCGCTTATAACTCGCGATAGCAAACTCGGATCGTCGAAAACTCACTTCCATCGTGTAGAGCGTGGTCGAATTGACCTAGAAACATGTTCAAATTGCCGAAAAGTTTTTTTAATGGAACCCATTTAATGGCACATGCCAGTTTTAGGGTCCCAAATACCGTAATTTTCAGTCGTCTGCAGGGCACGAGCCTGGAAACGTTTCTTCGCTAACTTCTATTACATCCTAGTTGCAAACCACCAACTGGACCCAACTAGCATGAATTTTCGACCCCAATTCTTTCGTGGCACCTGCGGTACACTGGTCACGGGTTCCACGGAAATGGCTCAAAATTAGCCAAAAACAGGCTTTATCCGCTTATAACTCGCGATAGCAAACTCGGATCGTCGAAAACTCACTTCCATCGTGTAGAGCATGGTCGAATTGACCTAGAAACATGTTCAAATTGCCGAAAAGTTTTTTTAATGGAACCCATTTAATGGCACATGCCAGTTTTAGGGTCCCAAATACCGTAATTTTCAGTCGTCTGCAGGGCACGAGCCTGGAAACATTTCTTCGCTAATTTCTATTACATCCTAGTTGCAAACCACCAACTGGACCCAACTAGCATGAATTTTCGACCCCAAGTCTTTCGTGGCACCTGTGGTACACTGGTCACGGGTTCCACGGAATTGGCTCAAAATTAGCCAAAAACAGGCTTTATCCGCTTATAACTCGCGATAGCGAACTCGGATCGTCGAAAACTCACTTCCATCGTGTAGAGCGTGGTCGAATTGACCTAGAAACATGTTCAAATTGCCGAAAAGTTTTTTAATGGAACCCATTTAATGGCACATGCCAGTTTTAGGGTCCCAAATACCGTAATTTTCAGTCGTCTGCAGGGCACGAGCCTGGAAACGTTTCTTCGCTAACTTCTATTACATCCTAGTTGCAAACCACCAACTGGACCCAACTAGCATGAATTTTCGACCCCAAGTCTTTCGTGGCACCTGTGGTACACTGGTCACGGGTTCCACGGAAATGGCTCAAATTTAGCCAAAAACAGGCTTTATCCGCTTATAACTCGCGATAGCAAACTCGGATCGTCGAAAACTCACTTCCATCGTGTAGAGCGTGGTCGAATTGACCTAGATACATGTTCAAATTGCCGAAAAGTTTTTTTAATGGAACCCATTTAATGGCACATGCCAGTTTTAGGGTCCCAAATACCGTAATTTTCAGTCGTCTGCAGGGCACGAGCCTGGAAACATTTCTTCGCTAATTTCTATTACATCCTAGTTGCAAACCACCAACTGGACCCAACTAGCATGAATTTTCGACCCCAAGTCTTTCGTGGCACCTGTGGTACACTGGTCACGGGTTCCACGGAATTGGCTCAAAATTAGCCAAAAACAGGCTTTATCCGCTTATAACTCGCGATAGCAAACTCGGATCGTCGAAAACTCACTTCCATCGTGTAGAGCGTGGTCGAATTGACCTAGAAACATGTTCAAATTGCCGAAAAGTTTTTTTAATGGAACCCATTTAATGGCACATGCCAGTTTTAGGGTCCCAAATACCGTAATTTTCAGTCGTCTGCAGGGCACGAGCCTGGAAACGTTTCTTCGCTAATTTCTATTACATCCTAGTTGCAAACCACCAACTGGACCCAACTAGCATGAATTTTCGACCCCAAGTCTTTCGTGGCACCTGTGGTACACTGGTCACGGGTTCCACGGAATTGGCTCAAAATTAGCCAAAAACAGGCTTTATCCGCTTATAACTCGCGATAGCAAACTCGGATCGTCGAAAACTCACTTCCATCGTGTAGAGCGTGGTCGAATTGACCTAGAAACATGTTCAAATTGCCGAAAAGTTTTTTTAATGGAACCCATTTAATGGCACATGCCAGTTTTAGGGTCCCAAATACCGTAATTTTCAGTCGTCTGCAGGGCACGAGCCTGGAAACGTTTCTTCGCTAACTTCTATTACATCCTAGTTGCAAACCACCAACTGGACCCAACTAGCATGAATTTTCGACCCCAAGTCTTTCGTGGCACCTGCGGTACACTGGTCACGGGTTCCACGGAAATGGCTCAAATTTAGCCAAAAACAGGCTTTATCCGCTTATAACTCGCGATAGCAAACTCGGATCGTCGAAAACTCACTTCCATCGTGTAGAGCGTGGTCGAATTGACCTAGATACTTGTTCAAATTGCCGAAAAGTTTTTTTAATGGAACCCATTTAATGGCACATGCCAGTTTTAGGGTCCCAAATACCGTAATTTTCAGTCGTCTGCAGGGCACGAGCCTGGAAACGTTTCTTCGCTAATTTCTATTACATCCTAGTTGCAAACCACCAACTGGACCCAACTAGCATGAATTTTCGACCCCAAGTCTTTCGTGGCACCTGTGGTACACTGGTCACGGGTTCCACGGAATTGGCTCAAAATTAGCCAAAAACAGGCTTTATCCGCTTATAACTCGCGATAGCAAACTCGGATCGTCGAAAACTCACTTCCATCGTGTAGAGCGTGGTCGAATTGACCTAGAAACATGTTCAAATTGCCGAAAAGTTTTTTTAATGGAACCCATTTAATGGCACATGCCAGTTTTAGGGTCCCAAATAACGTAATTTTCAGTCGTCTGCAGGGCACGAGCCTGGAAACGTTTCTTCGCTAAATTCTATTACATCCTAGTTGCAAACCACCAACTGGACCCAACTAGCATGAATTTTCGACCCCAAGTCTTTCGTGGCACCTGTAGTACACTGGTCACGGGTTCCACGGAAATGGCTCAAAATTAGCCAAAAACAGGCTTTATCCGCTTATAACTCGCGATAGCAAACTCGGATCGTCGAAAACTCACTTCCATCGTGTAGAGCGTGGTCGAATTGACCTAGAAACATGTTCAAATTGCCGAAAAGTTTTTTTAATGGAACCCATTTAATGGCACATGCCAGTTTTAGGGTCCCAAATACCGTAATTTTCAGTCGTCTGCAGGGCACGAGCCTGGAAACGTTTCTTCGCTAAATTCTATTACATCCTAGTTGCAAACCACCAACTGGACCCAACTAGCATGAATTTTCGACCCCAAGTCTTTCGTGGCACCTGTGGTACACTGGTCACGGGTTCCACGGAAATGGCTCAAAATTAGCCAAAAACAGGCTTTATCCGCTTATAACTCGCGATAGCAAATTCGGATCGTCGAAAACTCACTTCCATCGTGTAGAGCGTGGTCGAATTGACCTAGAAACATGTTCAAATTGCCGAAAAGTTTTTTTAATGGAACCCATTTAATGACACAGGCCAGTTTCAGGGTCCCAAGTACCGTAATTTTCAGTCGTCTGCAGGGCACGAGCCTGGAAACGTTTCTTCGCTAATTTCTATTACATCCTAGTTGCAAACCACCAACTGGACCCAACTAGCATGAATTTTCGACCCCAAGTCTTTCGTGGCACCTGTGGTACACTGGTCACGGGTTCCACGGAAATGGCTCAAAATTAGCCAAAAACAGGCTTTATCCGCTTATAACTCGCGATAGCAAACTCGGATCGTCGAAAACTCACTTCCATCGTGTAGAGCGTGGTCGAATTGACCTAGAAACATGTTCAAATTGCCGAAAAGTTTTTTAAATGGAACCCATTTAATGGCACATGCCAGTTTTAGAGTCCCAAATACCGTAATTTTCAGTCGTCTGCAGGGCACGAGCCTGGAAACGTTTCTTCGCTAATTTCTATTACATCCTAGTTGCAAACCACCAACTGGACCCAAATAGCATGAATTTTCGACCCCAAGTCTTTCGTGGCACCTGTGGTACACTGGTCACGGGTTCCACGGAAATGGCTCAAAATTAGCCAAAAACAGGCTTTATCCGCTTATAACTCGCGATAGCAAACTCGGATCGTCGAAAACTCACTTCCATCGTGTAGAGCGTGGTCGAATTGACCTAGAAACATGTTCAAATTGCCGAAAAGTTTTTTTAATGGAACCCATTTAATGGCACATGCCAGTTTTAGAGTCCCAAATACCGTAATTTTCAGTCGTCTGCAGGGCACGAGCCTGGAAACGTTTCTTCGCTAATTTCTATTACATCCTAGTTGCAAACCACCAACTGGACCCAAATAGCATGAATTTTCGACCCCAAGTCTTTCGTGGCACCTGTGGTACACTGGTCACGGGTTCCACGGAAATGGCTCAAAATTAGCCAAAAACAGGCTTTATCCGCTTATAACTCGCGATAGCAAACTCGGATCGTCGAAAACTCACTTCCATCGTGTAGAGCGTGGTCGAATTGACCTAGAAACATGTTCAAATTGCCGAAAAGTTTTTTTAATGGAACCCATTTAATGACACATGCCAGTTTTAGGGTCTCAAGTACCGTAATTTTCAGTCGTCTGCAGGGCACGAGCCTGGAAACGTTTCTTCGCTAATTTCTATTACATCCCAGTTGCAAACCACCAACTGGACCCAACTAGCATGAATTTTCGACCCAAGTCTTTCGTGGCACCTGTGGTACACTGGTCACGGGTTCCACGGAAATGGCTCAAAATTAGCCAAAAACAGGCTTTATCCGCTTATAACTCGCGATAGCAAACTCGGATCGTCGAAAACTCACTTCCATCGTGTAGAGCGTGGTCGAATTGACCTAGAAACATGTTCAAATTGCCGAAAAGTTTTTTTAATGGAACCCATTTAATGGCACATGCCAGTTTTAGGGTCCCAAATACCGTAATTTTCAGTCGTCTGCAGGGCACGAGCCTGGAAACGTTTCTTCGCTAATTTATATTACATCCTAGTTGCAAACCACCAACTGGACCCAACTAGCATGAATTTTCGACCCTTAAGTCTTTCGTGGCACCTGTGGTACACTGGTCACGGGTTCCACGGAAATGGCTCAAAATTAGCCAAAAACAGGCTTTATCCGCTTATAACTCGCGATAGCAAACTCGGATCGTCGAAAACTCACTTCCATCGTGTAGAGCGTGGTCGAATTGACCTAGAAACATGTTCAAATTGCCGAAAAGTTTTTTTAATGGAACCCATTTAATGGCACATGCCAGTTTTAGGGTCCCAAATACCGTAATTTGCAGTCGTCTGCAGGGCACGAGCCTGGAAACGTTTCTTCGCTAATTTCTATTACATCCTAGTTGCAAACCACCAACTGGACCCAACTAGCATGAATTTTCGACCCCAAGTCTTTCGTGGCACCTGTGGTACACTGGTCACGGGTTCCACGGAAATGGCTCAAAATTAGCCAAAAACAGGCTTTATCCGCTTATAACTCGCGATAGCAAACTCGGATCGTCGAAAACTCACTTCCATCGTGTAGAGCGTGGTCGAATTGACCTAGATACATGTTCAAATTGCCGAAAAGTTTTTTTAATGGAACCCATTTAATGGCACATGCCAGTTTTAGGGTCCCAAATACCGTAATTTTCAGTCGTCTGCAGGGCACGAGCCTGGAAACGTTTCTTCGCTAATTTCTATTACATCCTAGTTGCAAACCACCAACTGGACCCAACTAGCATGAATTTTCGACCCCAAGTCTTTCGTGGCACCTGTGGTACACTGGTCACGGGTTCCACGGAATTGGCTCAAAATTAGCCAAAAACAGGCTTTATCCGCTTATAACTCGCGATAGCAAACTCGGATCGTCGAAAACTCACTTCCATCGTGTAGAGCGTGGTCGAATTGACCTAGAAACATGTTCAAATTGCCGAAAAGTTATTTTAATGGAACCCATTTAATGGCACATGCCAGTTTTAGGGTCCCAAATACCGTAATTTTCAGTCGTCTGCAGGGCACGAGCCTGGAAACGTTTCTTCGCTAAATTCTATTACATCCTAGTTGCAAACCACCAACTGGACCCAACTAGCATGAATTTTCGACCCCAAGTCTTTCGTGGCACCTGTGGTACACTGGTCACGGGTTCCACGGAAATGGCTCAAAATTAGCCAAAAACAGGCTTTATCCGCTTATAACTCGCGATAGCAAACTCGGATCGTCGAAAACTCACTTCCATCGTGTAGAGCGTGGTCGAATTGACCTAGAAACATGTTCAAATTGCCGAAAAGTTTTTTTAATGGAACCCATTTAATGGCACATGCCAGTTTTAGGGTCCCAAATACCGTAATTTTCAGTCGTCTGCAGGGCACGAGCCTGGAAACGTTTATTCGCTAATTTCTATTACATCCTAGTTGCAAACCACCAACTGGACCCAACTAGCATGAATTTTCGACCCCAAGTCTTTCGTGGCACCTGTGGTACACTGGTCACGGGTTCCACGGAAATGGCTCAAAATTAGCCAAAAACAGGCTTTACCCGCTTATAACTCGCGATAGCAAACTCGGATCGTCGAAAACTCACTTCCATCGTGTAGAGCGTGGTCGAATTGACCTAGAAACATGTTCAAATTGCCGAAAAGTTTTCTTAATGGAACCCATTTAATGGCACATGCCAGTTTTAGGGTCCCAAATACCGTAATTTTCAGTCGTCTGCAGGGCACGAGCCTGGAAACGTTTCTTCGCTAATTTCTATTACATCCTAGTTGCAAACCACCAACTGGACCCAACTAGCATGAATTTTCGACCCCAAGTCTTTCGTGGCACCTGTGGTACACTGGTCACGGGTTCCACGGAAATGGCTCAAAATTAGCCAAAAACAGGCTTTATCCGCTTATAACTCGCGATAGCAAACTCGGATCGTCGAAAACTCACTTCCATCGTGTAGAGCGTGGTCGAATTGACCTAGAAACATGTTCAAATTGCCGAAAAGTTTTTTTAATGGAACCCATTTAATGACACATGCCAGTTTTAGGGTCCCAAGTACCGTAATTTTCAGTCGTCTGCAGGGCACGAGCCTGGAAACGTTTCTTCGCTAATTTCTATTACATCCCAGTTGCAAACCACCAACTGGACCCAACTAGCATGAATTTTCGACCCCAAGTCTTTCGTGGCCCCTGTGGTACACTGGTCACGGGTTCCACGGAAATGGCTCAAAATTAGCCGAAAACAGGCTTTATCCGCTTATAACTCGCGATAGCAAACTCGGATCGTCGAAAACTCACTTCCATCGTGTAGAGCGTGGTCGAATTGACCTAGAAACATGTTCAAATTGCCGAAAAGTTTTTTTAATGGAACCCATTTAATGGCACATGCCAGTTTTAGGGTCCCAAATACCGTAATTTTCAGTCGTCTGCAGGGCACGAGCCTGGAAACGTTTCTTCGCTAATTTCTATTACATCCTAGTTGCAAACCACCAACTGGACCCAACTAGCATGAATTTTCTTTCCCAAGTCTTTCGTGGCACCTGTGGTACACTGGTCACGGGTTCCACGGAAATGGCTCAAAATTAGCCAAAAACAGGCTTTATCCGCTTATAACTCGCGATAGCAAACTCGGATCGTCGAAAACTCACTTCCATCGTGTAGAGCGTGGTCGAATTGACCTAGAAACATGTTCAAATTGCCGAAACGTTTTTTTTAATGGAACCCATTTAATGGCACATGCCAGTTTTAGGGTCCCAAATACCGTAATTTTCAGTCGTCTGCAGGGCACGAGCCTGGAAACGTTTCTTCGCTAATTTCTATTACATCCTAGTTGCAAACCACCAACTGGACCCAACTAGCATGAATTTTCGACCCCAAGTCTTTCGTGGCACCTGTGGTACACTGGTCACGGGTTCCACGGAATTGGCTCAAAATTAGCCAAAAACAGGCTTTATCCGCTTATAACTCGCGATAGCAAACTCGGATCGTCGAAAACTCACTTCCATCGTGTAGAGCGTGGTCGAATTGACCTAGAAACATGTTCAAATTGCCGAAAAGTTTTTTTAATGGAACCCATTTAATGGCACATGCCAGTTTTAGGGTCCCAAATACCGTAATTTTCAGTCGTCTGCAGGGCACGAGCCTGGAAACGTTTCTTCGCTAACTTCTATTACATCCTAGTTGCAAACCACCAACTGGACCCAACTAGCATGAATTTTCGACCCCAAGTCTTTCGTGGCACCTGCGGTACACTGGTCACGGGTTCCACGGAAATGGCTCAAATTTAGCCAAAAACAGGCTTTATCCGCTTATAACTCGCGATAGCAAACTCGGATCGTCGAAAACTCACTTCCATCGTGTAGAGCGTGGTCGAATTGACCTAGATACTTGTTCAAATTGCCGAAAAGTTTTTTTAATGGAACCCATTTAATGGCACATGCCAGTTTTAGGGTCCCAAATACCGTAATTTTCAGTCGTCTGCAGGGCACGAGCCTGGAAACGTTTCTTCGCTAATTTCTATTACATCCTAGTTGCAAACCACCAACTGGACCCAACTAGCATGAATTTTCGACCCCAAGTCTTTCGTGGCACCTGTGGTACACTGGTCACGGGTTCCACGGAATTGGCTCAAAATTAGCCAAAAACAGGCTTTATCCGCTTATAACTCGCGATAGCAAACTCGGATCGTCGAAAACTCACTTCCATCGTGTAGAGCGTGGTCGAATTGACCTAGAAACATGTTCAAATTGCCGAAAAGTTTTTTTAATGGAACCCATTTAATGGCACATGCCAGTTTTAGGGTCCCAAATAACGTAATTTTCAGTCGTCTGCAGGGCACGAGCCTGGAAACGTTTCTTCGCTAAATTCTATTACATCCTAGTTGCAAACCACCAACTGGACCCAACTAGCATGAATTTTCGACCCCAAGTCTTTCGTGGCACCTGTAGTACACTGGTCACGGGTTCCACGGAAATGGCTCAAAATTAGCCAAAAACAGGCTTTATCCGCTTATAACTCGCGATAGCAAACTCGGATCGTCGAAAACTCACTTCCATCGTGTAGAGCGTGGTCGAATTGACCTAGAAACATGTTCAAATTGCCGAAAAGTTTTTTTAATGGAACCCATTTAATGGCACATGCCAGTTTTAGGGTCCCAAATACCGTAATTTTCAGTCGTCTGCAGGGCACGAGCCTGGAAACGTTTCTTCGCTAAATTCTATTACATCCTAGTTGCAAACCACCAACTGGACCCAACTAGCATGAATTTTCGACCCCAAGTCTTTCGTGGCACCTGTGGTACACTGGTCACGGGTTCCACGGAAATGGCTCAAAATTAGCCAAAAACAGGCTTTATCCGCTTATAACTCGCGATAGCAAATTCGGATCGTCGAAAACTCACTTCCATCGTGTAGAGCGTGGTCGAATTGACCTAGAAACATGTTCAAATTGCCGAAAAGTTTTTTTAATGGAACCCATTTAATGACACAGGCCAGTTTCAGGGTCCCAAGTACCGTAATTTTCAGTCGTCTGCAGGGCACGAGCCTGGAAACGTTTCTTCGCTAATTTCTATTACATCCTAGTTGCAAACCACCAACTGGACCCAACTAGCATGAATTTTCGACCCCAAGTCTTTCGTGGCACCTGTGGTACACTGGTCACGGGTTCCACGGAAATGGCTCAAAATTAGCCAAAAACAGGCTTTATCCGCTTATAACTCGCGATAGCAAACTCGGATCGTCGAAAACTCACTTCCATCGTGTAGAGCGTGGTCGAATTGACCTAGAAACATGTTCAAATTGCCGAAAAGTTTTTTAAATGGAACCCATTTAATGGCACATGCCAGTTTTAGAGTCCCAAATACCGTAATTTTCAGTCGTCTGCAGGGCACGAGCCTGGAAACGTTTCTTCGCTAATTTCTATTACATCCTAGTTGCAAACCACCAACTGGACCCAAATAGCATGAATTTTCGACCCCAAGTCTTTCGTGGCACCTGTGGTACACTGGTCACGGGTTCCACGGAAATGGCTCAAAATTAGCCAAAAACAGGCTTTATCCGCTTATAACTCGCGATAGCAAACTCGGATCGTCGAAAACTCACTTCCATCGTGTAGAGCGTGGTCGAATTGACCTAGAAACATGTTCAAATTGCCGAAAAGTTTTTTTAATGGAACCCATTTAATGGCACATGCCAGTTTTAGAGTCCCAAATACCGTAATTTTCAGTCGTCTGCAGGGCACGAGCCTGGAAACGTTTCTTCGCTAATTTCTATTACATCCTAGTTGCAAACCACCAACTGGACCCAAATAGCATGAATTTTCGACCCCAAGTCTTTCGTGGCACCTGTGGTACACTGGTCACGGGTTCCACGGAAATGGCTCAAAATTAGCCAAAAACAGGCTTTATCCGCTTATAACTCGCGATAGCAAACTCGGATCGTCGAAAACTCACTTCCATCGTGTAGAGCGTGGTCGAATTGACCTAGAAACATGTTCAAATTGCCGAAAAGTTTTTTTAATGGAACCCATTTAATGACACATGCCAGTTTTAGGGTCTCAAGTACCGTAATTTTCAGTCGTCTGCAGGGCACGAGCCTGGAAACGTTTCTTCGCTAATTTCTATTACATCCCAGTTGCAAACCACCAACTGGACCCAACTAGCATGAATTTTCGACCCAAGTCTTTCGTGGCACCTGTGGTACACTGGTCACGGGTTCCACGGAAATGGCTCAAAATTAGCCAAAAACAGGCTTTATCCGCTTATAACTCGCGATAGCAAACTCGGATCGTCGAAAACTCACTTCCATCGTGTAGAGCGTGGTCGAATTGACCTAGAAACATGTTCAAATTGCCGAAAAGTTTTTTTAATGGAACCCATTTAATGGCACATGCCAGTTTTAGGGTCCCAAATACCGTAATTTTCAGTCGTCTGCAGGGCACGAGCCTGGAAACGTTTCTTCGCTAATTTATATTACATCCTAGTTGCAAACCACCAACTGGACCCAACTAGCATGAATTTTCGACCCCAAGTCTTTCGTGGCACCTGTGGTACACTGGTCACGGGTTCCACGGAAATGGCTCAAAATTAGCCAAAAACAGGCTTTATCCGCTTATAACTCGCGATAGCAAACTCGGATCGTCGAAAACTCACTTCCATCGTGTAGAGCGTGGTCGAATTGACCTAGAAACATGTTCAAATTGCCGAAAAGTTTTTTTAATGGAACCCATTTAATGGCACATGCCAGTTTTAGGGTCCCAAATACCGTAATTTGCAGTCGTCTGCAGGGCACGAGCCTGGAAACGTTTCTTCGCTAATTTCTATTACATCCTAGTTGCAAACCACCAACTGGACCCAACTAGCATGAATTTTCGACCCCAAGTCTTTCGTGGCACCTGTGGTACACTGGTCACGGGTTCCACGGAAATGGCTCAAAATTAGCCAAAAACAGGCTTTATCCGCTTATAACTCGCGATAGCAAACTCGGATCGTCGAAAACTCACTTCCATCGTGTAGAGCGTGGTCGAATTGACCTAGATACATGTTCAAATTGCCGAAAAGTTTTTTTAATGGAACCCATTTAATGGCACATGCCAGTTTTAGGGTCCCAAATACCGTAATTTTCAGTCGTCTGCAGGGCACGAGCCTGGAAACGTTTCTTCGCTAATTTCTATTACATCCTAGTTGCAAACCACCAACTGGACCCAACTAGCATGAATTTTCGACCCCAAGTCTTTCGTGGCACCTGTGGTACACTGGTCACGGGTTCCACGGAATTGGCTCAAAATTAGCCAAAAACAGGCTTTATCCGCTTATAACTCGCGATAGCAAACTCGGATCGTCGAAAACTCACTTCCATCGTGTAGAGCGTGGTCGAATTGACCTAGAAACATGTTCAAATTGCCGAAAAGTTATTTTAATGGAACCCATTTAATGGCACATGCCAGTTTTAGGGTCCCAAATACCGTAATTTTCAGTCGTCTGCAGGGCACGAGCCTGGAAACGTTTCTTCGCTAAATTCTATTACATCCTAGTTGCAAACCACCAACTGGACCCAACTAGCATGAATTTTCGACCCCAAGTCTTTCGTGGCACCTGTGGTACACTGGTCACGGGTTCCACGGAAATGGCTCAAAATTAGCCAAAAACAGGCTTTATCCGCTTATAACTCGCGATAGCAAACTCGGATCGTCGAAAACTCACTTCCATCGTGTAGAGCGTGGTCGAATTGACCTAGAAACATGTTCAAATTGCCGAAAAGTTTTTTTAATGGAACCCATTTAATGGCACATGCCAGTTTTAGGGTCCCAAATACCGTAATTTTCAGTCGTCTGCAGGGCACGAGCCTGGAAACGTTTCTTCGCTAATTTCTATTACATCCTAGTTGCAAACCACCAACTGGACCCAACTAGCATGAATTTTCGACCCCAAGTCTTTCGTGGCACCTGTGGTACACTGGTCACGGGTTCCACGGAAATGGCTCAAAATTAGCCAAAAACAGGCTTTACCCGCTTATAACTCGCGATAGCAAACTCGGATCGTCGAAAACTCACTTCCATCGTGTAGAGCGTGGTCGAATTGACCTAGAAACATGTTCAAATTGCCGAAAAGTTTTCTTAATGGAACCCATTTAATGGCACATGCCAGTTTTAGGGTCCCAAATACCGTAATTTTCAGTCGTCTGCAGGGCACGAGCCTGGAAACGTTTCTTCGCTAATTTCTATTACATCCTAGTTGCAAACCACCAACTGGACCCAACTAGCATGAATTTTCGACCCCAAGTCTTTCGTGGCACCTGTGGTACACTGGTCACGGGTTCCACGGAAATGGCTCAAAATTAGCCAAAAACAGGCTTTATCCGCTTATAACTCGCGATAGCAAACTCGGATCGTCGAAAACTCACTTCCATCGTGTAGAGCGTGGTCGAATTGACCTAGAAACATGTTCAAATTGCCGAAAAGTTTTTTTAATGGAACCCATTTAATGACACATGCCAGTTTTAGGGTCCCAAGTACCGTAATTTTCAGTCGTCTGCAGGGCACGAGCCTGGAAACGTTTCTTCGCTAATTTCTATTACATCCCAGTTGCAAACCACCAACTGGACCCAACTAGCATGAATTTTCGACCCCAAGTCTTTCGTGGCCCCTGTGGTACACTGGTCACGGGTTCCACGGAAATGGCTCAAAATTAGCCGAAAACAGGCTTTATCCGCTTATAACTCGCGATAGCAAACTCGGATCGTCGAAAACTCACTTCCATCGTGTAGAGCGTGGTCGAATTGACCTAGAAACATGTTCAAATTGCCGAAAAGTTTTTTTAATGGAACCCATTTAATGGCACATGCCAGTTTTAGGGTCCCAAATACCGTAATTTTCAGTCGTCTGCAGGGCACGAGCCTGGAAACGTTTCTTCGCTAATTTCTATTACATCCTAGTTGCAAACCACCAACTGGACCCAACTAGCATGAATTTTCTTTCCCAAGTCTTTCGTGGCACCTGTGGTACACTGGTCACGGGTTCCACGGAAATGGCTCAAAATTAGCCAAAAACAGGCTTTATCCGCTTATAACTCGCGATAGCAAACTCGGATCGTCGAAAACTCACTTCCATCGTGTAGAGCGTGGTCGAATTGACCTAGAAACATGTTCAAATTGCCGAAACGTTTTTTTTAATGGAACCCATTTAATGGCACATGCCAGTTTTAGGGTCCCAAATACCGTAATTTTCAGTCGTCTGCAGGGCACGAGCCTGGAAACGTTTCTTCGCTAATTTCTATTACATCCTAGTTGCAAACCACCAACTGGACCCAACTAGCATGAATTTTCGACCCCAAGTCTTTCGTGGCACCTGTGGTACACTGGTCACGGGTTCCACGGAAATGGCTCAAAATTAGCCAAAAACAGGCTTTATCCGCTTATAACTCGCGATAGCAAACTCGGATCGTCGAAAACTCACTTCCATCGTGTAGAGCGTGGTCGAATTGACCTAGATACATGTTCAAATTGCCGAAAAGTTTTTTTAATGGAACCCATTTAATGGCACATGCCAGTTTTAGGGTCCCAAATACCGTAATTTTCAGTCGTCTGCAGGGCACGAGCCTGGAAACGTTTCTTCGCTAATTTCTATTACATCCTAGTTGCAAACCACCAACTGGACCCAACTAGCATGAATTTTCGACCCCAAGTCTTTCGTGGCACCTGTGGTACACTGGTCACGGGTTCCACGGAATTGGCTCAAAATTAGCCAAAAACAGGCTTTATCCGCTTATAACTCGCGATAGCAAACTCGGATCGTCGAAAACTCACTTCCATCGTGTAGAGCGTGGTCGAATTGACCTAGAAACATGTTCAAATTGCCGAAAAGTTTTTTTAATGGAACCCATTTAATGGCACATGCCAGTTTTAGGGTCCCAAATACCGTAATTTTCAGTCGTCTGCAGGGCACGAGCCTGGAAACGTTTCTTCGCTAATTTCTATTACATCCTAGTTGCAAACCACCAACTGGACCCAACTAGCATGAATTTTCGACCCCAAGTCTTTCGTGGCACCTGTGGTACACTGGTCACGGGTTCCACGGAAATGGCTCAAAATTAGCCAAAAACAGGCTTTATCCGCTTATAACTCGCGATAGCAAACTGGGATCGTCGAAAACTCACTTCCATCGTGTAGAGCGTGGTCGAATTGACCTAGAAACTTGTTCAAATTGCCGAAAAGTTTTTTTAATGGAACCCATTTAATGGCACATGCCAGTTTTAGGGTCCCAAATACCGTAATTTTCAGTCGTCTGCAGGGCACGAGCCTGGAAACGTTTCTTCGCTAATTTCTATTACATCCTAGTTGCAAACCACCAACTGGACCCAACTAGCATGAATTTTCGACCCCAAGTCTTTCGTGGCACCTGTGGTACACTGGTCACGGGTTCCACGGAAATGGCTCAAAATTAGCCAAAAACAGGCTTTATCCGCTTATAACTCGCGATAGCAAACTCGGATCGTCGAAAACTCACTTCCATCGTGTAGAGCGTGGTCGAATTGACCTAGAAACTTGTTCAAATTGCCGAAAAGTTTTTTTAATGGAACCCATTTAATGGCACATGCCAGTTTTAGGGTCCCAAATACCGTAATTTTCAGTCGTCTGCAGGGCACGAGCCTGGAAACGTTTCTTCGCTAATTTCTATTACATCCTAGTTGCAAACCACCAACTGGACCCAACTAGCATGAATTTTCGACCCCAAGTCTTTCGTGGCACCTGTGGTACACTGGTCACGGGTTCCACGGAAATGGCTCAAAATTAGCCAAAAACAGGCTTTATCCGCTTATAACTCGCGATAGCAAACTCGGATCGTCGAAAACTCACTTCCATCGTGTAGAGCGTGGTCGAATTGACCTAGAAACATGTTCAAATTGCCGAAAAGTTTTTTTAATGGAACCCATTTAATGGCACATGCCAGTTTTAGGGTCCCAAATACCGTAATTTTCAGTCGTCTGCAGGGCACGAGCCTGGAAACGTTCTTCGCTAATTTCTATTACATCCTAGTTGCAAACCACCAACTGGACCCAACTAGCATGAATTTTCGACCCCAAGTCTTTCGTGGCACCTGTGGTACACTGGTCACGGGTTCCACGGAAATGGCTCAAAATTAGCCAAAAACAGGCTTCATCCGCTTATAACTCGCGATAGCAAACTCGGATCGTCGAAAACTCACTTCCATCGTGTAGAGCGTGGTCGAATTGACCTAGAAACATGTTCAAATTGCCGAAAAGTTTTTTTAATGGAACCCATTTAATGGCACATGCCAGTTTTAGGGTCCCAAATACCGTAATTTTCAGTCGTCTGCAGGGCACGAGCCTGGAAACGTTTCTTCGCTAATTTCTATTACATCCTAGTTGCAAACCACCAACTGGGCCCAACTAGCATGAATTTTCGACCCCAAGTCTTTCGTGGCACCTGTGGTACACTGGTCACGGGTTCCACGGAAATGGCTCAAAATTAGCCAAAAACAGGCTTTATCCGCTTATAACTCGCGATAGCAAACTCGGATCGTCGAAAACTCACTTCCATCGTGTAGAGCGTGGTCGAATTGACCTAGAAACTTGTGCAAATTGCCGAAAAGTTTTTTTAATGGAACCCATTTAATGGCACATGCCAGTTTTAGGATCCCAAATACCGTAATTTTCAGTCGTCTGCAGGGCACGAGCCTGGAAACGTTTCTTCGCTAATTTCTATTACATCCTAGTTGCAAACCACCAACTGGACCCAACTAGCATGAATTTTCGACCCCAAGTCTTTCGTGGCACCTGTGGTACACTGGTCACGGGTTCCACGGAAATGGCTCAAAATTAGCCAAAAACAGGCTTTATCCGCTTATAACTCGCGATAGCAAACTCGGATCGTCGAAAACTCACTTCCATCGTGTAGAGCGTGGTCGAATTGACCTAGAAACATGTTCAAATTGCCGAAAAGTTTTTTTAATGGAACCCATTTAATGGCACATGCCAGTTTTAGGGTCCCAAATACCGTAGTTTTCAGTCGTCTGCAGGGCACGAGCCTGGAAACGTTTCTTCGCTAATTTCTATTACATCCTAGTTGCAAACCACCAACTGGACCCAACTAGCATGAATTTTCGACCCCAAGTCTTTCGTGGCACCTGTGGTACACTGGTCACGGGTTCCACGGAAATGGCTCAAAATTAGCCAAAAACAGGCTTTATCCGCTTATAACTCGCGATAGCAAACTCGGATCGTCGAAAACTCACTTCCATCGTGTAGAGCGTGGTCGAATTGACCTAGAAGCATGTTCAAATTGCCGAAAAGTTTTTTTAATGGAACCCATTTAATGGCACATGCCAGTTTTAGGGTCCCAAATACCGTAATTTGCAGTCGTCTGCAGGGCACGAGCCTGGAAACGTTTCTTCGCTAATTTCTATTACATCCTAGTTGCAAACCACCAACTGGACCCAACTAGCATGAATTTTCGACCCCAAGTCTTTCGTGGCACCTGTGGTACACTGGTCACGGGTTCCACGGAAATGGCTCAAAATTAGCCAAAAACAGGCTTTATCCGCTTATAACTCGCGATAGCAAACTCGGATCGTCGAAAACTCACTTCCATCGTGTAGAGCGTGGTCGAATTGACCTAGAAACATGTTCAAATTGCCGAAAAGTTTTTTTAATGGAACCCATTTAATGGCACATGCCAGTTTTAGGGTCCCAAATACCGTAATTTTCAGTCGTCTGCAGGGCACGAGCCTGGAAACGTTTCTTCGCTAAATTCTATTACATCCTAGTTGCAAACCACCAACTGGACCCAACTAGCATGAATTTTCGACCCCAAGTCTTTCGTGGCACCTGTGGTACACTGGTCACGGGTTCCACGGAAATGGCTCAAAATTAGCCAAAAACAGGCTTTATCCGCTTATAACTCGCGATAGCAAACTGGGATCGTCGAAAACTCACTTCCATCGTGTAGAGCGTGGTCGAATTGACCTATAAACTTGTTCAAATTGCCGAAAAGTTTTTTTAATGGAACCCATTTAATGGCACATGCCAGTTTTAGGGTCCCAAATACCGTAATTTTCAGTCGTCTGCAGGGCACGAGCCTGGAAACGTTTCTTCGCTAATTTCTATTACATCCTAGTTGCAAACCACCAACTGGACCCAACTAGCATGAAATTTCGACCCCAAGTCTTTCGTGGCACCTGTGGTACACTGGTCACGGGTTCCACGGAAATGGCTCAAAATTAGCCAAAAACAGGCTTTATCCGCTTATAACTCGCGATAGCAAACTCGGATCGTCGAAAACTCACTTCCATCGTGTAGAGCGTGGTCGAATTGACCTAGATATTTGTTCAAATTGCCGAAAAGTTTTTTTAATGGAACCCATTTAATGGCACATGCCAGTTTTAGGGTCCCAAATACCGTAATTTTCAGTCGTCTGCAGGGCACGAGCCTGGAAACGTTTCTTCGCTAATTTCTATTACATCCTAGTTGCAAACCACCAACTGGACCCAACTAGCATGAATTTTCGACCCCAAGTCTTTCGTGGCACCTGTGGTACACTGGTCACGGGTTCCACGGAAATGGCTCAAAATTAGCCAAAAACAGGCTTTATCCGCTTATAACTCGCGATAGCAAACTCGGATCGTCGAAAACTCACTTCCATCGTGTAGAGCGTGGTCGAATTGACCTAGAAACATGTTCAAATTGCCGAAAAGTTTTTTTAATGGAACCCATTTAATGGCACATGCCAGTTTTAGGGTCCCAAATACCGTAATTTTCAGTCGTCTGCAGGGCACGAGCCTGGAAACGTTTCTTCGCTAAATTATATTACATCCTAGTTGCAAACCACCAACTGGACCCAACTAGCATGCATTTTCGACCCCAAGTCTTTCGTGGCACCTGTGGTACACTGGTCAAGGGTTCCACGGAAATGGCTCAAAATTAGCCAAAAACAGGCTTTATCCGCTTATAACTCGCGATAGCAAACTCGGATCGTCGAAAACTCACTTCCATCGTGTAGAGCGTGGTCGAATTGACCTAGAACCATGTTCAAATTGCCGAAAAGTTTTTTTAATGGAACCCATTTAATGGCACATGCCAGTTTTAGGGTCCCAAATACCGTAATTTTCAGTCGTCTGCAGGGCACGAGCCTGGAAACGTTTCTTCGCTAAGTTCTATTACATCCTAGTTGCAAACCACCAACTGGACCCAACTAGCATGAATTTTCGACCCCAAGTCTTTCGTGGCACCTGTGGTACACTGGTCACGGGTTCCACGGAATTGGCTCAAAATTAGCCAAAAACAGGCTTTATCCGCTTATAACTCGCGATAGCAAACTCGGATCGTCGAAAACTCACTTCCATCGTGTAGAGCGTGGTCGAATTGACCTAGAAACATGTTCAAATTGCCGAAAAGTTTTTTTAATGGAACCCATTTAATGGCACATGCCAGTTTTAGGGTCCCAAATACCGTAATTTTCAGTCGTCTGCAGGGCACGAGCCTGGAAACGTTTCTTCGCTAAATTCTATTACATCCTAGTTGCAAACCACCAACTGGACCCAACTAGCATGAATTTTCGACCCCAAGTCTTTCGTGGCACCTGTGGTACACTGGTCACGGGTTCCACGGAAATGGCTCAAAATTAGCCAAAAACAGGCTTTATCCGCTTATAACTCGCGATAGCAAACTGGGATCGTCGAAAACTCACTTCCATCGTGTAGAGCGTGGTCGAATTGACCTAGAAACTTGTTCAAATTGCCGAAAAGTTTTTTTAATGGAACCCATTTAATGGCACATGCCAGTTTTAGGGTCCCAAATACCGTAATTTTCAGTCGTCTGCAGGGCACGAGCCTGGAAACGTTTCTTCGCTAATTTCTATTACATCCTAGTTGCAAACCACCAACTGGACCCAACTAGCATGAATTTTCGACCCCAAGTCTTTCGTGGCACCTGTGGTACACTGGTCACGGGTTCCACGGAAATGGCTCAAAATTAGCCAAAAACAGGCTTTATCCGCTTATAACTCGCGATAGCAAACTCGGATCGTCGAAAACTCACTTCCATCGTGTAGAGCGTGGTCGAATTGACCTAGATATTTGTTCAAATTGCCGAAAAGTTTTTTTAATGGAACCCATTTAATGGCACATGCCAGTTTTAGGGTCCCAAATACCGTAATTTTCAGTCGTCTGCAGGGCACGAGCCTGGAAACGTTTCTTCGCTAATTTCTATTACATCCTAGTTGCAAACCATCAACTGGACCCAACTAGCATGAATTTTCGACCCCAAGTCTTTCGTGGCACCTGTGGTACACTGGTCACGGGTTCCACGGAAATGGCTCAAAATTAGCCAAAAACAGGCTTTATCCGCTTATAACTCGCGATAGCAAACTCGGATCGTCGAAAACTCACTTCCATCGTGTAGAGCGTGGTCGAATTGACCTAGAAACATGTTCAAATTGCCGAAAAGTTTTTTTAATGGAACCCATTTAATGGCACATGCCAGTTTTAGGGTCCCAAATACCGTAATTTTCAGTCGTCTGCAGGGCACGAGCCTGGAAACGTTCTTCGCTAATTTCTATTACATCCTAGTTGCAAACCACCAACTGGACCCAACTAGCATGAATTTTCGACCCCAAGTCTTTCGTGGCACCTGTGGTACACTGGTCACGGGTTCCACGGAAATGGCTCAAAATTAGCCAAAAACAGGCTTCATCCGCTTATAACTCGCGATAGCAAACTCGGATCGTCGAAAACTCACTTCCATCGTGTAGAGCGTGGTCGAATTGACCTAGAAACATGTTCAAATTGCCGAAAAGTTTTTTTAATGGAACCCATTTAATGGCACATGCCAGTTTTAGGGTCCCAAATACCGTAATTTTCAGTCGTCTGCAGGGCACGAGCCTGGAAACGTTTCTTCGCTAATTTCTATTACATCCTAGTTGCAAACCACCAACTGGGCCCAACTAGCATGAATTTTCGACCCCAAGTCTTTCGTGGCACCTGTGGTACACTGGTCACGGGTTCCACGGAAATGGCTCAAAATTAGCCAAAAACAGGCTTTATCCGCTTATAACTCGCGATAGCAAACTCGGATCGTCGAAAACTCACTTCCATCGTGTAGAGCGTGGTCGAATTGACCTAGAAACTTGTGCAAATTGCCGAAAAGTTTTTTTAATGGAACCCATTTAATGGCACATGCCAGTTTTAGGATCCCAAATACCGTAATTTTCAGTCGTCTGCAGGGCACGAGCCTGGAAACGTTTCTTCGCTAATTTCTATTACATCCTAGTTGCAAACCACCAACTGGACCCAACTAGCATGAATTTTCGACCCCAAGTCTTTCGTGGCACCTGTGGTACACTGGTCACGGGTTCCACGGAAATGGCTCAAAATTAGCTAAAAACAGGCTTTATCCGCTTATAACTCGCGATAGCAAACTCGGATCGTCGAAAACTCACTTCCATCGTGTAGAGCGTGGTCGAATTGACCTAGAAACATGTTCAAATTGCCGAAAAGTTTTTTTAATGGAACCCATTTAATGGCACATGCCAGTTTTAGGGTCCCAAATACCGTAATTTTCAGTCGTCTGCAGGGCACGAGCCTGGAAACGTTTCTTCGCTAATTTCTATTACATCCTAGTTGCAAACCACCAACTGGACCCAACTAGCATGAATTTTCGACCCCAAGTCTTTCGTGGCACCTGTGGTACACTGGTCACGGGTTCCACGGAAATGGCTCAAAATTAGCCAAAAACAGGCTTTATCCGCTTATAACTCGCGATAGCAAACTCGGATCGTCGAAAACTCACTTCCATCGTGTAGAGCGTGGTCGAATTGACCTAGATATTTGTTCAAATTGCCGAAAAGTTTTTTTAATGGAACCCATTTAATGGCACATGCCAGTTTTAGGGTCCCAAATACCGTAATTTTCAGTCGTCTGCAGGGCACGAGCCTGGAAACGTTTCTTCGCTAATTTCTATTACATCCTAGTTGCAAACCATCAACTGGACCCAACTAGCATGAATTTTCGACCCCAAGTCTTTCGTGGCACCTGTGGTACACTGGTCACGGGTTCCACGGAAATGGCTCAAAATTAGCCAAAAACAGGCTTTATCCGCTTATAACTCGCGATAGCAAACTCGGATCGTCGAAAACTCACTTCCATCGTGTAGAGCGTGGTCGAATTGACCTAGAAACATGTTCAAATTGCCGAAAAGTTTTTTTAATGGAACCCATTTAATGGCACATGCCAGTTTTAGGGTCCCAAATACCGTAATTTTCAGTCGTCTGCAGGGCACGAGCCTGGAAACGTTCTTCGCTAATTTCTATTACATCCTAGTTGCAAACCACCAACTGGACCCAACTAGCATGAATTTTCGACCCCAAGTCTTTCGTGGCACCTGTGGTACACTGGTCACGGGTTCCACGGAAATGGCTCAAAATTAGCCAAAAACAGGCTTCATCCGCTTATAACTCGCGATAGCAAACTCGGATCGTCGAAAACTCACTTCCATCGTGTAGAGCGTGGTCGAATTGACCTAGAAACATGTTCAAATTGCCGAAAAGTTTTTTTAATGGAACCCATTTAATGGCACATGCCAGTTTTAGGGTCCCAAATACCGTAATTTTCAGTCGTCTGCAGGGCACGAGCCTGGAAACGTTTCTTCGCTAATTTCTATTACATCCTAGTTGCAAACCACCAACTGGGCCCAACTAGCATGAATTTTCGACCCCAAGTCTTTCGTGGCACCTGTGGTACACTGGTCACGGGTTCCACGGAAATGGCTCAAAATTAGCCAAAAACAGGCTTTATCCGCTTATAACTCGCGATAGCAAACTCGGATCGTCGAAAACTCACTTCCATCGTGTAGAGCGTGGTCGAATTGACCTAGAAACTTGTGCAAATTGCCGAAAAGTTTTTTTAATGGAACCCATTTAATGGCACATGCCAGTTTTAGGATCCCAAATACCGTAATTTTCAGTCGTCTGCAGGGCACGAGCCTGGAAACGTTTCTTCGCTAATTTCTATTACATCCTAGTTGCAAACCACCAACTGGACCCAACTAGCATGAATTTTCGACCCCAAGTCTTTCGTGGCACCTGTGGTACACTGGTCACGGGTTCCACGGAAATGGCTCAAAATTAGCCAAAAACAGGCTTTATCCGCTTATAACTCGCGATAGCAAACTCGGATCGTCGAAAACTCACTTCCATCGTGTAGAGCGTGGTCGAATTGACCTAGAAACATGTTCAAATTGCCGAAAAGTTTTTTTAATGGAACCCATTTAATGGCACATGCCAGTTTTAGGGTCCCAAATACCGTAATTTTCAGTCGTCTGCAGGGCACGAGCCTGGAAACGTTTCTTCGCTAATTTCTATTACATCCTAGTTGCAAACCACCAACTGGACCCAACTAGCATGAATTTTCGACCCCAAGTCTTTCGTGGCACCTGTGGTACACTGGTCACGGGTTCCACGGAAATGGCTCAAAATTAGCCAAAAACAGGCTTTATCCGCTTATAACTCGCGATAGCAAACTCGGATCGTCGAAAACTCACTTCCATCGTGTAGAGCGTGGTCGAATTGACCTAGAAGCATGTTCAAATTGCCGAAAAGTTTTTTTAATGGAACCCATTTAATGGCACATGCCAGTTTTAGGGTCCCAAATACCGTAATTTGCAGTCGTCTGCAGGGCACGAGCCTGGAAACGTTTCTTCGCTAATTTCTATTACATCCTAGTTGCAAACCACCAACTGGACCCAACTAGCATGAATTTTCGACCCCAAGTCTTTCGTGGCACCTGTGGTACACTGGTCACGGGTTCCACGGAAATGGCTCAAAATTAGCCAAAAACAGGCTTTATCCGCTTATAACTCGCGATAGCAAACTCGGATCGTCGAAAACTCACTTCCATCGTGTAGAGCGTGGTCGAATTGACCTAGAAACATGTTCAAATTGCCGAAAAGTTTTTTTAATGGAACCCATTTAATGGCACATGCCAGTTTTAGGGTCCCAAATACCGTAATTTTCAGTCGTCTGCAGGGCACGAGCCTGGAAACGTTTCATCGCTAAATTCTATTACATCCTAGTTGCAAACCACCAACTGGACCCAACTAGCATGAATTTTCGACCCCAAGTCTTTCGTGGCACCTGTGGTACACTGGTCACGGGTTCCACGGAAATGGCTCAAAATTAGCCAAAAACAGGCTTTATCCGCTTATAACTCGCGATAGCAAACTGGGATCGTCGAAAACTCACTTCCATCGTGTAGAGCGTGGTCGAATTGACCTAGAAACTTGTTCAAATTGCCGAAAAGTTTTTTTAATGGAACCCATTTAATGGCACATGCCAGTTTTAGGGTCCCAAATACCGTAATTTTCAGTCGTCTGCAGGGCACGAGCCTGGAAACGTTTCTTCGCTAATTTCTATTACATCCTAGTTGCAAACCACCAACTGGACCCAACTAGCATGAATTTTCGACCCCAAGTCTTTCGTGGCACCTGTGGTACACTGGTCACGGGTTCCACGGAAATGGCTCAAAATTAGCCAAAAACAGGCTTTATCCGCTTATAACTCGCGATAGCAAACTCGGATCGTCGAAAACTCACTTCCATCGTGTAGAGCGTGGTCGAATTGACCTAGATATTTGTTCAAATTGCCGAAAAGTTTTTTTAATGGAACCCATTTAATGGCACATGCCAGTTTTAGGGTCCCAAATACCGTAATTTTCAGTCGTCTGCAGGGCACGAGCCTGGAAACGTTTCTTCGCTAATTTCTATTACATCCTAGTTGCAAACCACCAACTGGACCCAACTAGCATGAATTTTCGACCTCAAGTCTTTCGTGGCACCTGTGGTACACTGGTCACGGGTTCCACGGAAATGGCTCAAAATTAGCCAAAAACAGGCTTTATCCGCTTATAACTCGCGATAGCAAACTCGGATCGTCGAAAACTCACTTCCATCGTGTAGAGCGTGGTCGAATTGACCTAGAAACATGTTCAAATTGCCGAAAAGTTTTTTTAATGGAACCCATTTAATGGCACATGCCAGTTTTAGGGTCCCAAATACCGTAATTTTCAGTCGTCTGCAGGGCACGAGCCTGGAAACGTTTCTTCGCTAAATTCTATTACATCCTAGTTGCAAACCACCAACTGGACCCAACTAGCATGAATTTTCGACCCCAAGTCTTTCGTGGCACCTGTGGTACACTGGTCACGGGTTCCACGGAAATGGCTCAAAATTAGCCAAAAACAGGCTTTATCCGCTTATAACTCGCGATAGCAAACTGGGATCGTCGAAAACTCACTTCCATCGTGTAGAGCGTGGTCGAATTGACCTAGAAACTTGTTCAAATTGCCGAAAAGTTTTTTTAATGGAACCCATTTAATGGCACATGCCAGTTTTAGGGTCCCAAATACCGTAATTTTCAGTCGTCTGCAGGGCACGAGCCTGGAAACGTTTCTTCGCTAATTTCTATTACATCCTAGTTGCAAACCACCAACTGGACCCAACTAGCATGAATTTTCGACCCCAAGTCTTTCGTGGCACCTGTGGTACACTGGTCACGGGTTCCACGGAAATGGCTCAAAATTAGCCAAAAACAGGCTTTATCCGCTTATAACT
Source organism: Daptonema setosum (assembly GCA_964036265.1). NCBI lineage: Eukaryota > Metazoa > Nematoda > Chromadorea > Monhysterida > Xyalidae > Daptonema > Daptonema setosum. The sequence goes on along the minus strand of OZ038447.1, from coordinate 24,767,243 downwards.
CGCGATAGCAAACTCGGATCGTCGAAAACTCACTTCCATCGTGTAGAGCGTGGTCGAATTGACCTAGATATTTGTTCAAATTGCCGAAAAGTTTTTTTAATGGAACCCATTTAATGGCACATGCCAGTTTTAGGGTCCCAAATACCGTAATTTTCAGTCGTCTGCAGGGCACGAGCCTGGAAACGTTTCTTCGCTAATTTCTCTTACATCCTAGTTGCAAACCACCAACTGGACCCAACTAGCATGAATTTTCGACCCCAAGTCTTTCGTGGCACCTGTGGTACACTGGTCACGGGTTCCACGGAAATGGCTCAAAATTAGCCAAAAACAGGCTTTATCCGCTTATAACTCGCGATAGCAAACTCGGATCGTCGAAAACTCACTTCCATCGTGTAGAGCGTGGTCGAATTGACCTAGAAACATGTTCAAATTGCCGAAAAGTTTTTTTAATGGAACCCATTTAATGGCACATGCCAGTTTTAGGGTCCCAAATACCGTAATTTTCAGTCGTCTGCAGGGCACGAGCCTGGAAACGTTCTTCGCTAATTTCTATTACATCCTAGTTGCAAACCACCAACTGGACCCAACTAGCATGAATTTTCGACCCCAAGTCTTTCGTGGCACCTGTGGTACACTGGTCACGGGTTCCACGGAAATGGCTCAAAATTAGCCAAAAACAGGCTTCATCCGCTTATAACTCGCGATAGCAAACTCGGATCGTCGAAAACTCACTTCCATCGTGTAGAGCGTGGTCGAATTGACCTAGAAACATGTTCAAATTGCCGAAAAGTTTTTTTAATGGAACCCATTTAATGGCACATGCCAGTTTTAGGGTCCCAAATACCGTAATTTTCAGTCGTCTGCAGGGCACGAGCCTGGAAACGTTTCTTCGCTAATTTCTATTACATCCTAGTTGCAAACCACCAACTGGGCCCAACTAGCATGAATTTTCGACCCCAAGTCTTTCGTGGCACCTGTGGTACACTGGTCACGGGTTCCACGGAAATGGCTCAAAATTAGCCAAAAACAGGCTTTATCCGCTTATAACTCGCGATAGCAAACTCGGATCGTCGAAAACTCACTTCCATCGTGTAGAGCGTGGTCGAATTGACCTAGAAACTTGTGCAAATTGCCGAAAAGTTTTTTTAATGGAACCCATTTAATGGCACATGCCAGTTTTAGGGTCCCAAATACCGTAATTTTCAGTCGTCTGCAGGGCACGAGCCTGGAAACGTTTCTTCGCTAATTTCTATTACATCCTAGTTGCAAACCACCAACTGGACCCAACTAGCATGAATTTTCGACCCCAAGTCTTTCGTGGCACCTGTGGTACACTGGTCACGGGTTCCACGGAAATGGCTCAAAATTAGCCAAAAACAGGCTTTATCCGCTTATAACTCGCGATAGCAAACTCGGATCGTCGAAAACTCACTTCCATCGTGTAGAGCGTGGTCGAATTGACCTAGAAACATGTTCAAATTGCCGAAAAGTTTTTTTAATGGAACCCATTTAATGGCACATGCCAGTTTTAGGGTCCCAAATACCGTAATTTTCAGTCGTCTGCAGGGCACGAGCCTGGAAACGTTTCTTCGCTAATTTCTATTACATCCTAGTTGCAAACCACCAACTGGGCCCAACTAGCATGAATTTTCGACCCCAAGTCTTTCGTGGCACCTGTGGTACACTGGTCACGGGTTCCACGGAAATGGCTCAAAATTAGCCAAAAACAGGCTTTATCCGCTTATAACTCGCGATAGCAAACTCGGATCGTCGAAAACTCACTTCCATCGTGTAGAGCGTGGTCGAATTGACCTAGAAACTTGTGCAAATTGCCGAAAAGTTTTTTTAATGGAACCCATTTAATGGCACATGCCAGTTTTAGGGTCCCAAATACCGTAATTTTCAGTCGTCTGCAGGGCACGAGCCTGGAAACGTTTCTTCGCTAATTTCTATTACATCCTAGTTGCAAACCACCAACTGGACCCAACTAGCATGAATTTTCGACCCCAAGTCTTTCGTGGCACCTGTGGTACACTGGTCACGGGTTCCACGGAAATGGCTCAAAATTAGCCAAAAACAGGCTTTATCCGCTTATAACTCGCGATAGCAAACTCGGATCGTCGAAAACTCACTTCCATCGTGTAGAGCGTGGTCGAATTGACCTAGAAACATGTTCAAATTGCCGAAAAGTTTTTTTAATGGAACCCATTTAATGGCACATGCCAGTTTTAGGGTCCCAAATACCGTAATTTTCAGTCGTCTGCAGGGCACGAGCCTGGAAACGTTTCTTCGCTAATTTCTATTACATCCTAGTTGCAAACCACCAACTGGACCCAACTAGCATGAATTTTCGACCCCAAGTCTTTCGTGGCACCTGTGGTACACTGGTCACGGGTTCCACGGAAATGGCTCAAAATTAGCCAAAAACAGGCTTTATCCGCTTATAACTCGCGATAGCAAACTCGGATCGTCGAAAACTCACTTCCATCGTGTAGAGCGTGGTCGAATTGACCTAGAAGCATGTTCAAATTGCCGAAAAGTTTTTTTAATGGAACTCATTTAATGGCACATGCCAGTTTTAGGGTCCCAAATACCGTAATTTGCAGTCGTCTGCAGGGCACGAGCCTGGAAACGTTTCTTCGCTAATTTCTATTACATCCTAGTTGCAAACCACCAACTGGACCCAACTAGCATGAATTTTCGACCCCAAGTCTTTCGTGGCACCTGTGGTACACTGGTCACGGGTTCCACGGAATTGGCTCAAAATTAGCCAAAAACAGGCTTTATCCGCTTATAACTCGCGATAGCAAACTCGGATCGTCGAAAACTCACTTCCATCGTGTAGAGCGTGGTCGAATTGACCTAGAAACATGTTCAAATTGCCGAAAAGTTTTTTTAATGGAACCCATTTAATGGCACATGCCAGTTTTAGGGTCCCAAATACCGTAATTTTCAGTCGTCTGCAGGGCACGAGCCTGGAAACGTTTCTTCGCTAATTTCTATTACATCCTACTTGCAAACCACCAACTGGACCCAACTAGCATGAATTTTCGACCCCAAGTCTTTCGTGGCACCTGTGGTACACTGGTCACGGGTTCCACGGAATTGGCTCAAAATTAGCCAAAAACAGGCTTTATCCGCTTATAACTCGCGATAGCAAACTAGGATCGTCGAAAACTCACTTCCATCGTGTAGAGCGTGGTCGAATTGACCTAGAAACATGTTCAAATTGCCGAAAAGTTTTTTTAATGGAACCCATTTAATGGCACATGCCAGTTTTAGGGTCCCAAATACCGTAATTTTCAGTCGTCTGCAGGGCACGAGCCTGGAAACGTTTCTTCGCTAATTCTATTACATCCTAGTTGCAAACCACCAACTGGACCCAACTAGCATGAATTTTCGACCCCAAGTCTTTCGTGGCACCTGTGGTACACTGGTCACGGGTTCCACGGAATTGGCTCAAAATTAGCCAAAAACAGGCTTTATCCGCTTATAACTCGCGATAGCAAACTCGGATCGTCGAAAACTCACTTCCATCGTGTAGAGCGTGGTCGAATTGACCTAGAAACATGTTCAAATTGCCGAAAAGTTTTTTTAATGGAACCCATTTAATGGCACATGCCAGTTTTAGGGTCCCAAATACCGTAATTTTCAGTCGTCTGCAGGGCACGAGCCTGGAAACGTTTCTTCGCTAAATTCTATTACATCCTAGTTGCAAATCACCAACTGGACCCAACTAGCATGATTTTCGACCCCAAGTCTTTCGTGGCACCTGTGGTACACTGGTCACGGGTTCCACGGAAATGGCTCAAAATTAGCCAAAAACAGGCTTTATCCGCTTATAACTCGCGATAGCAAACTCGGATCGTCGAAAACTCACTTCCATCGTGTAGAGCGTGGTCGAATTGACCTAGAAACATGTTCAAATTGCCGAAAAGTTTTTTTAATGGAACCCATTTAATGGCACATGCCAGTTTTAGGGTCCCAAATACCGTAATTTTCAGACGTCTGCAGGGCACGAGCCTGGAAACGTTTCTTCGCTAAATTCTATTACATCCTAGTTGCAAACCACCAACTGGACCCAACTAGCATGAATTTTCGACCCCAAGTCTTTCGTGGCACCTGTGGTACACTGGTCACGGGTTTCACGGAATTAACTCAAAATTAGCCAAAAACAGGCTTTATCCGCTTATAACTCGCGATAGCAAACTCGGATCGTCGAAAACTCACTTCCATCGTGTAGAGCGTGGTCGAATTGACCTAGACACATGTTCAAATTGCCGAAAAGTTTTTTTAATGGAACCCATTTAATGGCACATGCCAGTTTTAGGGTCCCAAATACCGTAATTTTCAGTCGTCTGCAGGGCACGAGCCTGGAAACGTTTCTTCGCTAATTTCTATTACATCCTACTTGTAAACCACCAACTGGACCCAACTAGCATGAATTTTCGACCCCAAGTCTTTCGTGGCACCTGTGGTACACTGGTCACGGGTTCCACGGAATTGGCTCAAAATTAGCCAAAAACAGGCTTTATCCGCTTATAACTCGCGATAGCAAACTCGGATCGTCGAAAACTCACTTCCATCGTGTAGAGCGTGGTCGAATTGACCTAGAAACATGTTCAAATTGCCGAAAAGTTTTTTTAATGGAACCCATTTAATGGCACATGCCAGTTTTAGGGTCCCAAATACCGTAATTTTCAGTCGTCTGCAGGGCACGAGCCTGGAAACGTTTCTTCGCTAATTTCTATTACATCCTACTTGCAAACCACCAACTGGACCCAACTAGCATGAATTTTCGACCCCAAGTCTTTCGTGGCACCTGTGGTACACTGGTCACGGGTTCCACGGAATTGGCTCAACATTAGCCAAAAACAGGCTTTATCCGCTTATAACTCGCGATAGCAAACTCGGATCGTCGAAAACTCACTTCCATCGTGTAGAGCGTGGTCGAATTGACCTAGAAACATGTTCTAATTGCCGAAAAGTTTTTTTAATGGAACCCATTTAATGGCACATGCCAGTTTTAGGGTCCCAAATACCGTAATTTTCAGTCGTCTGCAGGGCACGAGCCTGGAAACGTTTCTTCGCTAATTTCTATTACATCCTAGTTGCAAACCACCAACTGGACCCAACTAGCATGAGTTTTCGACCCCAAGTCTTTCGTGGCAACTGTGGTACACTGGTCACGGGTTCCACGGAAATGGCTCAAAATTAGCCAAAAACAGGCTTTATCCGCTTATAACTCGCGATAGCAAACTCGGATCGTCGAAAACTCACTTCCATCGTGTAGAGCGTGGTCGAATTGACCTATATACATGTTCAAATTGCCGAAAAGTTTTTTTAATGGAACCCATTTAATGGCACATGCCAGTTTTAGGGTCCCAAATACCGTAATTTTCAGTCGTCTGCAGGGCACGAGCCTGGAAACGTTTCTTCGCTAATTTCTATTACATCCTAGTTGCAAACCACCAACTGGACCCAACTAGCATGAATTTTCGACCCCAAGTCTTTCGTGGCACCTGTGGTACACTGGTCACGGGTTCCACGGAAATGGCTCAAAATTAGCCAAAAACAGGCTTTATCCGCTTATAACTCGCGATAGCAAACTCGGATCGTCGAAAACTCACTTCCATCGTGTAGAGCGTGGTCGAATTGACCTAGAACCATGTTCAAATTGCCGAAAAGTTTTTTTAATGGAACCCATTTAATGGCACATGCCAGTTTTAGGGTCCCAAATACCGTAATTTTCAGTCGTCTGCAGGGCACGAGCCTGGAAACGTTTCTTCGCTAATTTCTATTACATCCTAGTTGCAAACCACCAACTGGACCCAACTAGCATGAATTTTCGACCCCAAGTCTTTCGTGGCACCTGTGGTACACTGGTCACGGGTTCCACGGAATTGGCTCAAAATCAGCCAAAAACAGGCTTTATCCGCTTATAACTCGCGATAGCAAACTCGGATCGTCGAAAACTCACTTCCATCGTGTAGAGCGTGGTCGAATTGACCTAGAAACATGTTCAAATTGCCGAAAAGTTTTTTTAATGGAACCCATTTAATGGCACATGCCAGTTTTAGGGTCCCAAATACCGTAATTTTCAGTCGTCTGCAGGGCACGAGCCTGGAAACGTTTCTTCGCTAATTTCTATTACATCCTAGTTGCAAACCACCAACTGGACCCAACTAGCATGAATTTTCGACCCCAAGTCTTTCGTGGCACCTGTGGTACACTGGTCACGGGTTCCACGGAAATGGCTCAAAATTAGCCAAAAACATGCTTTATCCGCTTATAACTCGCGATAGCAAACTCGGATCGTCGAAAACTCACTTCCATCGTGTAGAGCGTGGTCGAATTGACCTAGAAACATGTTCAAATTGCCGAAAAGTTTTTTTAATGGAACCCATTTAATGGCACATGCCAGTTTTAGGGTCCCAAATACCGTAATTTTCAGTCGTCTGCAGGGCACGAGCCTGGAAACGTTTCTTCGCTAATTTCTATAACATCCTAGATGCAAACCACCAACTGGACCCAACTAGCATGAATTTTCGACCCCAAGTCTTTCGTGGCACCTGTGGTACACTGGTCACGGGTTCCACGGAAATGGCTCAAAATTAGCCAAAAACAGGCTTTATCCGCTTATAACTCGCGATAGCAAACTCGGATCGTCGAAAACTCACTTCCATCGTGTAGAGCGTGGTCGAATTGACCTAGAAACATGTTCAAATTGCCGAAAAGTTTTTTTAATGGAACCCATTTAATGGCACATGCCAGTTTTAGGGTCCCAAATACCGTAATTTTCAGTCGTCTGCAGGGCACGAGCCTGGAAACGTTTCTTCGCTAAATTCTATTACATCCTAGTTGCAAACCACCAACTGGACCCAACTAGCATGAATTTTCGACCCCAAGTCTTTCGTGGCACCTGTGGTACACTGGTCACGGGTTCCACATAATTGGCTCAAAATTAGCCAAAAACAGGCTTTATCCGCTTATAACTCGCGATAGCAAACTCGGATCGTCGAAAACTCACTTCCATCGTGTAGAGCGTGGTCTAATTGACCTAGAAACATGTTCAAATTGCCGAAAAGTTTTTTTAATGGAACCCATTTAATGGCACATGCCAGTTTTAGGGTCCCAAATACCGTAATTTTCAGTCGTCTGCAGGGCACGAGCCTGGAAACGTTTCTTCGCTAAATTCTATTACATCCTAGTTGCAAACCACCAACTGGACCCAACTAGCATGAATTTTCGACCCCAAGTCTTTCGTGGCACCTGTGGTACACTGGTCACGGGTTTCACGGAATTGGCTCAAAATTAGCCAAAAACAGGCTTTATCCGCTTATAACTCGCGATAGCAAACTCGGATCGTCGAAATCTCACTTCCATCGTGTAGAGCGTGGTCGAATTGACCTAGAAACATGTTCAAATTGCCGAAAAGTTTTTTTAATGGAACCCATTTAATGGCACATGCCAGTTTTAGGGTCCCAAATACCGTAATTTTCAGTCGTCTGCAGGGCACGAGCCTGGAAACGTTTCTTCGCTAATTTCTATTACATCCTAGTTGCAAATCACCAACTGGACCCAACTAGCATGAATTTTCGACCCCAAGTCTTTCGTGGCACCTGTGGTACACTGGTCACGGGTTCCACGGAAATGGCTCAAAATTAGCCAAAAACAGGCTTTATCCGCTTATAACTCGCGATAGCAAACTCGGATCGTCGAAAACTCACTTCCATCGTGTAGAGCGTGGTCGAATTGACCTAGAAACATGTTCAAATTGCCGAAAAGTTTTTTTAATGGAACCCATTTAATGGCACATGCCAGTTTTAGGGTCCCAAATACCGTAATTTTCAGTCGTCTGCAGGGCATGAGCCTGGAAACGTTTCTTCGCTAATTTCTATTACATCCTAGTTGCAAACCACCAACTGGACCCAACTAGCATGAATTTTCGACCCCAAGTCTTTCGTGGCACCTGTGGTACACTGGTCACGGGTTCCACGGAAATGGCTCAAAATTAGCCAAAAACAGGCTTTATCCGCTTATAACTCGCGATAGCAAACTCGGATCGTCGAAAACTCACTTCCATCGTGTAGAGCGTGGTCGAATTGACCTAGAAACATGTTCAAATTGCCGAAAAGTTTTTTTAATGGAACCCATTTAATGGCACATGCCAGTTTTAGGGTCCCAAATACCGTAATTTTCAGTCGTCTGCAGGGCATGAGCCTGGAAACGTTTCTTCGCTAATTTCTATTACATCCTAGTTGCAAACCACCAACTGGACCCAACTAGCATGAATTTTCGACCCCAAGTCTTTCGTGGCACCTGTGGTACACTGGTCACGGGTTCCACGGAATTGGCTCAAAATTAGCCAAAAACAGGCTTTATCCGCTTATAACTCGCGATAGCAAACTCGGATCGTCGAAAACTCACTTCCATCGTGTAGAGCGTGGTCGAATTGACCTAGAAACATGTTCAAATTGCCGAAAAGTTTTTTTAATGGAACCCATTTAATGGCACATGCCAGTTTTAGGGTCCCAAATACCGTAATTTTCAGTCGTCTGCAGGGCACGAGCCTGGAAACGTTTCTTCGCCAAATTCTATTACATCCTAGTTGCAAACCACCAACTGGACCCAACTAGCATGAATTTTCTACCCCAAGTCTTTCGTGGCACCTGTGGTACACTGGTCACGGGTTCCACGGAAATGGCTCAAAATTAGCCAAAAACAGGCTTTATCCGCTTATAACTCGCGATAGCAAACTCGGATCATCGAAAACTCACTCCCATCGTGTAGAGCGTGGTCGAATTGACCTAGAAACATGTTCAAATTGCCGAAAAGTTTTTTTAATGGAACCCATTTAATGGCACATGCCAGTTTTAGGGTCCCAAATACCGTAATTTTCAGTCGTCTGCAGGGCACGAGCCTGGAAACGTTTCTTCGCTAATTTCTATAACATCCTAGATGCAAACCACCAACTGGACCCAACTAGCATGAATTTTCGACCCCAAGTCTTTCGTGGCACCTGTGGTACACTGGTCACGGGTTCCACGGAAATGGCTCAAAATTAGCCAAAAACAGGCTTTATCCGCTTATAACTCGCGATAGCAAACTCGGATCGTCGAAAACTCACTTCCATCGTGTAGAGCGTGGTCGAATTGACCTAGAAACATGTTCAAATTGCCGAAAAGTTTTTTTAATGGAACCCATTTAATGGCACATGCCAGTTTTAGGGTCCCAAATACCGTAATTTTCAGTCGTCTGCAGGGCACGAGCCTGGAAACGTTTCTTCGCTAAATTCTATTACATCCTAGTTGCAAACCACCAACTGGACCCAACTAGCATGAATTTTCGACCCCAAGTCTTTCGTGGCACCTGTGGTACACTGGTCACGGGTTCCACATAATTGGCTCAAAATTAGCCAAAAACAGGCTTTATCCGCTTATAACTCGCGATAGCAAACTCGGATCGTCGAAAACTCACTTCCATCGTGTAGAGCGTGGTCTAATTGACCTAGAAACATGTTCAAATTGCCGAAAAGTTTTTTTAATGGAACCCATTTAATGGCACATGCCAGTTTTAGGGTCCCAAATACCGTAATTTTCAGTCGTCTGCAGGGCACGAGCCTGGAAACGTTTCTTCGCTAAATTCTATTACATCCTAGTTGCAAACCACCAACTGGACCCAACTAGCATGAATTTTCGACCCCAAGTCTTTCGTGGCACCTGTGGTACACTGGTCACGGGTTTCACGGAATTGGCTCAAAATTAGCCAAAAACAGGCTTTATCCGCTTATAACTCGCGATATCAAACTCGGATCGTCGAAATCTCACTTCCATCGTGTAGAGCGTGGTCGAATTGACCTAGAAACATGTTCAAATTGCCGAAAAGTTTTTTTAATGGAACCCATTTAATGGCACATGCCAGTTTTAGGGTCCCAAATAACCTAATTTTCAGTCGTCTGCAGGGCACGAGCCTGGAAACGTTTCTTCGCTAATTTCTATTACATCCTAGTTGCAAATCACCAACTGGACCCAACTAGCATGAATTTTCGACCCCAAGTCTTTCGTGGCACCTGTGGTACACTGGTCACGGGTTCCACGGAAATGGCTCAAAATTAGCCAAAAACAGGCTTTATCCGCTTATAACTCGCGATAGCAAACTCGGATCGTCGAAAACTCACTTCCATCGTGTAGAGCGTGGTCGAATTGACCTAGAAACATGTTCAAATTGCCGAAAAGTTTTTTTAATGGAACCCATTTAATGGCACATGCCAGTTTTAGGGTCCCAAATACCGTAATTTTCAGTCGTCTGCAGGGCATGAGCCTGGAAACGTTTCTTCGCTAATTTCTATTACATCCTAGTTGCAAACCACCAACTGGACCCAACTAGCATGAATTTTCGACCCCAAGTCTTTCGTGGCACCTGTGGTACACTGGTCACGGGTTCCACGGAAATGGCTCAAAATTAGCCAAAAACAGGCTTTATCCGCTTATAACTCGCGATAGCAAACTCGGATCGTCGAAAACTCACTTCCATCGTGTAGAGCGTGGTCGAATTGACCTAGAAACATGTTCACATTGCCGAAAAGTTTTTTTAATGGAACCTATTTAATGGCACATGCCAGTTTTAGGGTCCAAAATACCGTAATTTTCAGTCGTCTGCAGGGCATGAGCCTGGAAACGTTTCTTCGCTAATTTCTATTACATCCTAGTTGCAAACCACCAACTGGACCCAACTAGCATGAATTTTCGACCCCAAGTCTTTCGTGGCACCTGTGGTACACTGGTCACGGGTTCCACGGAAATGGCTCAAAATTAGCCAAAAACAGGCTTTATCCGCTTATAACTCGCGATAGCAAACTCGGATCGTCGAAAACTCACTTCCATCGTGTAGAGCGTGGTCGAATTGACCTAGAAACATGTTCAAATTGCCGAAAAGTTTTTTTAATGGAAGGCACCTGTGGTACACTGGTCACGGGTTCCACGGAATTGGCTCAAAATTAGCCAAAAACAGGCTTTATCCGCTTATAACTCGCGATAGCAAACTCGGATCGTCGAAAACTCACTTCCATCGTGTAGAGCGTGGTCGGATTGACCTAGAAACATGTTCAAATTGCCGAAAAGTTTTTTAATGGAACCCATTTAATGGCACATGCCAGTTTTAGGGTCCCAAATACCGTAATTTTCAGTCGTCTGCAGGGCACGAGTCTGGAAACGTTTCTTCGCTAAATTCTATTACATCCTATTTGCAAACCACCAACTGGACCCAACTAGCATGAATTTTCGACCCCAAGTCTTTCGTGGCACCTGTGGTACACTGGTCACGGGTTCCACGGAAATGGCTCAAAATTATCCAAAAACAGGCTTTATCCGCTTATAACTCGCGATAGCAAACTCGGATCGTCGAAAACTCACTTCCATCGTGTAGAGCGTGGTCGAATTGACCTAGAAACATGTTCAAATCGCCGAAAACATTTTTTAATGGAACCCATTTAATGGCACACGCCAGTTTTAGGGTCCCAAATACCGTAATTTTCAGTCGTCTGCAGGGCGCGAGCCTGGAAACGTTTCTTCGCTAAATTATATTACATCCTAGTTGCAAACCACCAACTGGACCCAACTAGCATGAATTTTCGACCCCAAGTCTTTCGTGGCACCTGTGGTACACTGGTCACGGGTTCCACGGAATTGGCTCAAAATTAGCCAAAAACAGGCTTTATCCGCTTATAACTCGCGATAGCAAACTCGGATCGTCGAAAACTCACTTCCATCGTGTAGAGCGTGGTCGAATTGACCTAGAAACATGTTCAAATTGCCGAAAAGTTTTTTTAATGGAACCCATTTAATGGCACATGCCAGTTTTAGGGTCCCAAATACCGTAATTTTCAGTCGTCTGCAGGGCACGAGCCTGGAAACGTTTCTTCGCTAATTTCTATTACATCCTAGTTGCAAACCACCAACTGGACCCAACTAGCATGAATTTTCGACCCCAAGTCTTTCGTGGCACCTGTGGTACACTGGTCACGGGTTCCACGGAATTGGCTCAAAATCAGCCAAAAACAGGCTTTATCCGCTTATAACTCGCGATAGCAAACTCGGATCGTCGAAAACTCACTTCCATCGTGTAGAGCGTGGTCGAATTGACCTAGAAACATGTTCAAATTGCCGAAAAGTTTTTTTAATGGAACCCATTTAATGGCACATGCCAGTTTTAGGGTCCCAAATACCGTAATTTTCAGTCGTCTGCAGGGCACGAGCCTGGAAACGTTTCTTCGCTAATTTCTATTACATCCTAGTTGCAAACCACCAACTGGACCCAACTAGCATGAATTTTCGACCCCAAGTCTTTCGTGGCACCTGTGGTACACTGGTCACGGGTTCCACGGAAATGGCTCAAAATTAGCCAAAAACATGCTTTATCCGCTTATAACTCGCGATAGCAATTTCGGATCGTCGAAAACTCACTTCCATCGTGTAGAGCGTGGTCGAATTGACCTAGAAACATGTTCAAATTGCCGAAAAGTTTTTTTAATGGAACCCATTTAATGGCACATGCCAGTTTTAGGGTCCCAAATACCGTAATTTTCAGTCGTCTGCAGGGCACGAGCCTGGAAACGTTTCTTCGCCAAATTCTATTACATCCTAGTTGCAAACCACCAACTGGACCCAACTAGCATGAATTTTCTACCCCAAGTCTTTCGTGGCACCTGTGGTACACTGGTCACGGGTTCCACGGAAATGGCTCAAAATTAGCCAAAAACAGGCTTTATCCGCTTATAACTCGCGATAGCAAACTCGGATCATCGAAAACTCACTCCCATCGTGTAGAGCGTGGTCGAATTGACCTAGAAACATGTTCAAATTGCCGAAAAGTTTTTTTAATGGAACCCATTTAATGGCACATGCCAGTTTTAGGGTCCCAAATACCGTAATTTTCAGTCGTCTGCAGGGCACGAGCCTGGAAACGTTTCTTCGCTAATTTATATTACATCCTAGATGCAAACCACCAACTGGACCCAACTAGCATGAATTTTCGACCCCAAGTCTTTCGTGGCACCTGTGGTACACTGGTCACGGGTTCCACGGAAATGGCTCAAAATTAGCCAAAAACAGGCTTTATCCGCTTATAACTCGCGATAGCAAACTCGGATCGTCGAAATCTCACTTCCATCGTGTAGAGCGTGGTCGAATTGACCTAGAAACATGTTCAAATTGCCGAAAAGTTTTTTTAATGGAACCCATTTAATGGCACATGCCAGTTTTAGGGTCCCAAATACCGTAATTTTCAGTCGTCTGCAGGGCACGAGCCTGGAAACGTTTCTTCGCTAATTTCTATTACATCCTAGTTGCAAACCACCAACTGGACCCAACTAGCATGAATTTTCGACCCCAAGTCTTTCGTGGCACCTGTGGTACACTGGTCACGGGTTCCACGGAAATGGCTCAAAATTAGCCAAAAACAGGCTTTATCCGCTTATAACTCGCGATAGCAAACTCGGATCGTCGAAAACTCACTTCCATCGTGTAGAGCGTGGTCGAATTGACCTAGAAACATGTTCAAATTGCCGAAAAGTTTTTTTAATGGAAGGCACCTTTGGTACACTGGTCACGGGTTCCACGGAATTGGCTCAAAATTAGCCAAAAACAGGCTTTATCCGCTTATAACTCGCGATAGCAAACTCGGATCGTCGAAAACTCACTTCCATCGTGTAGAGCGTGGTCGGATTGACCTAGAAACATGTTCAAATTGCCGAAAAGTTTTTTAATGGAACCCATTTAATGGCACATGCCAGTTTTAGGGTCCCAAATACCGTAATTTTCAGTCGTCTGCAGGGCACGAGTCTGTGAACGTTTCTTCGCTAAATTCTATTACATCCTATTTGCAAACCACCAACTGGACCCAACTAGCATGAATTTTCGACCCCAAGTCTTTCATGGCACCTGTGGTACACTGGTCACGGGTTCCACGGAAATGGCTCAAAATTATCCAAAAACAGGCTTTATCCGCTCATAACTCGCGATAGCAAACTCGGATCGTCGAAAACTCACTTCCATCGTGTAGAGCGTGGTCGAATTGACCTAGAAACATGTTCAAATCGCCGAAAACATTTTTTAATGGAACCCATTTAATGGCACACGCCAGTTTTAGGGTCCCAAATACCGTAATTTTCAGTCGTCTGCAGGGCACGAGCCTGGAAACGTTTCTTCGCTAAATTATATTACATCCTAGTTGCAAACCACCAACTGGACCCAACTAGCATGAATTTTCGACCCCAAGTCTTTCGTGGCACCTGTGGTACACTGGTCACGGGTTCCACGGAATTGGCTCAAAATTAGCCAAAAACAGGCTTTATCCGCTTATAACTCGCGATAGCAAACTCGGATCGTCGAAAACTCACTTCCATCGTGTAGAGCGTGGTCGAATTGACCTATAAACATGTTCAAATTGCCGAAAAGTTTTTTTAATGGAACCCATTTAATGGCACATGCCAGTTTTAGGGTCCCAAATACCGTAATTTTCAGTCGTCTGCAGGGCACGAGCCTGGAAACGTTTCTTCGCTAATTTCTATTACATCCTAGTTGCAAACCACCAACTGGACCCAACTAGCATGAATTTTCGACCCCAAGTCTTTCGTGGCACCTGTGGTACACTGGTCACGGGTTCCACGGAATTGGCTCAAAATCAGCCAAAAACAGGCTTTATCCGCTTATAACTCGCGATAGCAAACTCGGATCGTCGAAAACTCACTTCCATCGTGTAGAGCGTGGTCGAATTGACCTAGAAACATGTTCAAATTGCCGAAAAGTTTTTTTAATGGAACCCATTTAATGGCACATGCCAGTTTTAGGGTCCCAAATACCGTAATTTTCAGTCGTCTGCAGGGCACGAGCCTGGAAACGTTTCTTCGCTAATTTCTATTACATCCTAGTTGCAAACCACCAACTGGATCCAACTAGCATGAATTTTCGACCCCAAGTCTTTCGTGGCACCTGTGGTACACTGGTCACGGGTTCCACGGAAATGGCTCAAAATTAGCCAAAAACATGCTTTATCCGCTTATAACTCGCGATAGCAAACTCGGATCGTCGAAAACTCACTTCCATCGTGTAGAGCGTGGTCGAATTGACCTAGAAACATGTTCAAATTGCCGAAAAGTTTTTTAATGGAACCCATTTAATGGCACATGCCAGTTTTAGGGTCCCAAATACCGTAATTTTCAGTCGTCTGCAGGGCACGAGCCTGGAAACGTTTCTTCGCTAATTTCTATTACATCCTAGTTGCAAACCACCAACTGGACCCAACTAGCATGAATTTTCGACCCAAGTCTTTCGTGGCACCTGTGGTACACTGGTCACGGGTTCCACGGAAATGGCTCAAAATTAGCCAAAAACAGGCTTTATCCGCTTATAACTCGCGATAGCAAACTCGGATCGTCGAAAACTCACTTCCATCGTGTAGAGCGTGGTCGAATTGACCTAGAAACATGTTCAAATTGCCGAAAAGTTTTTTTAATGGAACCCATTTAATGACACATGCCAGTTTTAGGGTCCCAAGTACCGTAATTTTCAGTCGTCTGCAGGGCACGAGCCTGGAAACGTTTCTTCGCTAATTTCTATTACATCCCAGTTGCAAACCACCAACTGGACCCAACTAGCATGAATTTTCGACCCCAAGTCTTTCGTGGCCCCTGTGGTACACTGGTCACGGGTTCCACGGAAATGGCTCAAAATTAGCCGAAAACAGGCTTTATCCGCTTATAACTCGCGATAGCAAACTCGGATCGTCGAAAACTCACTTCCATCGTGTAGAGCGTGGTCGAATTGACCTAGAAACATGTTCAAATTGCCGAAAAGTTTTTTTAATGGAACCCATTTAATGGCACATGCCAGTTTTAGGGTCCCAAATACCGTAATTTTCAGTCGTCTGCAGGGCACGAGCCTGGAAACGTTTCTTCGCTAATTTCTATTACATCCTAGTTGCAAACCACCAACTGGACCCAACTAGCATGAATTTTCTTTCCCAAGTCTTTCGTGGCACCTGTGGTACACTGGTCACGGGTTCCACGGAAATGGCTCAAAATTAGCCAAAAACAGGCTTTATCCGCTTATAACTCGCGATAGCAAACTCGGATCGTCGAAAACTCACT
Organism: Daptonema setosum; assembly: GCA_964036265.1. Taxonomy (NCBI): domain Eukaryota; kingdom Metazoa; phylum Nematoda; class Chromadorea; order Monhysterida; family Xyalidae; genus Daptonema; species Daptonema setosum. The sequence continues at coordinate 24,751,096 of OZ038447.1, read as the reverse complement.
TCCATCGTGTAGAGCGTGGTCGAATTGACCTAGAAACATGTTCAAATTGCCGAAACGTTTTTTTTAATGGAACCCATTTAATGGCACATGCCAGTTTTAGGGTCCCAAATACCGTAATTTTCAGTCGTCTGCAGGGCACGAGCCTGGAAACGTTTCTTCGCTAATTTCTATTACATCCTAGTTGCAAACCACCAACTGGACCCAACTAGCATGAATTTTCGACCCCAAGTCTTTCGTGGCACCTGTGGTACACTGGTCACGGGTTCCACGGAATTGGCTCAAAATTAGCCAAAAACAGGCTTTATCCGCTTATAACTCGCGATAGCAAACTCGGATCGTCGAAAACTCACTTCCATCGTGTAGAGCGTGGTCGAATTGACCTAGAAACATGTTCAAATTGCCGAAAAGTTTTTTTAATGGAACCCATTTAATGGCACATGCCAGTTTTAGGGTCCCAAATACCGTAATTTTCAGTCGTCTGCAGGGCACGAGCCTGGAAACGTTTCTTCGCTAATTTCTATTACATCCTAGTTGCAAACCACCAACTGGACCCAACTAGCATGAATTTTCGACCCCAAGTCTTTCGTGGCACCTGTGGTACACTGGTCACGGGTTCCACGGAATTGGCTCAAAATCAGCCAAAAACAGGCTTTATCCGCTTATAACTCGCGATAGCAAACTCGGATCGTCGAAAACTCACTTCCATCGTGTAGAGCGTGGTCGAATTGACCTAGAAACATGTTCAAATTGCCGAAAAGTTTTTTTAATGGAACCCATTTAATGGCACATGCCAGTTTTAGGGTCCCAAATACCGTAATTTTCAGTCGTCTGCAGGGCACGAGCCTGGAAACGTTTCTTCGCTAATTTCTATTACATCCTAGTTGCAAACCACCAACTGGACCCAACTAGCATGAATTTTCGACCCCAAGTCTTTCGTGGCACCTGTGGTACACTGGTCACGGGTTCCACGGAAATGGCTCAAAATTAGCCAAAAACATGCTTTATCCGCTTATAACTCGCGATAGCAATTTCGGATCGTCGAAAACTCACTTCCATCGTGTAGAGCGTGGTCGAATTGACCTAGAAACATGTTCAAATTGCCGAAAAGTTTTTTTAATGGAACCCATTTAATGGCACATGCCAGTTTTAGGGTCCCAAATACCGTAATTTTCAGTCGTCTGCAGGGCACGAGCCTGGAAACGTTTCTTCGCCAAATTCTATTACATCCTAGTTGCAAACCACCAACTGGACCCAACTAGCATGAATTTTCTACCCCAAGTCTTTCGTGGCACCTGTGGTACACTGGTCACGGGTTCCACGGAAATGGCTCAAAATTAGCCAAAAACAGGCTTTATCCGCTTATAACTCGCGATAGCAAACTCGGATCATCGAAAACTCACTCCCATCGTGTAGAGCGTGGTCGAATTGACCTAGAAACATGTTCAAATTGCCGAAAAGTTTTTTTAATGGAACCCATTTAATGGCACATGCCAGTTTTAGGGTCCCAAATACCGTAATTTTCAGTCGTCTGCAGGGCACGAGCCTGGAAACGTTTCTTCGCTAATTTATATTACATCCTAGATGCAAACCACCAACTGGACCCAACTAGCATGAATTTTCGACCCCAAGTCTTTCGTGGCACCTGTGGTACACTGGTCACGGGTTCCACGGAAATGGCTCAAAATTAGCCAAAAACAGGCTTTATCCGCTTATAACTCGCGATAGCAAACTCGGATCGTCGAAATCTCACTTCCATCGTGTAGAGCGTGGTCGAATTGACCTAGAAACATGTTCAAATTGCCGAAAAGTTTTTTTAATGGAACCCATTTAATGGCACATGCCAGTTTTAGGGTCCCAAATACCGTAATTTTCAGTCGTCTGCAGGGCACGAGCCTGGAAACGTTTCTTCGCTAATTTCTATTACATCCTAGTTGCAAACCACCAACTGGACCCAACTAGCATGAATTTTCGACCCCAAGTCTTTCGTGGCACCTGTGGTACACTGGTCACGGGTTCCACGGAAATGGCTCAAAATTAGCCAAAAACAGGCTTTATCCGCTTATAACTCGCGATAGCAAACTCGGATCGTCGAAAACTCACTTCCATCGTGTAGAGCGTGGTCGAATTGACCTAGAAACATGTTCAAATTGCCGAAAAGTTTTTTTAATGGAAGGCACCTTTGGTACACTGGTCACGGGTTCCACGGAATTGGCTCAAAATTAGCCAAAAACAGGCTTTATCCGCTTATAACTCGCGATAGCAAACTCGGATCGTCGAAAACTCACTTCCATCGTGTAGAGCGTGGTCGGATTGACCTAGAAACATGTTCAAATTGCCGAAAAGTTTTTTAATGGAACCCATTTAATGGCACATGCCAGTTTTAGGGTCCCAAATACCGTAATTTTCAGTCGTCTGCAGGGCACGAGTCTGGAAACGTTTCTTCGCTAAATTCTATTACATCCTATTTGCAAACCACCAACTGGACCCAACTAGCATGAATTTTCGACCCCAAGTCTTTCATGGCACCTGTGGTACACTGGTCACGGGTTCCACGGAAATGGCTCAAAATTATCCAAAAACAGGCTTTATCCGCTCATAACTCGCGATAGCAAACTCGGATCGTCGAAAACTCACTTCCATCGTGTAGAGCGTGGTCGAATTGACCTAGAAACATGTTCAAATCGCCGAAAACATTTTTTAATGGAACCCATTTAATGGCACACGCCAGTTTTAGGGTCCCAAATACCGTAATTTTCAGTCGTCTGCAGGGCACGAGCCTGGAAACGTTTCTTCGCTAAATTATATTACATCCTAGTTGCAAACCACCAACTGGACCCAACTAGCATGAATTTTCGACCCCAAGTCTTTCGTGGCACCTGTGGTACACTGGTCACGGGTTCCACGGAATTGGCTCAAAATTAGCCAAAAACAGGCTTTATCCGCTTATAACTCGCGATAGCAAACTCGGATCGTCGAAAACTCACTTCCATCGTGTAGAGCGTGGTCGAATTGACCTATAAACATGTTCAAATTGCCGAAAAGTTTTTTTAATGGAACCCATTTAATGGCACATGCCAGTTTTAGGGTCCCAAATACCGTAATTTTCAGTCGTCTGCAGGGCACGAGCCTGGAAACGTTTCTTCGCTAATTTCTATTACATCCTAGTTGCAAACCACCAACTGGACCCAACTAGCATGAATTTTCGACCCCAAGTCTTTCGTGGCACCTGTGGTACACTGGTCACGGGTTCCACGGAATTGGCTCAAAATCAGCCAAAAACAGGCTTTATCCGCTTATAACTCGCGATAGCAAACTCGGATCGTCGAAAACTCACTTCCATCGTGTAGAGCGTGGTCGAATTGACCTAGAAACATGTTCAAATTGCCGAAAAGTTTTTTTAATGGAACCCATTTAATGGCACATGCCAGTTTTAGGGTCCCAAATACCGTAATTTTCAGTCGTCTGCAGGGCACGAGCCTGGAAACGTTTCTTCGCTAATTTCTATTACATCCTAGTTGCAAACCACCAACTGGATCCAACTAGCATGAATTTTCGACCCCAAGTCTTTCGTGGCACCTGTGGTACACTGGTCACGGGTTCCACGGAAATGGCTCAAAATTAGCCAAAAACATGCTTTATCCGCTTATAACTCGCGATAGCAAACTCGGATCGTCGAAAACTCACTTCCATCGTGTAGAGCGTGGTCGAATTGACCTAGAAACATGTTCAAATTGCCGAAAAGTTTTTTTAATGGAACCCATTTAATGGCACATGCCAGTTTTAGGGTCCCAAATACCGTAATTTTCAGTCGTCTGCAGGGCACGAGCCTGGAAACGTTTCTTCGCTAATTTCTATTACATCCTAGTTGCAAACCACCAACTGGACCCAACTAGCATGAATTTTCGACCCAAGTCTTTCGTGGCACCTGTGGTACACTGGTCACGGGTTCCACGGAAATGGCTCAAAATTAGCCAAAAACAGGCTTTATCCGCTTATAACTCGCGATAGCAAACTCGGATCGTCGAAAACTCACTTCCATCGTGTAGAGCGTGGTCGAATTGACCTAGAAACATGTTCAAATTGCCGAAAAGTTTTTTTAATGGAACCCATTTAATGGCACATGCCAGTTTTAGGGTCCCAAATACCGTAATTTTCAGTCGTCTGCAGGGCACGAGCCTGGAAACGTTTCTTCGCTAAATTCTATTACATCCTAGTTGCAAACCACCAACTGGACCCAACTAGCATGAATTTTCGACCCCAAGTCTTTCGTGGCACCTGTGGTACACTGGTCACGGGTGCAAAATTACAAAACCCAGTAATTTTTCTAGAATTTTTACTAAACGTTAAATTTTTCTGTCACCAAAAATATATTCCATATGAAGTTTTACTGTCCGTTAACCCCCGATTACCTATCGTAAGGCTGGCTTGTCCGAGCGGGAGCGAGGACAAGCGCGTTAGGCCCGCGCAGCGGTGTTTTTTCAGTGGTCACCCACTTCATAAAAGTTAGTGTATGGGGAAAATTCTAGGAAAATTACTGGGGTTTGGAAATATGCGTCACGGGTTCCACGGAAATGGCTCAAAATTAGCCAAAAACAGGCTTTATCCGCTTATAACTCGCGATAGCAAACTCGGATCGTCGAAAACTCACTTCCATCGTGTAGAGCGTGGTCGAATTGACCTAGAAACATGTTCAAATTGCCGAAAAGTTTTTTTAATGGAACCCATTTAATGGCACATGCCAGTTATAGGGTCCCAAATACCGTAATTTTCAGTCGTCTGCAGGGCACGAGCCTGGAAACGTTTCTTCGCTAAATTCTATTACATCCTAGTTGCAAACCACCAACTGGACCCAACTAGCATGAATTTTCGACCCCAAGTCTTTCGTGGCACCTGTGGTACACTGGTCACGGGTTCCACGGAAATGGCTCAAAATTAGCCAAAAACAGGCTTTATCCGCTTATAACTCGCGATAGCAAACTCGGATCGTCGAAAACTCACTTCCATCGTGTAGAGCGTGGTCGAATTGACCTAGAAACATGTTCAAATTGCCGAAAAGTTTTTTTAATGGAACCCATTTAATGGCACATGCCAGTTTTAGGGTCCCAAATACCGTAATTTTCAGTCGTCTGCAGGGCACGAGCCTGGAAACGTTTCTTCGCTAAATTCTATTACATCCTAGTTGCAAACCACCAACTGGACCCAACTAGCATGAATTTCGACCCCAATTCTTTCGTGGCACATGTGGTACACTGGTCACGGGTTCCACGGAAATGGCTCAAAATTAGACAAAAACAGGCTTTATCCGCTTATAACTCGCGATAGCAAACTCGGATCGTCGAAAACTCACTTCCATCGTGTAGAGCGTGGTCGAATTGACCTAGAAACATGTTCAAATTGCCGAAAAGTTTTTTTAATGGAACCCATTTAATGGCACATGCCAGTTTTAGGGTCCCAAATTCCGTAATTTTCAGTCGTCTGCAGGGCACGAGCCTGGAAACGTTTCTTCGCTAAATTCTATTACATCCTAGTTGCAAACCACCAACTGGACCCAACTAGCATGAATTTTCGACCCCAAGTCTTTCGTGGCACCTGTGGTACACTGGTCACGGGTTCCACGGAAATGGCTCAAAATTAGCCAAAAACAGGCTTTATCCGCTTATAACTCGCGATAGCAAACTCGGATCGTCGAAAACTCACTTCCATCGTGTAGAGCGTGGTCGAATTGACCTAGAAACATGTTCAAATTGCCGAAAAGTTTTTTTAATGGAACCCATTTAATGGCACATGCCAGTTTTAGGGTCCCAAATACCGTAATTTTCAGTCGTCTGCAGGGCACGAGCCTGGAAACGTTTCTTCGCTAAATTCTATTACATCCTAGTTGCAAACCACCAACTGGACCCAACTAGCATGATTTTCGACCCCAAGTCTTTCGTGGCACCTGTGGTACACTGGTCACGGGTTCCACGGAAATGGCTCAAAATTAGCCAAAAACAGGCTTTATCCGCTTATAACTCGCGATAGCAAACTCGGATCGTCGAAAACTCACTTCCATCGTGTAGAGCGTGGTCGAATTGACCTAGAAACATGTTCAAATTGCCGAAAAGTTTTTTTAATGGAACCCATTTAATGGCACATGCCAGTTTTAGGGTCCCAAATACCGTAATTTTCAGTCGTCTGCAGGGCACGAGCCTGGAAACGTTTCTTCGCTAAATTCTATTACATCCTAGTTGCAAACCACCAACTGGACCCAACTAGCATGAATTTTCGACCCCAAGTCTTTCGTGGCACCTGTGGTACACTGGTCACGGGTTTCACGGAATTGGCTCAAAATTAGCCAAAAACAGGCTTTATCCGCTTATAACTCGCGATAGCAAACTCGGATCGTCGAAAACTCACTTCCATCGTGTAGAGCGTGGTCGAATTGACCTAGACACATGTTCAAATTGCCGAAAAGTTTTTTTAATGGAACCCATTTAATGGCACATGCCAGTTTTAGGGTCCCAAATACCGTAATTTTCAGTCGTCTGCAGGGCACGAGCCTGGAAACGTTTCTTCGCTAATTTCTATTACATCCTACTTGCAAACCACCAACTGGACCCAACTAGCATGAATTTTCGACCCCAAGTCTTTCGTGGCACCTGTGGTACACTGGTCACGGGTTCCACGGAATTGGCTCAAAATTAGCCAAAAACAGGCTTTATCCGCTTATAACTCGCGATAGCAAACTCGGATCGTCGAAAACTCACTTCCATCGTGTAGAGCGTGGTCGAATTGACCTAGAAACATGTTCAAATTGCCGAAAAGTTTTTTTAATGGAACCCATTTAATGGCACATGCCAGTTTTAGGGTCCCAAATACCGTAATTTTTAGTCGTCTGCAGGGCACGAGCCTGGAAACGTTTCTTCGCTAATTTCTATTACATCCTACTTGCAAACCACCAACTGGACCCAACTAGCATGAATTTTCGACCCCAAGTCTTTCGTGGCACCTGTGGTACACTGGTCACGGGTTCCACGGAAATGGCTCAAAATTAGCCAAAAACAGGCTTTATCCGCTTATAACTCGCGATAGCAAACTCGGATCGTCGAAAACTCACTTCCATCGTGTAGAGCGTGGTCGAATTGACCTAGAAACGTGTTCAAATTGCCGAAAAGTTTTTTTAATGGAACCCATTTAATGGCACATGCCAGTTTTAGGGTCCCAAATACTGTAATTTTCAGTCGTCTGCAGGGCACGAGCCTGGAAACGTTTCTTCGCTAAATTCTATTACGTCCTAGTTGCAAAACACCAACTGGACCCAACTAGCATGAATTTTCGACCCCAAGTCTTTCGTGGCACCTGTGGTACACTGGTCACGGGTTCCACGGAATTGGCTCAAAATTAGCCAAAAACAGGCTTTATCCGCTTATAACTCGCGATAGCAAACTCGGATCGTCGAAAACTCACTTCCATCGTGTAGAGCGTGGTCGAATTGACCTAGAAACATGTTCAAATTGCCGAAAAGTTTTTTTAATGGAACCCATTTAATGGCACATGCCAGTTTTAGGGTCCCAAATACCGTAATTTTCAGTCGTCTGCAGGGCACGAGCCTGGAAACGTTTCTTCGCTAATTTCTATTACATCCTAGTTGCAAACCACCAACTGGACCCAACTAGCATGAATTTTCGACCCCAAGTCTTTCGTGGCACCTGTGGTACACTGGTCACGGGTTCCACGGAAATGGCTCAAAATTAGCCAAAAACAGGCTTTATCCGCTTATAACTCGCGATAGCAAACTCGGATCGTCGAAAACTCACTTCCATCGTGTAGAGCGTGGTCGAATTGACCTAGAAACATGTTCAAATTGCCGAAAAGTTTTTTTAATGGAACCCATTTAATGGCACATGCCAGTTTTAGGGTCCCAAATACCGTAATTTTCAGTCGTCTGCAGGGCACGAGCCTGGAAACGTTTCTTCGCTAATTTCTATTACATCCTAGTTGCAAACCACCAACTGGACCCAACTAGCATGAATTTTCGACCCCAAGTCTTTCGTGGCACCTGTGGTACACTGGTCACGGGTTCCACGGAAATGGCTCAAAATTAGCCAAAAACAGGCTTCATCCGCTTATAACTCGCGATAGCAAACTCGGATCGTCGAAAACTCACTTCCATCGTGTAGAGCGTGGTCGAATTGACCTAGAAACATGTTCAAATTGCCGAAAAGTTTTTTTAATGGAACCCATTTAATGGCACATGCCAGTTTTAGGGTCCCAAATACCGTAATTTTCAGTCGTCTGCAGGGCACGAGCCTGGAAACGTTTCTTCGCTAATTTCTATTACATCCTAGTTGCAAACCACCAACTGGGCCCAACTAGCATGAATTTTCGACCCCAAGTCTTTCGTGGCACCTGTGGTACACTGGTCACGGGTTCCACGGAAATGGCTCAAAATTAGCCAAAAACATGCTTTATCCGCTTATAACTCGCGATAGCAAACTCGGATCGTCGAAAACTCACTTCCATCGTGTAGAGCGTGGTCGAATTGACCTAGAAACTTGTGCAAATTGCCGAAAAGTTTTTTTAATGGAACCCATTTAATGGCACATGCCAGTTTTAGGATCCCAAATACCGTAATTTTCAGTCGTCTGCAGGGCACGAGCCTGGAAACGTTTCTTCGCTAATTTCTATTACATCCTAGTTGCAAACCACCAACTGGACCCAACTAGCATGAATTTTTGACCCCAAGTCTTTCGTGGCACCTGTGGTACACTGGTCACGGGTTCCACGGAAATGGCTCAAAATTAGCCAAAAACAGGCTTTATCCGCTTATAACTCGCGATAGCAAACTCGGATCGTCGAAAACTCACTTCCATCGTGTAGAGCGTGGTCGAATTGACCTAGAAACATGTTCAAATTGCCGAAAAGTTTTTTTAATGGAACCCATTTAATGGCACATGCCAGTTTTAGGGTCCCAAATACCGTAATTTTCAGTCGTCTGCAGGGCACGAGCCTGGAAACGTTTCTTCGCTAATTTCTATTACATCCTAGTTGCAAACCACCAACTGGACCCAACTAGCATGAATTTTCGACCCCAAGTCTTTCGTGGCACCTGTGGTACACTGGTCACGGGTTCCACGGAAATGGCTCAAAATTAGCCAAAAACAGGCTTTATCCGCTTATAACTCGCGATAGCAAACTCGGATCGTCGAAAACTCACTTCCATCGTGTAGAGCGTGGTCGAATTGACCTAGAAGCATGTTCAAATTGCCGAAAAGTTTTTTTAATGGAACTCATTTAATGGCACATGCCAGTTTTAGGGTCCCAAATACCGTAATTTGCAGTCGTCTGCAGGGCACGAGCCTGGAAACGTTTCTTCGCTAATTTCTATTACATCCTAGTTGCAAACCATCAACTGGACCCAACTAGCATGAATTTTCGACCCCATGTCTTTCGTGGCACCTGTGGTACACTGGTCACGGGTTCCACGGAAATGGCTCAAAATTAGCCAAAAACAGGCTTTATCCGCTTATAACTCGCGATAGCAAACTCGGATCGTCGAAAACTCACTTCCATCGTGTAGAGCGTGGTCGAATTGACCTAGAAACATGTGCAAATTGCCGAAAAGTTTTTTTAATGGAACCCATTTAAGGGCACATGCCAGTTTTAGGATCCCAAATACCGTAATTTTCAGTCGTCTGCAGGGCACGAGCCTGGAAACGTTTCTTCGCTAATTTCTATTACATCCTAGTTGCAAACCACCAACTGGACCCAACTAGCATGAATTTTCGACCCCAAGTCTTTCGTGGCACCTGTGGTACACTGGTCACGGGTTCCACGGAAATGGCTCAAAATTAGCCAAAAACAGGCTTTATCCGCTTATAACTCGCGATAGCAAACTCGGATCGTCGAAAACTCACTTCCATCGTGTAGAGCGTGGTCGAATTGACCTAGAAACATGTTCAAATTGCCGAAAAGTTTTTTTAATGGAACCCATTTAATGGCACATGCCAGTTTTAGGGTCCCAAATACCGTAATTTTCAGTCGTCTGCAGGGCACGAGCCTGGAAACGTTTCTTCGCTAATTTCTATTACATCCTAGTTGCAAACCACCAACTGGACCCAACTAGCATGAATTTTCGACCCCAAGTCTTTCGAGGCACCTGTGGTACACTGGTCACGGGTTCCACGGAATTGGCTCAAAATTAGCCAAAAACAGGCTTTATCCGCTTATAACTCGCGATAGCAAACTCGGATCGTCGAAAACTCACTTCCATCGTGTAGAGCGTGGTCGAATTGACCTAGAAACATGTTCAAATTGCCGAAAAGTTTTTTTAATGGAACCCATTTAATGGCACATGCCAGTTTTAGGGTCCCAAATACCGTAATTTTCAGTCGTCTGCAGGGCACGAGCCTGGAAACGTTTCTTCGCTAATTTCTATTACGTCCTAGTTGCAAACCACCAACTGGACCCAACTAGCATGAATTTTCGACCCCAAGTCTTTCGTGGCACCTGTGGTACACTGGTCACGGGTTCCACGGAAATGGCTCAAAATTAGCCAAAAACAGGCTTTATCCGCTTATAACTCGCGATAGCAAACTCGGATCGTCGAAAACTCACTTCCATCGTGTAGAGCGTGGTCGAATTGACCTAGATACATGTTCAAATTGCCGAAAAGTTTCTTTAATGGAACCCATTTAATGGCACATGCCAGTTTTAGGGTCCCAAATACCGTAATTTTCAGTCGTCTGCAGGGCACGAGCCTGGAAACGTTTCTTCGCTAATTTCTATTACGTCCTAGTTGCAAACCACCAACTGGACCCAACTAGCATGAATTTTCGACCCCAAGTCTTTCGTGGCACCTGTGGTACACTGGTCACGGGTTCCACGGAAATGGCTCAAAATTAGCCAAAAACAGGCTTTATCCGCTTATAACTCGCGATAGCAAACTCGGATCGTCGAAAACTCACTTCCATCGTGTAGAGCGTGGTCGAATTGACCTAGAAACATGTTCAAATTGCCGAAAAGTTTTTTTAATGGAACCCATTTAATGGCACATGCCAGTTTTAGGGTCCCAAATACCGTAATTTTCAGTCGTCTGCAGGGCACGAGCCTGGAAACGTTTCTTCGCTAATTTCTATTACATCCTAGTTGCAAACCACCAACTGGACCCAACTAGCATGAATTTTCGACCCCAAGTCTTTCGTGGCACCTGTGGTACACTGGTCACGGGTTCCACGGAATTGGCTCAAAATTAGCCAAAAACAGGCTTTATCCGCTTATAACTCGCGATAGCAAACTCGGATCGTCGAAAACTCACTTCCATCGTGTAGAGCGTGGTCGAATTGACCTAGAAACATGTTCAAATTGCCGAAAAGTTTTTTTAATGGAACCCATTTAATGGCACATGCCAGTTTTAGGGTCCCAAATACCGTAATTTTCAGTCGTCTGCAGGGCACGAGCCTGGAAACGTTTCTTCGCTAATTTCTATTACATCCTAGTTGCAAACCACCAACTGGACCCAACTAGCATGAAATTTTCGACCCCAAGTCTTTCGTGGCACCTGTGGTACACTGGTCACGGGTTCCACGGAAATGGCTCTAAATTAGTCAAAAACAGGCTTTATCCGCTTATAACTCGCGATAGCAAACTCGGATCGTCGAAAACTCACTTCCATCGTGTAGAGCGTGGTCGAATTGACCTAGAAACATGTTCAAATTGCCGAAAAGTTCTTTTTAATGGAACCCATTTAATGGCACATGCCAGTTTTAGGGTCCCAAATACCGTAATTTTCAGTCGTCTGCAGGGCACGAGCCTGGAAACGTTTCTTCGCTAATTTCTATTACATCCTAGTTGCAAACCACCAACTGGACCCAACTAGCGTGAATTTTCGACCCCAAGTCTTTCGTGGCACCTGTGGTACACTGGTCACGGGTTCCACGGAAATGGCTCAAAATTAGCCAAAAACAGGCGTTATCCGCTTATAACTCGCGATAGCAAACTCGGATCGTCGAAAACTCACTTCCATCGTGTAGAGCGTGGTCGAATTGACCTAGAAACATGTTCAAATTGCCGAAAAGTTTTTTTAATGGAACCCATTTAATGGCACATGCCAGTTTTAGGGGTCCCAAATACCGTAATTTTCAGTCGTCTGCAGGGCACGAGCCTGGAAACGTTTCTTCGCTAAATTCTATTACATCCTAGTTGCAAACACCAACTGGACCCAACTAGCATGAATTTTCGACCCCCAAGTCTTTCGTGGCACCTGTGGTACACTGGTCACGGGTTCCACGGAATTGGCTCAAAATTAGCCAAAAACAGGCTTTATCCGCTTATAACTCGCGATAGCAAACTCGGATCGTCGAAAACTCACTTCCATCGTGTAGAGCGTGGTCGAATTGACCTAGAAACATGTTCAAATTGCCGAAAAGTTTTTTTAATGGAACCCATTTAATGGCACATGCCAGTTTTAGGGTCCCAAATACCGTAATTTTCAGTCGTCTGCAGGGCACGAGCCTGGAAACGTTTCTTCGCTAAATTCTATTACATCCTAGTTGCAAACCACCAACTGGACCCAACTAGCATAAATTTTCGACCCCAAGTCTTTCGTGGCACCTGTGGTACACTGGTCCCGGGTTCCACGAAAATGCCTCAAAATTAGCCAAAAACATGCTTTATCCGCTTATAACTCGCGATAGCAAACTCGGATCGTCGAAAACTCACTTCCATCGTGTAGAGCGTGGTCGAATTGACCTAGAAACATGTTCAAATTGCCGAAAAGTTTTTTTAATGGAACCCATTTAATGGCACATGCCAGTTTTAGGGTCCCAAATACCGTAATTTTCAGTCGTCTGCAGGGCACGAGCCTGGAAACGTTTCTTCGCTAATTTCTATTACATCCTAGTTGCAAACCACCAACTGGACCCAACTAGCATGAATTTTCGACCCAAGTCTTTCGTGGCACCTGTGGTACACTGGTCACGGGTTCCACGGAAATGGCTCAAAATTAGCCAAAAACAGGCTTTATCCGCTTATAACTCGCGATAGCAAACTCGGATCGTCGAAAACTCACTTCCATCGTGTAGAGCGTGGTCGAATTGACCTAGAAACATGTTCAAATTGCCGAAAAGTTTTTTTAATGGAACCCATTTAATGGCACATGCCAGTTTTAGGGTCCCAAATACCGTAATTTTCAGTCGTCTGCAGGGCACGAGCCTGGAAACGTTTCTTCGCTAAATTCTATTACATCCTAGTTGCAAACCACCAACTGGACCCAACTAGCATGAATTTTCGACCCCAAGTCTTTCGTGGCACCTGTGGTACACTGGTCACGGGTTCCACGGAATTGGCTCAAAATTAGCCAAAAACAGGCTTTATCCGCTTATAACTCGCGATAGCAAACTCGGATCGTCGAAAACTCACTTCCATCGTGTAGAGCGTGGTCGAATTGACCTAGAAACATGTTCAAATTGCCGAAAAGTTTTTTTAATGGAACCCATTTAATGGCACATGCCAGTTTTAGGGTCCCAAATACCGTAATTTTCAGTCGTCTGCAGGGCACGAGCCTGGAAACGTTTCTTCGCTAAATTCTATTACATCCTAGTTGCAAACCACCAACTGGACCCAACTAGCATAAATTTTCGACCCCAAGTCTTTCGTGGCACCTGTGGTACACTGGTCCCGGGTTCCACGAAAATGCCTCAAAATTAGCCAAAAACAGGCTTTATCCGCTTATAACTCGCGATAGCAAACTCGGATCGTCGAAAACTCACTTCCATCGTGTAGAGCGTGGTCGAATTGACCTAGAAACATGTTCAAATTGCCGAAAAGTTTTTTTAATGGAACCCATTTAATGGCACATGCCAGTTTTAGGGTCCCAAATACCGTAATTTTCAGTCGTCTGCATGGCACGAGCCTGGAAACGTTTCTTCGCTAAATTCTATTACATCCTAGTTGCAAACCACCAACTGGACCCAACTAGCATGAATTTTCGACCCCAAGTCTTTCGTGGCACCTGTGGTACACTGGTCACGGGTTCCACGGAATTGGCTCAAAATTAGCCAAAAACAGGCTTTATCCGCTTATAACTCGCGATAGCAAACTCGGATCGTCGAAAACTCACTTCCATCGTGTAGAGCGTGGTCGAATTGACCTAGAAACACGTTCAAATTGCCGAAAAGTTTTTTTAATGGAACCCATTTAATGGCGCATACCAGTTTTAGGGTCCCAAATACCGTAATTTTCAGTCGTCTGCAGGGCACGAGCCTGGAAACGTTTCTTCGCTAAATTCTATTACATCCTAGTTGCAAACCACCAACTGGACCCAACTAGCATGAATTTTCTACCCCAAGTCTTTCGTGGCACCTGTGGTACACTGGTCACGGGTTCCACGGAAATGACTCAAAATTAGCCAAAAACAGGCTTTATCCGCTTATAACTCGCGATAGCAAACTCGGATCGTCGAAAACTCACTTCCATCGTGTAGAGCGTGGTCGAATTGACCTAGAAACAAGTTCAAATTGCCGAAAAGTTTTTTTAATGGAACCCATTTAATGGCACATGCCAGTTTTAGGGTCCCAAATACCGTAATTTTCAGTCGTCTGCAGGGCACGAGCCTGGGAACGTTTCTTCGCTAATTTCTATTACATCCTAGTTGCAAACCACCAACTGGACCCAACTAGCATGAATTTTCGACCATAAGTCTTTCGTGGCACCTGTGGTACACTGGTCACGGGTTCCACGGAATTGGCTCAAAATTAGCCAAAAACAGGCTTTATCCGCTTATAACTCGCGATAGCAATTTCGGATCGTTGAAAACTCACTTCCATCGTGTAGAGCGTGGTCGAATTGACCTAGAAACATGTTCAAATTGCCGAAAAGTTTTTTTAATGGAACCCATTTAATGGCACATGCCAGTTTTAGGGTCCCAAATACCGTAATTTTCAGTCGTCTGCAGGGCACGAGCCTGGAAACGTTTCTTCGCTAATTTCTATTACATCCTAGTTGCAAACCACCAACTGGACCCAACTAGCATGAATTTTCGAAACCAAATCTTTCGTGGCACCTGTGGTACACTGGTCACGGGTACCACGGAAATGGCTCAAAATTAGCCAAAAACAGGCTTTATCCGCTTATAACTCGCGATAGCAAACTCGGATCGTCGAAAACTCACTTCCATCGTGTAGAGCGTGGTCGAATTGACCTAGAAACATGTTCAAATTGCCGAAAAGTTTTTTTAATGGAACCCATTTAATGGCACATGCCAGTTTTAGGGTCCCAAATACCGTAATTTTCAGTCGTCTGCAGGGCACGAGCCTGGAAACGTTTCTTCGCTAAATTATATTACATCCTAGTTGCAAACCACCAACTGGACCCAACTAGCATGCATTTTCGACCCCAAGTCTTTCGTGGCACCTGTGGTACACTGGTCAAGGGTTCCACGGAAATGGCTCAAAATTAACCAAAAACAGGCTTTATCCGCTTATAACTCGCGATAGCAAACTCGGATCGTCGAAAACTCACTTCCATCGTGTAGAGCGTGGTCGAATTGACCTAGAACCATGTTCAAATTGCCGAAAAGTTTTTTTAATGGAACCCATTTAATGGCACATGCCAGTTTTAGGGTCCCAAATACCGTAATTTTCAGTCGTCTGCAGGGCACGAGCCTGGAAACGTTTCTTCGCTAAGTTCTATTACATCCTAGTTGCAAACCACCAACTGGACCCAACTAGCATGAATTTTCGACCCCAAGTCTTTCGTGGCACCTGTGGTACACTGGTCACGGGTTCCACGGAATTGGCTCAAAATTAGCCAAAAACAGGCTTTATCCGCTTATAACTCGCGATAGCAAACTCGGATCGTCGAAAACTCACTTCCATCGTGTAGAGCGTGGTCGAATTGACCTAGAAACATGTTCAAATTGCCGAAAAGTTTTTTTAATGGAACCCATTTAATGGCACATGCCAGTTTTAGGGTCCCAAATACCGTAATTTTCAGTCGTCTGCAGGGCACGAGCTTGGAAACGTTTCTTCGCTAATTTCTATTACATCCTAGTTGCAAACCACCAACTGGACCCAACTAGCATGAATTTTCGACCCCAAGTCTTTCGTGGCACCTGTGGTACACTGGTCACGGGTTCCACGGAATTGGCTCAAAATTAGCCAAAAACAGGCTTTATCCGCTTATAACTCGCGATAGCAAACTCGGATCGTCGAAAACTCACTTCCATCGTGTAGAGCGTGGTCGAATTGACCTAGAAACATGTTCAAATTGCCGAAAAGTTTTTTTTAATGGAACCCATTTAATGGCACATGCCAGTTTTAGGGTCCCAAATACCGTAATTTTCAGTCGTCTGCAGGGCACGAGCCTGGAAACGTTTCTTCGCTAAATTCTATTACATCCTAGTTGCAAACCACCAACTGGACCCAACTAGCATGAATTTTCGACCCCAAGTCTTTCGTGGCACCTGTGGTACACTGGTCACGGGTTCCACGGAAATGGCTCAAAATTAGCCAAAAACAGGCTTTATCCGCTTATAACTCGCGATAGCAAACTCGGATCGTCGAAAACTAACTTCCATCGTGTAGAGCGTGGTCGAATTGACCTAGAACCATGTTCAAATTGCCGAAAAGTTTTTTTAATGGAACCCATTTAATGGCACATGCCAGTTTTAGGGTCCCAAATACCGTAATTTTCAGTCGTCTGCAGGGCACGAGCCTGGAAACGTTTCTTCGCTAAATTCTATTACATCCTAGTTGCAAACCACCAACTGGACCCAACTAGCATGAATTTTCGACCCCAAGTCTTTCGTGGCACCTGTGGTACACTGGTCACGGGTTCCACGGAAATGGCTCAAAATTAGCCAAAAACAGGCTTTATCCGCTTATAACTCGCGATAGCAAACTCGGATCGTCGAAAACTCACTTCCATCGTGTAGAGCGTGGTCGAATTGACCTAGAAACATGTTCAAATTGCCGAAAAGTTTTTTTAATGGAACCCATTTAATGGCACATGCCAGTTTTAGGGTCCCAAATACCGTAATTTTCAGTCGTCTGCAGGGCACGAGCTTGGAAACGTTTCTTCGCTAATTTCTATTACATCCTAGTTGCAAACCACCAACTGGACCCAACTAGCATGAATTTTCGACCCCAAGTCTTTCGTGGCACCTGTGGTACACTGGTCACGGGTTCCACGGAATTGGCTCAAAATTAGCCAAAAACAGGCTTTATCCGCTTATAACTCGCGATAACAAACTCGGATCGTCGAAAACTCACTTCCATCGTGTAGAGCGTGGTCGAATTGACCTAGAAACATGTTCAAATTGCCGAAAAGTTTTTTTTAATGGAACCCATTTAATGGCACATGCCAGTTTTAGGGTCCCAAATACCGTAATTTTCAGTCGTCTGCAGGGCACGAGCCTGGAAACGTTTCTTCGCTAAATTCTATTACATCCTAGTTGCAAACCACCAACTGGACCCAACTAGCATGAATTTTCGACCCCAAGTCTTTCGTGGCACCTGTGGTACACTGGTCACGGGTTCCACGGAAATGGCTCAAAATTAGCCAAAAACAGGCTTTATCCACTTATAACTCGCGATAGCAAACTCGGATCGTCGAAAACTCACTTCCATCGTGTAGAGCGTGGTCGAATTGACCTAGAACCATGTTCAAATTGCCGAAAAGTTTTTTTAATGGAACCCATTTAATGGCACATGCCAGTTTTAGGGTCCCAAATACCGTAATTTTCAGTCGTCTGCAGGGCACGAGCCTGGAAACGTTTCTTCGCTAAATTCTATTACATCCTAGTTGCAAACCACCAACTGGACCCAACTAGCATGAATTTTCGACCCCAAGTCTTTCGTGGCACCTGTGGTACACTGGTCACGGGTTCCACGGAAATGGCTCAAAATTAGCCAAAAACAGGCTTTATCCGCTTATAACTCGCGATAGCAAACTCGGATCGTCGAAAACTCACTTCCATCGTGTAGAGCGTGGTCGAATTGACCTAGAAACATGTTCAAATTGCCGAAAAGTTTTTTTAATGGAACCCATTTAA
Source organism: Daptonema setosum (assembly GCA_964036265.1). Taxonomy (NCBI): domain Eukaryota; kingdom Metazoa; phylum Nematoda; class Chromadorea; order Monhysterida; family Xyalidae; genus Daptonema; species Daptonema setosum. The sequence goes on along the minus strand of OZ038447.1, from coordinate 24,733,065 downwards.
TGGCACATGCCAGTTTTAGGGTCCCAAATACCGTAATTTTCAGTCGTCTGCAGGGCACGAGCCTGGAAACGTTTCTTCGCTAATTTCTATTACATCCTAGTTGCAAACCACCAACTGGACCCAACTAGCATGAATTTTCGACCCCAAGTCTTTCGTGGCACCTGTGGTACACTGGTCACCGGTTCCACGGAATTGGCTCAAAATTAGCCAAAAACAGGCTTTATCCGCTTATAACTCGCGATAGCAAACTCGGATCGTCGAAAACTCATTTCCATCGTGTAGAGCGTGGTCGAATTGACCTAGAAACATGTTCAAATTGCCGAAAAGTTTTTTTAATGGAACCCATTTAATGGCACATGCCAGTTTTAGGGTCCCAAATACCGTAATTTTCAGTCGTCTGCAGGGCACGAGCCTGGAAACGTTTCTTCGCTAAATTCTATTACATCCTAGTTGCAAACCACCAACTGGACCCAACTAGCATGAATTTTCGACCCCAAGTCTTTCGTGGCACCTGTGGTACACTGGTCACGGGTTCCACGGAAATGGCTCAAAATTAGCCAAAAACAGGCTTTATCCGCTTATAACTCGCGATAGCAAACTCGGATCGTCGAAAACTCACTTCCATCGTGTAGAGCGTGGTCGAATTGACCTATAAACATGTTCAAATTGCCGAAAAGTTTTTTTAATGGAACCCATTTAATGGCACATGCCAGTTTTAGGGTCCCAAATACCGTAATTTTCAGTCGTCTGCAGGGCACGAGCCTGGAAACGTTTCTTCGCTAAATTCTATTACATCCTAGTTGCAAACCACCAACTGGACCCAACTAGCATGAATTTTCGACCCCAAGTCTTTCGTGGCACCTGTGGTACACTGGTCACGGGTTCCACGGAAATGGCTCAAAATTAGCCAAAAACAGGCTTTATCCGCTTATAACTCGCGATAGCAAACTCGGATCGTCGAAAACTCACTTCCATCGTGTAGAGCGTGGTCGAATTGACCTAGAATCATGTTCAAATTGCCGAAAAGTTTTTTTAATGGAACCCATTTAATGGCACATGCCAGTTTTAGGGTCCCAAATACCGTAATTTTCAGTCGTCTGCAGGGCACGAGCCTGGAAACGTTTCTTCGCTAATTTCTATTACATCCTAGTTGCAAACCACCAACTGGACCCAACTAGCATGAATTTTCGACCCCAAGTCTTTCGTGGCACCTGTGGTACACTGGTCACCGGTTCCACGGAATTGGCTCAAAATTAGCCAAAAACAGGCTTTATCCGCTTATAACTCGCGATAGCAAACTCGGATCGTCGAAAACTCACTTCCATCGTGTAGAGCGTGGTCGAATTGACCTAGAAACTTGTTCAAATTGCCGAAAAGTTTTTTTAATGGAACCCATTTAATGGCACATGCCAGTTTTAGGGTCCCAAATACCGTAATTTTCAGTCGTCTGCAGGGCACGAGCCTGGAAACGTTTCTTCGCTAAATTCTATTACATCCTAGTTGCAAACCACCAACTGGACCCAACTAGCATGAATTTTCGACTCCAAGTCTTTCGTGGCACCTGTAGTACACTGGTCACGGGTTCCACGGAAATGGCTCAAAATTAGCCAAAAACAGGCTTTATCCGCTTATAACTTGCGATAGCAAACTCGGATCGTCGAAAACTCACTTCCATCGTGTAGAGCGTGGTCGAATTGACCTAGAAACATGTTCAAATTGCCGAAAAGTTTTTTTAATGGAACCCATTTAATGGCACATGCCAGTTTTAGGGTCCCAAATACCGTAATTTTCAGTCGTCTGCAGGGCACGAGCCTGGAAACGTTTCTTCGCTAATTCTATTACATCCTAGTTGCAAACCACCAACTGGACCCAACTAGCATGAATTTTCGACCCCAAGTCTTTCGTGGCACCTGTGGTACACTGGTCACGGGTTCCACGGAATTGGCTCAAAATTAGCCAAAAACAGGCTTTATCCGCTTATAACTCGCGATAGCAAACTCGGATCGTCGAAAACTCACTTCCATCGTGTAGAGCGTGGTCGAATTGACCTAGAAACATGTTCAAATTGCCGAAAAGTTTTTTTAATGGAACCCATTTAATGGCACATGCCAGTTTTAGGGTCCCAAATACCGTAATTTTCAGTCGTCTGCAGGGCACGAGCCTGGAAACGTTTCTTCGCTAAATTCTATTACATCCTAGTTGCAAACCACCAACTGGACCCAACTAGCATGATTTTCGACCCCAAGTCTTTCGTGGCACCTGTGGTACACTGGTCACGGGTTCCACGGAAATGGCTCAAAATTAGCCAAAAACAGGCTTTATCCGCTTATAACTCGCGATAGCAAACTCGGATCGTCGAAAACTCACTTCCATCGTGTAGAGCGTGGTCGAATTGACCTAGAAACATGTTCAAATTGCCGAAAAGTTTTTTTAATGGAACCCATTTAATGGCACATGCCAGTTTTAGGGTCCCAAATACCGTAATTTTCAGTCGTCTGCAGGGCACGAGCCTGGAAACGTTTCTTCGCTAAATTCTATTACATCCTAGTTGCAAACCACCAACTGGACCCAACTAGCATGAATTTTCGACCCCAAGTCTTTCGTGGCACCTGTGGTACACTGGTCACGGGTTTCACGGAATTAACTCAAAATTAGCCAAAAACAGGCTTTATCCGCTTATAACTCGCGATAGCAAACTCGGATCGTCGAAAACTCACTTCCATCGTGTAGAGCGTGGTCGAATTGACCTAGAAACATGTTCAAATTGCCGAAAAGTTTTTTTAATGGAACCCATTTAATGGCACATGCCAGTTTTAGGGTCCCAAATACCGTAATTTTCAGTCGTCTGCAGGGCACGAGCCTGGAAACGTTTCTTCGCTAATTCTATTACATCCTAGTTGCAAACCACCAACTGGACCCAACTAGCATGAATTTTCGACCCCAAGTCTTTCGTGGCACCTGTGGTACACTGGTCACGGGTTCCACGGAATTGGCTCAAAATTAGCCAAAAACAGGCTTTATCCGCTTATAACTCGCGATAGCAAACTCGGATCGTCGAAAACTCACTTCCATCGTGTAGAGCGTGGTCGAATTGACCTAGAAACATGTTCAAATTGCCGAAAAGTTTTTTTAATGGAACCCATTTAATGGCACATGCCAGTTTTAGGGTCCCAAATACCGTAATTTTCAGTCGTCTGCAGGGCACGAGCCTGGAAACGTTTCTTCGCTAATTTCTATTACATCCTACTTGCAAACCACCAACTGGACCCAACTAGCATGAATTTTCGACCCCAAGTCTTTCGTGGCACCTGTGGTACACTGGTCACGGGTTCCACGGAATTGGCTCAAAATTAGCCAAAAACAGGCTTTATCCGCTTATAACTCGCGATAGCAAACTCGGATCGTCGAAAACTCACTTCCATCGTGTAGAGCGTGGTCGAATTGACCTAGAAACATGTTCAAATTGCCGAAAAGTTTTTTTAATGGAACCCATTTAATGGCACATGCCAGTTTTAGGGTCCCAAATACCGTAATTTTCAGTCGTCTGCAGGGCACGAGCCTGGAAACGTTTCTTCGCTAATTTCTATTACATCCTACTTGCAAACCACCAACTGGACCCAACTAGCATGAATTTTCGACCCCAAGTCTTTCGTGGCACCTGTGGTACACTGGTCACGGGTTCCACGGAATTGGCTCAAAATTAGCCAAAAACAGGCTTTATCCGCTTATAACTCGCGATAGCAAACTAGGATCGTCGAAAACTCACTTCCATCGTGTAGAGCGTGGTCGAATTGACCTAGAAACATGTTCAAATTGCCGAAAAGTTTTTTTAATGGAACCCATTTAATGGCACATGCCAGTTTTAGGGTCCCAAATACCGTAATTTTCAGTCGTCTGCAGGGCACGAGCCTGGAAACGTTTCTTCGCTAATTCTATTACATCCTAGTTGCAAACCACCAACTGGACCCAACTAGCATGAATTTTCGACCCCAAGTCTTTCGTGGCACCTGTGGTACACTGGTCACGGGTTCCACGGAATTGGCTCAAAATTAGCCAAAAACAGGCTTTATCCGCTTATAACTCGCGATAGCAAACTCGGATCGTCGAAAACTCACTTCCATCGTGTAGAGCGTGGTCGAATTGACCTAGAAACATGTTCAAATTGCCGAAAAGTTTTTTTAATGGAACCCATTTAATGGCACATGCCAGTTTTAGGGTCCCAAATACCGTAATTTTCAGTCGTCTGCAGGGCACGAGCCTGGAAACGTTTCTTCGCTAAATTCTATTACATCCTAGTTGCAAATCACCAACTGGACCCAACTAGCATGATTTTCGACCCCAAGTCTTTCGTGGCACCTGTGGTACACTGGTCACGGGTTCCACGGAAATGGCTCAAAATTAGCCAAAAACAGGCTTTATCCGCTTATAACTCGCGATAGCAAACTCGGATCGTCGAAAACTCACTTCCATCGTGTAGAGCGTGGTCGAATTGACCTAGAAACATGTTCAAATTGCCGAAAAGTTTTTTTAATGGAACCCATTTAATGGCACATGCCAGTTTTAGGGTCCCAAATACCGTAATTTTCAGTCGTCTGCAGGGCACGAGCCTGGAAACGTTTCTTCGCTAAATTCTATTACATCCTAGTTGCAAACCACCAACTGGACCCAACTAGCATGAATTTTCGACCCCAAGTCTTTCGTGGCACCTGTGGTACACTGGTCACGGGTTTCACGGAATTAACTCAAAATTAGCCAAAAACAGGCTTTATCCGCTTATAACTCGCGATAGCAAACTCGGATCGTCGAAAACTCACTTCCATCGTGTAGAGCGTGGTCGAATTGACCTAGACACATGTTCAAATTGCCGAAAAGTTTTTTTAATGGAACCCATTTAATGGCACATGCCAGTTTTAGGGTCCCAAATACCGTAATTTTCAGTCGTCTGCAGGGCACGAGCCTGGAAACGTTTCTTCGCTAATTTCTATTACATCCTACTTGTAAACCACCAACTGGACCCAACTAGCATGAATTTTCGACCCCAAGTCTTTCGTGGCACCTGTGGTACACTGGTCACGGGTTCCACGGAATTGGCTCAAAATTAGCCAAAAACAGGCTTTATCCGCTTATAACTCGCGATAGCAAACTCGGATCGTCGAAAACTCACTTCCATCGTGTAGAGCGTGGTCGAATTGACCTAGAAACATGTTCAAATTGCCGAAAAGTTTTTTTTAATGGAACCCATTTAATGGCACATGCCAGTTTTAGGGTCCCAAATACCGTAATTTTCAGTCGTCTGCAGGGCACGAGCCTGGAAACGTTTCTTCGCTAATTTCTATTACATCCTACTTGCAAACCACCAACTGGACCCAACTAGCATGAATTTTCGACCCCAAGTCTTTCGTGGCACCTGTGGTACACTGGTCACGGGTTCCACGGAATTGGCTCAACATTAGCCAAAAACAGGCTTTATCCGCTTATAACTCGCGATAGCAAACTCGGATCGTCGAAAACTCACTTCCATCGTGTAGAGCGTGGTCGAATTGACCTAGAAACATGTTCTAATTGCCGAAAAGTTTTTTTAATGGAACCCATTTAATGGCACATGCCAGTTTTAGGGTCCCAAATACCGTAATTTTCAGTCGTCTGCAGGGCACGAGCCTGGAAACGTTTCTTCGCTAATTTCTATTACATCCTAGTTGCAAACCACCAACTGGACCCAACTAGCATGAGTTTTCGACCCCAAGTCTTTCGTGGCACCTGTGGTACACTGGTCACGGGTTCCACGGAAATGGCTCAAAATTAGCCAAAAACAGGCTTTATCCGCTTATAACTCGCGATAGCAAACTCGGATCGTCGAAAACTCACTTCCATCGTGTAGAGCGTGGTCGAATTGACCTATATACATGTTCAAATTGCCGAAAAGTTTTTTTAATGGAACCCATTTAATGGCACATGCCAGTTTTAGGGTCCCAAATACCGTAATTTTCAGTCGTCTGCAGGGCACGAGCCTGGAAACGTTTCTTCGCTAATTTCTATTACATCCTAGTTGCAAACCACCAACTGGACCCAACTAGCATGAATTTTCGACCCCAAGTCTTTCGTGGCACCTGTGGTACACTGGTCACGGGTTCCACGGAAATGGCTCAAAATTAGCCAAAAACAGGCTTTATCCGCTTATAACTCGCGATAGCAAACTCGGATCGTCGAAAACTCACTTCCATCGTGTAGAGCGTGGTCGAATTGACCTAGAACCATGTTCAAATTGCCGAAAAGTTTTTTTAATGGAACCCATTTAATGGCACATGCCAGTTTTAGGGTCCCAAATACCGTAATTTTCAGTCGTCTGCAGGGCACGAGCCTGGAAACGTTTCTTCGCTAATTTCTATTACATCCTAGTTGCAAACCACCAACTGGACCCAACTAGCATGAATTTTCGACCCCAAGTCTTTCGTGGCACCTGTGGTACACTGGTCACGGGTTCCACGGAATTGGCTCAAAATCAGCCAAAAACAGGCTTTATCCGCTTATAACTCGCGATAGCAAACTCGGATCGTCGAAAACTCACTTCCATCGTGTAGAGCGTGGTCGAATTGACCTAGAAACATGTTCAAATTGCCGAAAAGTTTTTTTAATGGAACCCATTTAATGGCACATGCCAGTTTTAGGGTCCCAAATACCGTAATTTTCAGTCGTCTGCAGGGCACGAGCCTGGAAACGTTTCTTCGCTAATTTCTATTACATCCTAGTTGCAAACCACCAACTGGACCCAACTAGCATGAATTTTCGACCCCAAGTCTTTCGTGGCACCTGTGGTACACTGGTCACGGGTTCCACGGAAATGGCTCAAAATTAGCCAAAAACATGCTTTATCCGCTTATAACTCGCGATAGCAAACTCGGATCGTCGAAAACTCACTTCCATCGTGTAGAGCGTGGTCGAATTGACCTAGAAACATGTTCAAATTGCCGAAAAGTTTTTTTAATGGAACCCATTTAATGGCACATGCCAGTTTTAGGGTCCCAAATACCGTAATTTTCAGTCGTCTGCAGGGCACGAGCCTGGAAACGTTTCTTCGCTAATTTCTATAACATCCTAGATGCAAACCACCAACTGGACCCAACTAGCATGAATTTTCGACCCCAAGTCTTTCGTGGCACCTGTGGTACACTGGTCACGGGTTCCACGGAAATGGCTCAAAATTAGCCAAAAACAGGCTTTATCCGCTTATAACTCGCGATAGCAAACTCGGATCGTCGAAAACTCACTTCCATCGTGTAGAGCGTGGTCGAATTGACCTAGAAACATGTTCAAATTGCCGAAAAGTTTTTTTAATGGAACCCATTTAATGGCACATGCCAGTTTTAGGGTCCCAAATACCGTAATTTTCAGTCGTCTGCAGGGCACGAGCCTGGAAACGTTTCTTCGCTAAATTCTATTACATCCTAGTTGCAAACCACCAACTGGACCCAACTAGCATGAATTTTCGACCCCAAGTCTTTCGTGGCACCTGTGGTACACTGGTCACGGGTTCCACATAATTGGCTCAAAATTAGCCAAAAACAGGCTTTATCCGCTTATAACTCGCGATAGCAAACTCGGATCGTCGAAAACTCACTTCCATCGTGTAGAGCGTGGTCTAATTGACCTAGAAACATGTTCAAATTGCCGAAAAGTTTTTTTAATGGAACCCATTTAATGGCACATGCCAGTTTTAGGGTCCCAAATACCGTAATTTTCAGTCGTCTGCAGGGCACGAGCCTGGAAACGTTTCTTCGCTAAATTCTATTACATCCTAGTTGCAAACCACCAACTGGACCCAACTAGCATGAATTTTCGACCCCAAGTCTTTCGTGGCACCTGTGGTACACTGGTCACGGGTTTCACGGAATTGGCTCAAAATTAGCCAAAAACAGGCTTTATCCGCTTATAACTCGCGATAGCAAACTCGGATCGTCGAAATCTCACTTCCATCGTGTAGAGCGTGGTCGAATTGACCTAGAAACATGTTCAAATTGCCGAAAAGTTTTTTTAATGGAACCCATTTAATGGCACATGCCAGTTTTAGGGTCCCAAATACCGTAATTTTCAGTCGTCTGCAGGGCACGAGCCTGGAAACGTTTCTTCGCTAATTTCTATTACATCCTAGTTGCAAATCACCAACTGGACCCAACTAGCATGAATTTTCGACCCCAAGTCTTTCGTGGCACCTGTGGTACACTGGTCACGGGTTCCACGGAAATGGCTCAAAATTAGCCAAAAACAGGCTTTATCCGCTTATAACTCGCGATAGCAAACTCGGATCGTCGAAAACTCACTTCCATCGTGTAGAGCGTGGTCGAATTGACCTAGAAACATGTTCAAATTGCCGAAAAGTTTTTTTAATGGAACCCATTTAATGGCACATGCCAGTTTTAGGGTCCCAAATACCGTAATTTTCAGTCGTCTGCAGGGCATGAGCCTGGAAACGTTTCTTCGCTAATTTCTATTACATCCTAGTTGCAAACCACCAACTGGACCCAACTAGCATGAATTTTCGACCCCAAGTCTTTCGTGGCACCTGTGGTACACTGGTCACGGGTTCCACGGAAATGGCTCAAAATTAGCCAAAAACAGGCTTTATCCGCTTATAACTCGCGATAGCAAACTCGGATCGTCGAAAACTCACTTCCATCGTGTAGAGCGTGGTCGAATTGACCTAGAAACATGTTCAAATTGCCGAAAAGTTTTTTTAATGGAACCCATTTAATGGCACATGCCAGTTTTAGGGTCCCAAATACCGTAATTTTCAGTCGTCTGCAGGGCATGAGCCTGGAAACGTTTCTTCGCTAATTTCTATTACATCCTAGTTGCAAACCACCAACTGGACCCAACTAGCATGAATTTTCGACCCCAAGTCTTTCGTGGCACCTGTGGTACACTGGTCACGGGTTCCACGGAATTGGCTCAAAATTAGCCAAAAACAGGCTTTATCCGCTTATAACTCGCGATAGCAAACTCGGATCGTCGAAAACTCACTTCCATCGTGTAGAGCGTGGTCGAATTGACCTAGAAACATGTTCAAATTGCCGAAAAGTTTTTTTAATGGAACCCATTTAATGGCACATGCCAGTTTTAGGGTCCCAAATACCGTAATTTTCAGTCGTCTGCAGGGCACGAGCCTGGAAACGTTTCTTCGCCAAATTCTATTACATCCTAGTTGCAAACCACCACCTGGACCCAACTAGCATGAATTTTCTACCCCAAGTCTTTCGTGGCACCTGTGGTACACTGGTCACGGGTTCCACGGAAATGGCTCAAAATTAGCCAAAAACAGGCTTTATCCGCTTATAACTCGCGATAGCAAACTCGGATCATCGAAAACTCACTCCCATCGTGTAGAGCGTGGTCGAATTGACCTAGAAACATGTTCAAATTGCCGAAAAGTTTTTTTAATGGAACCCATTTAATGGCACATGCCAGTTTTAGGGTCCCAAATACCGTAATTTTCAGTCGTCTGCAGGGCACGAGCCTGGAAACGTTTCTTCGCTAATTTCTATAACATCCTAGATGCAAACCACCAACTGGACCCAACTAGCATGAATTTTCGACCCCAAGTCTTTCGTGGCACCTGTGGTACACTGGTCACGGGTTTCACGGAATTGGCTCAAAATTAGCCAAAAACAGGCTTTATCCGCTTATAACTCGCGATAGCAAACTCGGATCGTCGAAATCTCACTTCCATCGTGTAGAGCGTGGTCGAATTGACCTAGAAACATGTTCAAATTGCCGAAAAGTTTTTTTAATGGAACCCATTTAATGGCACATGCCAGTTTTAGGGTCCCAAATACCGTAATTTTCAGTCGTCTGCAGGGCACGAGCCTGGAAACGTTTCTTCGCTAATTTCTATTACATCCTAGTTGCAAATCACCAACTGGACCCAACTAGCATGAATTTTCGACCCCAAGTCTTTCGTGGCACCTGTGGTACACTGGTCACGGGTTCCACGGAAATGGCTCAAAATTAGCCAAAAACAGGCTTTATCCGCTTATAACTCGCGATAGCAAACTCGGATCGTCGAAAACTCACTTCCATCGTGTAGAGCGTGGTCGAATTGACCTAGAAACATGTTCAAATTGCCGAAAAGTTTTTTTAATGGAACCCATTTAATGGCACATGCCAGTTTTAGGGTCCCAAATACCGTAATTTTCAGTCGTCTGCAGGGCATGAGCCTGGAAACGTTTCTTCGCTAATTTCTATTACATCCTAGTTGCAAACCACCAACTGGACCCAACTAGCATGAATTTTCGACCCCAAGTCTTTCGTGGCACCTGTGGTACACTGGTCACGGGTTCCACGGAAATGGCTCAAAATTAGCCAAAAACAGGCTTTATCCGCTTATAACTCGCGATAGCAAACTCGGATCGTCGAAAACTCACTTCCATCGTGTAGAGCGTGGTCGAATTGACCTAGAAACATGTTCACATTGCCGAAAAGTTTTTTTAATGGAACCTATTTAATGGCACATGCCAGTTTTAGGGTCCAAAATACCGTAATTTTCAGTCGTCTGCAGGGCATGAGCCTGGAAACGTTTCTTCGCTAATTTCTATTACATCCTAGTTGCAAACCACCAACTGGACCCAACTAGCATGAATTTTCGACCCCAAGTCTTTCGTGGCACCTGTGGCACACTGGTCACGGGTTCCACGGAAATGGCTCAAAATTAGCCAAAAACAGGCTTTATCCGCTTATAACTCGCGATAGCAAACTCGGATCGTCGAAAACTCACTTCCATCGTGTAGAGCGTGGTCGAATTGACCTAGAAACATGTTCAAATTGCCGAAAAGTTTTTTTAATGGAAGGCACCTGTGGTACACTGGTCACGGGTTCCACGGAATTGGCTCAAAATTAGCCAAAAACAGGCTTTATCCGCTTATAACTCGCGATAGCAAACTCGGATCGTCGAAAACTCACTTCCATCGTGTAGAGCGTGGTCGGATTGACCTAGAAACATGTTCAAATTGCCGAAAAGTTTTTTAATGGAACCCATTTAATGGCACATGCCAGTTTTAGGGTCCCAAATACCGTAATTTTCAGTCGTCTGCAGGGCACGAGTCTGGAAACGTTTCTTCGCTAAATTCTATTACATCCTATTTGCAAACCACCAACTGGACCCAACTAGCATGAATTTTCGACCCCAAGTCTTTCGTGGCACCTGTGGTACACTGGTCACGGGTTCCACGGAAATGGCTCAAAATTATCCAAAAACAGGCTTTATCCGCTTATAACTCGCGATAGCAAACTCGGATCGTCGAAAACTCACTTCCATCGTGTAGAGCGTGGTCGAATTGACCTAGAAACATGTTCAAATCGCCGAAAACATTTTTTAATGGAACCCATTTAATGGCACACGCCAGTTTTAGGGTCCCAAATACCGTAATTTTCAGTCGTCTGCAGGGCGCGAGCCTGGAAACGTTTCTTCGCTAAATTATATTACATCCTAGTTGCAAACCACCAACTGGACCCAACTAGCATGAATTTTCGACCCCAAGTCTTTCGTGGCACCTGTGGTACACTGGTCACGGGTTCCACGGAATTGGCTCAAAATTAGCCAAAAACAGGCTTTATCCGCTTATAACTCGCGATAGCAAACTCGGATCGTCGAAAACTCACTTCCATCGTGTAGAGCGTGGTCGAATTGACCTAGAAACATGTTCAAATTGCCGAAAAGTTTTTTTAATGGAAACCATTTAATGGCACATGCCAGTTTTAGGGTCCCAAATACCGTAATTTTCAGTCGTCTGCAGGGCACGAGCCTGGAAACGTTTCTTCGCTAATTTCTATTACATCCTAGTTGCAAACCACCAACTGGACCCAACTAGCATGAATTTTCGACCCCAAGTCTTTCGTGGCACCTGTGGTACACTGGTCACGGGTTCCACGGAATTGGCTCAAAATCAGCCAAAAACAGGCTTTATCCGCTTATAACTCGCGATAGCAAACTCGGATCGTCGAAAACTCACTTCCATCGTGTAGAGCGTGGTCGAATTGACCTAGAAACATGTTCAAATTGCCGAAAAGTTTTTTTAATGGAACCCATTTAATGGCACATGCCAGTTTTAGGGTCCCAAATACCGTAATTTTCAGTCGTCTGCAGGGCACGAGCCTGGAAACGTTTCTTCGCTAATTTCTATTACATCCTAGTTGCAAACCACCAACTGGACCCAACTAGCATGAATTTTCGACCCCAAGTCTTTCGTGGCACCTGTGGTACACTGGTCACGGGTTCCACGGAAATGGCTCAAAATTAGCCAAAAACATGCTTTATCCGCTTATAACTCGCGATAGCAATTTCGGATCGTCGAAAACTCACTTCCATCGTGTAGAGCGTGGTCGAATTGACCTAGAAACATGTTCAAATTGCCGAAAAGTTTTTTTAATGGAACCCATTTAATGGCACATGCCAGTTTTAGGGTCCCAAATACCGTAATTTTCAGTCGTCTGCAGGGCACGAGCCTGGAAACGTTTCTTCGCCAAATTCTATTACATCCTAGTTGCAAACCACCAACTGGACCCAACTAGCATGAATTTTCTACCCCAAGTCTTTCGTGGCACCTGTGGTACACTGGTCACGGGTTCCACGGAAATGGCTCAAAATTAGCCAAAAACAGGCTTTATCCGCTTATAACTCGCGATAGCAAACTCGGATCATCGAAAACTCACTCCCATCGTGTAGAGCGTGGTCGAATTGACCTAGAAACATGTTCAAATTGCCGAAAAGTTTTTTTAATGGAACCCATTTAATGGCACATGCCAGTTTTAGGGTCCCAAATACCGTAATTTTCAGTCGTCTGCAGGGCACGAGCCTGGAAACGTTTCTTCGCTAATTTCTATTACATCCTAGATGCAAACCACCAACTGGACCCAACTAGCATGAATTTTCGACCCCAAGTCTTTCGTGGCACCTGTGGTACACTGGTCACGGGTTCCACGGAAATGGCTCAAAATTAGCCAAAAACAGGCTTTATCCGCTTATAACTCGCGATAGCAAACTCGGATCGTCGAAATCTCACTTCCATCGTGTAGAGCGTGGTCGAATTGACCTAGAAACATGTTCAAATTGCCGAAAAGTTTTTTAATGGAACCCATTTAATGGCACATGCCAGTTTTAGGGTCCCAAATACCGTAATTTTCAGTCGTCTGCAGGGCACGAGCCTGGAAACGTTTCTTCGCTAATTTCTATTACATCCTAGTTGCAAACCACCAACTGGACCCAACTAGCATGAATTTTCGACCCCAAGTCTTTCGTGGCACCTGTGGTACACTGGTCACGGGTTCCACGGAAATGGCTCAAAATTAGCCAAAAACAGGCTTTATCCGCTTATAACTCGCGATAGCAAACTCGGATCGTCGAAAACTCACTTCCATCGTGTAGAGCGTGGTCGAATTGACCTAGAAACGTGTTCAAATTGCCGAAAAGTTTTTTTAATGGAAGGCACCTTTGGTACACTGGTCACGGGTTCCACGGAATTGGCTCAAAATTAGCCAAAAACAGGCTTTATCCGCTTATAACTCGCGATAGCAAACTCGGATCGTCGAAAACTCACTTCCATCGTGTAGAGCGTGGTCGGATTGACCTAGAAACATGTTCAAATTGCCGAAAAGTTTTTTAATGGAACCCATTTAATGGCACATGCCAGTTTTAGGGTCCCAAATACCGTAATTTTCAGTCGTCTGCAGGGCACGAGTCTGGAAACGTTTCTTCGCTAAATTCTATTACATCCTATTTGCAAACCACCAACTGGACCCAACTAGCATGAATTTTCGACCCCAAGTCTTTCATGGCACCTGTGGTACACTGGTCACGGGTTCCACGGAAATGGCTCAAAATTATCCAAAAACAGGCTTTATCCGCTCATAACTCGCGATAGCAAACTCGGATCGTCGAAAACTCACTTCCATCGTGTAGAGCGTGGTCGAATTGACCTAGAAACATGTTCAAATCGCCGAAAACATTTTTTAATGGAACCCATTTAATGGCACACGCCAGTTTTAGGGTCCCAAATACCGTAATTTTCAGTCGTCTGCAGGGCACGAGCCTGGAAACGTTTCTTCGCTAAATTATATTACATCCTAGTTGCAAACCACCAACTGGACCCAACTAGCATGAATTTTCGACCCCAAGTCTTTCGTGGCACCTGTGGTACACTGGTCACGGGTTCCACGGAATTGGCTCAAAATTAGCCAAAAACAGGCTTTATCCGCTTATAACTCGCGATAGCAAACTCGGATCGTCGAAAACTCACTTCCATCGTGTAGAGCGTGGTCGAATTGACCTATAAACATGTTCAAATTGCCGAAAAGTTTTTTTAATGGAACCCATTTAATGGCACATGCCAGTTTTAGGGTCCCAAATACCGTAATTTTCAGTCGTCTGCAGGGCACGAGCCTGGAAACGTTTCTTCGCTAATTTCTATTACATCCTAGTTGCAAACCACCAACTGGACCCAACTAGCATGAATTTTCGACCCCAAGTCTTTCGTGGCACCTGTGGTACACTGGTCACGGGTTCCACGGAATTGGCTCAAAATCAGCCAAAAACAGGCTTTATCCGCTTATAACTCGCGATAGCAAACTCGGATCGTCGAAAACTCACTTCCATCGTGTAGAGCGTGGTCGAATTGACCTAGAAACATGTTCAAATTGCCGAAAAGTTTTTTTAATGGAACCCATTTAATGGCACATGCCAGTTTTAGGGTCCCAAATACCGTAATTTTCAGTCGTCTGCAGGGCACGAGCCTGGAAACGTTTCTTCGCTAATTTCTATTACATCCTAGTTGCAAACCACCAACTGGATCCAACTAGCATGAATTTTCGACCCCAAGTCTTTCGTGGCACCTGTGGTACACTGGTCACGGGTTCCACGGAAATGGCTCAAAATTAGCCAAAAACATGCTTTATCCGCTTATAACTCGCGATAGCAAACTCGGATCGTCGAAAACTCACTTCCATCGTGTAGAGCGTTGTCGAATTGACCTAGAAACATGTTCAAATTGCCGAAAAGTTTTTTTAATGGAACCCATTTAATGGCACATGCCAGTTTTAGGGTCCCAAATACCGTAATTTTCAGTCGTCTGCAGGGCACGAGCCTGGAAACGTTTCTTCGCTAATTTCTATTACATCCTAGTTGCAAACCACCAACTGGACCCAACTAGCATGAATTTTCGACCCAAGTCTTTCGTGGCACCTGTGGTACACTGGTCACGGGTTCCACGGAAATGGCTCAAAATTAGCCAAAAACAGGCTTTATCCGCTTATAACTCGCGATAGCAAACTCGGATCGTCGAAAACTCACTTCCATCGTGTAGAGCGTGGTCGAATTGACCTAGAAACATGTTCAAATTGCCGAAAAGTTTTTTTAATGGAACCCATTTAATGGCACATGCCAGTTTTAGGGTCCCAAATACCGTAATTTTCAGTCGTCTGCAGGGCACGAGCCTGGAAACGTTTCTTCGCTAAATTCTATTACATCCTAGTTGCAAACCACCAACTGGACCCAACTAGCATGAATTTTCGACCCCAAGTCTTTCGTGGCACCTGTGGTACACTGGTCACGGGTGCAAAATTACAAAACCCAGTAATTTTTCTAGAATTTTTACTAAACGTTAAATTTTTCTGTCACCAAAAATATATTCCATATGAAGTTTTACTGTCCGTTAACCCCCGATTACCTATCGTAAGGCTGGCTTGTCCGAGCGGGAGCGAGGACAAGCGCGTTAGGCCCGCGCAGCGGTGTTTTTTCAGTGGTCACCCACTTCATAAAAGTTAGTGTATGGGGAAAATTCTAGGAAAATTACTGGGGTTTGGAAATATGCGTCACGGGTTCCACGGAAATGGCTCAAAATTAGCCAAAAACAGGCTTTATCCGCTTATAACTCGCGATAGCAAACTCGGATCGTCGAAAACTCACTTCCATCGTGTAGAGCGTGGTCGAATTGACCTAGAAACATGTTCAAATTGCCGAAAAGTTTTTTTAATGGAACCCATTTAATGGCACATGCCAGTTATAGGGTCCCAAATACCGTAATTTTCAGTCGTCTGCAGGGCACGAGCCTGGAAACGTTTCTTCGCTAAATTCTATTACATCCTAGTTGCAAACCACCAACTGGACCCAACTAGCATGAATTTTCGACCCCAAGTCTTTCGTGGCACCTGTGGTAAACTGGTCACGGGTTCCACGGAAATGGCTCAAAATTATCCAAAAACAGGCTTTATCCGCTTATAACTCGCGATAGCAAACTCGGATCGTCGAAAACTCACTTCCATCGTGTAGAGCGTGGTCGAATTGACCTAGAAACATGTTCAAATTGCCGAAAAGTTTTTTTAATGGAACCCATTTAATGGCACATGCCAGTTTTAGGGTCCCAAATACCGTAATTTTCAGTCGTCTGCAGGGCACGAGCCTGGAAACGTTTCTTCGCTAAATTCTATTACATCCTAGTTGCAAACCACCAACTGGACCCAACTAGCATGAATTTCGACCCCAAGTCTTTCGTGGCACATGTGGTACACTGGTCACGGGTTCCACGGAAATGGCTCAAAATTAGCCAAAAACAGGCTTTATCCGCTTATAACTCGCGATAGCAAACTCGGATCGTCGAAAACTCACTTCCATCGTGTAGAGCGTGGTCGAATTGACCTAGAAACATGTTCAAATTGCCGAAAAGTTTTTTTAATGGAACCCATTTAATGGCACATGCCAGTTTTAGGGTCCCAAATTCCGTAATTTTCAGTCGTCTGCAGGGCACGAGCCTGGAAACGTTTCTTCGCTAAATTCTATTACATCCTAGTTGCAAACCACCAACTGGACCCAACTAGCATGAATTTTCGACCCCAAGTCTTTCGTGGCACCTGTGGTACACTGGTCACGGGTTCCACGGAAATGGCTCAAAATTAGCCAAAAACAGGCTTTATCCGCTTATAACTCGCGATAGCAAACTCGGATCGTCGAAAACTCACTTCCATCGTGTAGAGCGTGGTCGAATTGACCTAGAAACATGTTCAAATTGCCGAAAAGTTTTTTTAATGGAACCCATTTAATGGCACATGCCAGTTTTAGGGTCCCAAATACCGTAATTTTCAGTCGTCTGCAGGGCACGAGCCTGGAAACGTTTCTTCGCTAAATTCTATTACATCCTAGTTGCAAACCACCAACTGGACCCAACTAGCATGATTTTCGACCCCAAGTCTTTCGTGGCACCTGTGGTACACTGGTCACGGGTTCCACGGAAATGGCTCAAAATTAGCCAAAAACAGGCTTTATCCGCTTATAACTCGCGATAGCAAACTCGGATCGTCGAAAACTCACTTCCATCGTGTAGAGCGTGGTCGAATTGACCTAGAAACATGTTCAAATTGCCGAAAAGTTTTTTTAATGGAACCCATTTAATGGCACATGCCAGTTTTAGGGTCCCAAATACCGTAATTTTCAGTCGTCTGCAGGGCACGAGCCTGGAAACGTTTCTTCGCTAAATTCTATTACATCCTAGTTGCAAACCACCAACTGGACCCAACTAGCATGAATTTTCGACCCCAAGTCTTTCGTGGCACCTGTGGTACACTGGTCACGGGTTTCACGGAATTGGCTCAAAATTAGCCAAAAACAGGCTTTATCCGCTTATAACTCGCGATAGCAAACTCGGATCGTCGAAAACTCACTTCCATCGTGTAGAGCGTGGTCGAATTGACCTAGACACATGTTCAAATTGCCGAAAAGTTTTTTTAATGGAACCCATTTAATGGCACATGCCAGTTTTAGGGTCCCAAATACCGTAATTTTCAGTCGTCTGCAGGGCACGAGCCTGGAAACGTTTCTTCGCTAATTTCTATTACATCCTACTTGCAAACCACCAACTGGACCCAACTAGCATGAATTTTCGACCCCAAGTCTTTCGTGGCACCTGTGGTACACTGGTCACGGGTTCCACGGAATTGGCTCAAAATTAGCCAAAAACAGGCTTTATCCGCTTATAACTCGCGATAGCAAACTCGGATCGTCGAAAACTCACTTCCATCGTGTAGAGCGTGGTCGAATTGACCTAGAAACATGTTCAAATTGCCGAAAAGTTTTTTTAATGGAACCCATTTAATGGCACATGCCAGTTTTAGGGTCCCAAATACCGTAATTTTCAGTCGTCTGCAGGGCACGAGCCTGGAAACGTTTCTTCGCTAATTTCTATTACATCCTACTTGCAAACCACCAACTGGACCCAACTAGCATGAATTTTCGACCCCAAGTCTTTCGTGGCACCTGTGGTACACTGGTCACGGGTTCCACGGAAATGGCTCAAAATTAGCCAAAAACAGGCTTTATCCGCTTATAACTCGCGATAGCAAACTCGGATCGTCGAAAACTCACTTCCATCGTGTAGAGCGTGGTCGAATTGACCTAGAAACGTGTTCAAATTGCCGAAAAGTTTTTTTAATGGAACCCATTTAATGGCACATGCCAGTTTTAGGGTCCCAAATACTGTAATTTTCAGTCGTCTGCAGGGCACGAGCCTGGAAACGTTTCTTCGCTAAATTCTATTACATCCTAGTTGCAAAACACCAACTGGACCCAACTAGCATGAATTTTCGACCCCAAGTCTTTCGTGGCACCTGTGGTACACTGGCCACGGGTTCCACGGAAATGGCTCAAAATTAGCCAAAAACAGGTTTATCCGCTTATAACTCACGATAGCAAACTCGGATCGTCGAAAACTCACTTCCATCGTGTAGAGCGTGGTCGAATTGACCTAGAAACATGTTCAAATTGCCGAAAAGTTTTTTTAATGGAACCCATTTAATGGCACATGCCAGTTTTAGGGTCCCAAATACCGTAATTTTCAGTCGTCTGCAGGGCACGAGCCTGGAAACGTTTCTTCGCTAATTTCTATTACATCCTACTTGCAAACCACCAACTGGACCCAACTAGCATGAATTTTCGACCCCAAGTCTTTCGTGGCACCTGTGGTACACTGGTCACGGGTTCCACGGAATTGGCTCAAAATTAGCCAAAAACAGGCTTTATCCGCTTATAACTCGCGATAGCAAACTCGGATCGTCGAAAACTCACTTCCATCGTGTAGAGCGTGGTCGAATTGACCTAGAAACATGTTCAAATTGCCGAAAAGTTTTTTTAATGGAACCCATTTAATGGCACATGCCAGTTTTAGGGTCCCAAATACCGTAATTTTCAGTCGTCTGCAGGGCACGAGCCTGGAAACGTTTCTTCGCTAATTTCTATTACATCCTACTTGCAAACCACCAACTGGACCCAACTAGCATGAATTTTCGACCCCAAGTCTTTCGTGGCACCTGTGGTACACTGGTCACGGGTTCCACGGAAATGGCTCAAAATTAGCCAAAAACAGGCTTTATCCGCTTATAACTCGCGATAGCAAACTCGGATCGTCGAAAACTCACTTCCATCGTGTAGAGCGTGGTCGAATTGACCTAGAAACGTGTTCAAATTGCCGAAAAGTTTTTTTAATGGAACCCATTTAATGGCACATGCCAGTTTTAGGGTCCCAAATACTGTAATTTTCAGTCATCTGCAGGGCACGAGCCTGGAAACGTTTCTTCGCTAAATTCTATTACATCCTAGTTGCAAAACACCAACTGGACCCAACTAGCATGAATTTTCGACCCCAAGTCTTTCGTGGCACCTGTGGTACACTGGTCACGGGTTCCACGGAAATGGCTCAAAATTAGCCAAAAACAGGTTTATCCGCTTATAACTCACGATAGCAAACTCGGATCGTCGAAAACTCACTTCCATCGTGTAGAGCGTGGTCGAATTGACCTAGAAACATGTTCAAATTGCCGAAAAGTTTTTTTAATGGAACCCATTTAATGGCACATGCCAGTTTTAGGGTCCCAAATACCGTAATTTTCAGTCGTCTGCAGGGCACGAGCCTGGAAACGTTTCTTCGCTAAATTCTATTACATCCTAGTTGCAAACCACCAACTGGACCCAACTAGCATGAATTTTCGACCCCAAGTCTTTCGTGGCACCTGTGGTACACTGGTCACGGGTTCCACGGAATTGGCTCAAAATTAGCCAAAAACAGGCTTTATCCGCTTATAACTCGCGATAGCAAACTCGGATCGTCGAAAACTCACTTCCATCGTGTAGAGCGTGGTCGAATTGACCTATAAACATGTTCAAATTGCCGAAAAGTTTTTTTAATGGAACCCATTTAATGGCACATGCCAGTTTTAGGGTCCCAAATACCGTAATTTTCAGTCGTCTGCAGGGCACGAGCCTGGAAACGTTTCTTCGCTAATTTCTATTACATCCTAGTTGCAAACCACCAACTGGACCCAACTAGCATGAATTTTCGACCCCAAGTCTTTCGTGGCACCTGTGGTACACTGGTCACGGGTTCCACGGAATTGGCTCAAAATCAGCCAAAAACAGGCTTTATCCGCTTATAACTCGCGATAGCAAACTCGGATCGTCGAAAACTCACTTCCATCGTGTAGAGCGTGGTCGAATTGACCTAGAAACATGTTCAAATTGCCGAAAAGTTTTTTTAATGGAACCCATTTAATGGCACATGCCAGTTTTAGGGTCCCAAATACCGTAATTTTCAGTCGTCTGCAGGGCACGAGCCTGGAAACGTTTCTTCGCTAATTTCTATTACATCCTAGTTGCAAACCACCAACTGGACCCAACTAGCATGAATTTTCGACCCCAAGTCTTTCGTGGCACCTGTGGTACACTGGTCACGGGTTCCACGGAAATGGCTCAAAATTAGCCAAAAACATGCTTTATCCGCTTATAACTCGCGATAGCAAACTCGGATCGTCGAAAACTCACTTCCATCGTGTAGAGCGTGGTCGAATTGACCTAGAAACATGTTCAAATTGCCGAAAAGTTTTTTTAATGGAACCCATTTAATGGCACATGCCAGTTTTAGGGTCCCAAATACCGTAATTTTCAGTCGTCTGCAGGGCACGAGCCTGGAAACGTTTCTTCGCTAATTTCTATTACATCCTAGTTGCAAACCACCAACTGGACCCAACTAGCATGAATTTTCGACCCCAAGTCTTTCGTGGCACCTGTGGTACACTGGTCACGGGTTCCACGGAAATGGCTCAAAATTAGCCAAAAACAGGCTTTATCCGCTTATAACTCGCGATAGCAAACTCGGATCGTCGAAAACTCACTTCCATCGTGTAGAGCGTGGTCGAATTGACCTAGAAACATGTTCAAATTGCCGAAAAGTTTTTTTAATGGAACCCATTTAATGGCACATGCCAGTTTTAGGGTCCCAAATACCGTAATTTTCAGTCGTCTGCAGGGCACGAGCCTGGAAACGTTTCTTCGCTAAATTCTATTACATCCTAGTTGCAAACCACCAACTGGACCCAACTAGCATGAATTTTCGACCCCAAGTCTTTCGTGGCACCTGTGGTACACTGGTCACGGGTTCCACGGAATTGGCTCAAAATTAGCCAAAAACAGGCTTTATCCGCTTATAACTCGCGATAGCAAACTCGGATCGTCGAAAACTCACTTCCATCGTGTAGAGCGTGGTCGAATTGACCTAGAAACATGTTCAAATTGCCGAAAAGTTTTTTTAATGGAACCCATTTAATGGCACATGCCAGTTTTAGGGTCCCAAATACCGTAATTTTCAGTCGTCTGCAGGGCACGAGCCTGGAAACGTTTCTTCGCTAATTTCTATTACATCCTACTTGCAAACCACCAACTGGACCCAACTAGCATGAATTTTCGACCCCAAGTCTTTCGTGGCACCTGTGGTACACTGGTCACGGGTTCCACGGAAATGGCTCAAAATTAGCCAAAAACAGGCTTTATCCGCTTATAACTCGCGATAGCAAACTCGGATCGTCGAAAACTCACTTCCATCGTGTAGAGCGTGGTCGAATTGACCTAGAAACGTGTTCAAATTGCCGAAAAGTTTTTTTAATGGAACCCATTTAATGGCACATGCCAGTTTTAGGGTCCCAAATACTGTAATTTTCAGTCGTCTGCAGGGCACGAGCCTGGAAACGTTTCTTCGCTAAATTCTATTACATCCTAGTTGCAAAACACCAACTGGACCCAACTAGCATGAATTTTCGACCCCAAGTCTTTCGTGGCACCTGTGGTACACTGGTCACGGGTTCCACGGAAATGGCTCAAAATTAGCCAAAAACAGGTTTATCCGCTTATAACTCACGATAGCAAACTCGGATCGTCGAAAACTCACTTCCATCGTGTAGAGCGTGGTCGAATTGACCTAGAAACATGTTCAAATTGCCGAAAAGTTTTTTTAATGGAACCCATTTAATGGCACATGCCAGTTTTAGGGTCCCAAATACCGTAATTTTCAGTCGTCTGCAGGGCACGAGCCTGGAAACGTTTCTTCGCTAATTTCTATTACATCCTACTTGCAAACCACCAACTGGACCCAACTAGCATGATTTTTCGACCCCAAGTCTTTCGTGGCACCTGTGGTACACTGGTCACGGGTTCCACGGAATTGGCTCAAAATTAGCCAAAAACAGGCTTTATCCGCTTATAACTCGCGATAGCAAACTCGGATTGTCGAAAACTCACTTCCATCGTGTAGAGCGTGGTCGAATTGACCTAGAAACATGTTCAAATTGCCGAAAAGTTTTTTTAATGGAACCCATTTAATGGCACATGCCAGTTTTAGGGTCCCAAATACCGTAATTTTCAGTCGTCTGCAGGGCACGAGCCTGGAAACGTTTCTTCGCTAAATTCTATTACATCCTAGTTGCAAAACACCAACTGGACCCAACTAGCATGAATTTTCGACCCCAAGTCTTTCGTGGCACCTGTGGTACACTGGTCACGGGTTCCACGGAAATGGCTCAAAATTAGCCAAAAACAGGTTTATCCGCTTATAACTCACGATAGCAAACTCGGATCGTCGAAAACTCACTTCCATCGTGTAGAGCGTGGTCGAATTGACCTAGAAACATGTTCAAATTGCCGAAAAGTTTTTTTAATGGAACCCATTTAATGGCACATGCCAGTTTTAGGGTCCCAAATACCGTAATTTTCAGTCGTCTGCAGGGCACGAGCCTGGAAACGTTTCTTCGCTAAATTCTATTACATCCTAGTTGCAAACCACCAACTGGACCCAACTAGCATGAATTTTCGACCCCAAGTCTTTCGTGGCACCTGTGGTACACTGGTCACGGGTTCCACGGAATTGGCTCAAAATTAGCCAAAAACAGGCTTTATCCGCTTATAACTCGCGATAGCAAACTCGGATCGTCGAAAACTCACTTCCATCGTGTAGAGCGTGGTCGAATTGACCTATAAACATGTTCAAATTGCCGAAAAGTTTTTTTAATGGAACCCATTTAATGGCACATGCCAGTTTTAGGGTCCCAAATACCGTAATTTTCAGTCGTCTGCAGGGCACGAGCCTGGAAACGTTTCTTCGCTAATTTCTATTACATCCTAGTTGCAAACCACCAACTGGACCCAACTAGCATGAATTTTCGACCCCAAGTCTTTCGTGGCACCTGTGGTACACTGGTCACGGGTTCCACGGAATTGGCTCAAAATCAGCCAAAAACAGGCTTTATCCGCTTATAACTCGCGATAGCAAACTCGGATCGTCGAAAACTCACTTCCATCGTGTAGAGCGTGGTCGAATTGACCTAGAAACATGTTCAAATTGCCGAAAAGTTTTTTTAATGGAACCCATTTAATGGCACATGCCAGTTTTAGGGTCCCAAATACCGTAATTTTCAGTCGTCTGCAGGGCACGAGCCTGGAAACGTTTCTTCGCTAATTTCTATTACATCCTAGTTGCAAACCACCAACTGGACCCAACTAGCATGAATTTTCGACCCCAAGTCTTTCGTGGCACCTGTGGTACACTGGTCACGGGTTCCACGGAAATGGCTCAAAATTAGCCAAAAACATGCTTTATCCGCTTATAACTCGCGATAGCAAACTCGGATCGTCGAAAACTCACTTCCATCGTGTAGAGCGTGGTCGAATTGACCTAGAAACATGTTCAAATTGCCGAAAAGTTTTTTTAATGGAACCCATTTAATGGCACATGCCAGTTTTAGGGTCCCAAATACCGTAATTTTCAGTCGTCTGCAGGGCACGAGCCTGGAAACGTTTCTTCGCTAATTTCTATTACATCCTAGTTGCAAACCACCAACTGGACCCAACTAGCATGAATTTTCGACCCCAAGTCTTTCGTGGCACCTGTGGTACACTGGTCACGGGTTCCACGGAAATGGCTCAAAATTAGCCAAAAACAGGCTTTATCCGCTTATAACTCGCGATAGCAAACTCGGATCGTCGAAAACTCACTTCCATCGTGTAGAGCGTGGTCGAATTGACCTAGAAACATGTTCAAATTGCCGAAAAGTTTTTTTAATGGAACCCATTTAATGGCACATGCCAGTTTTAGGGTCCCAAATACCGTAATTTTCAGTCGTCTGCAGGGCACGAGCCTGGAAACGTTTCTTCGCTAAATTCTATTACATCCTAGTTGCAAACCACCAACTGGACCCAACTAGCATGAATTTTCGACCCCAAGTCTTTCGTGGCACCTGGGTACACTGGTCACGGGTTCCACGGAATTGGCTCAAAATTAGCCAAAAACAGGCTTTATCCGCTTATAACTCGCGATAGCAAACTCGGATCGTCGAAAACTCACTTCCATCGTGTAGAGCGTGGTCGAATTGACCTAGAAACATGTTCAAATTGCCGAAAAGTTTTTTTAATGGAACCCATTTAATGGCACATGCCAGTTTTAGGGTCCCAAATACCGTAATTTTCAGTCGTCTGCAGGGCACGAGCCTGGAAACGTTTCTTCGCTAATTTCTATTACATCCTACTTGCAAACCACCAACTGGACCCAACTAGCATGAATTTTCGACCCCAAGTCTTTCGTGGCACCTGTGGTACACTGGTCACGGGTTCCACGGAAATGGCTCAAAATTAGCCAAAAACAGGCTTTATCCGCTTATAACTCGCGATAGCAAACTCGGATCGTCGAAAACTCACTTCCATCGTGTAGAGCGTGGTCGAATTGACCTAGAAACGTGTTCAAATTGCCGAAAAGTTTTTTTAATGGAACCCATTTAATGGCACATGCCAGTTTTAGGGTCCCAAATACTGTAATTTTCAGTCGTCTGCAGGGCACGAGCCTGGAAACGTTTCTTCGCTAAATTCTATTACATCCTAGTTGCAAAACACCAACTGGACCCAACTAGCATGAATTTTCGACCCCAAGTCTTTCGTGGCACCTGTGGTACACTGGTCACGGGTTCCACGGAAATGGCTCAAAATTAGCCAAAAACAGGTTTATCCGCTTATAACTCACGATAGCAAACTCGGATCGTCGAAAACTCACTTCCATCGTGTAGAGCGTGGTCGAATTGACCTAGAAACATGTTCAAATTGCCGAAAAGTTTTTTTAATGGAACCCATTTAATGGCACATGCCAGTTTTAGGGTCCCAAATACCGTAATTTTCAGTCGTCTGCAGGGCACGAGCCTGGAAACGTTTCTTCGCTAATTTCTATTACATCCTACTTGCAAACCACCAACTGGACCCAACTAGCATGAATTTTCGACCCCAAGGTCTTTCGTGGCACCTGTGGTACACTGGTCACGGGTTCCACGGAATTGGCTCAAAATTAGCCAAAAACAGGCTTTATCCGCTTATAACTCGCGATAGCAAACTCGGATTGTCGAAAACTCACTTCCATCGTGTAGAGCGTGGTCGAATTGACCTAGAAACATGTTCAAATTGCCGAAAAGTTTTTTTAATGGAACCCATTTAATGGCACATGCCAGTTTTAGGGTCCCAAATACCGTAATTTTCAGTCGTCTGCAGGGCACGAGCCTGGAAACGTTTCTTCGCTAAATTCTATTACATCCTAGTTGCAAAACACCAACTGGACCCAACTAGCATGAATTTTCGACCCCAAGTCTTTCGTGGCACCTGTGGTACACTGGTCACGGGTTCCACGGAAATGGCTCAAAATTAGCCAAAAACAGGTTTATCCGCTTATAACTCACGATAGCAAACTCGGATCGTCGAAAACTCACTTCCATCGTGTAGAGCGTGGTCGAATTGACCTAGAAACATGTTCAAATTGCCGAAAAGTTTTTTTAATGGAACCCATTTAATGGCACATGCCAGTTTTAGGGTCCCAAATACCGTAATTTTCAGTCGTCTGCAGGGCACGAGCCTGGAAACGTTTCTTCGCTAAATTCTATTACATCCTAGTTGCAAACCACCAACTGGACCCAACTAGCATGAATTTTCGACCCCAAGTCTTTCGTGGCACCTGTGGTACACTGGACACGGGTTCCACGGAATTGGCTCAAAATTAGCCAAAAACAGGCTTTATCCGCTTATAACTCGCGATAGCAAACTCGGATCGTCGAAAACTCACTTCCATCGTGTAGAGCGTGGTCGAATTGACCTATAAACATGTTCAAATTGCCGAAAAGTTTTTTTAATGGAACCCATTTAATGGCACATGCCAGTTTTAGGGTCCCAAATACCGTAATTTTCAGTCGTCTGCAGGGCACGAGCCTGGAAACGTTTCTTCGCTAATTTCTATTACATCCTAGTTGCAAACCACCAACTGGACCCAACTAGCATGAATTTTCGACCCCAAGTCTTTCGTGGCACCTGTGGTACACTGGTCACGGGTTCCACGGAAATGGCTCAAAATTAGCCAAAAACATGCTTTATCCGCTTATAACTCGCGATAGCAAACTCGGATCGTCGAAAACTCACTTCCATCGTGTAGAGCGTGGTCGAATTGACCTAGAAACATGTTCAAATTGCCGAAAAGTTTTTTTAATGGAACCCATTTAATGGCACATGCCAGTTTTAGGGTCCCAAATACCGTAATTTTCAGTCGTCTGCAGGGCACGAGCCTGGAAACGTTTCTTCGCTAATTTCTATTACATCCTAGTTGCAAACCACCAACTGGACCCAACTAGCATGAATTTTCGACCCCAAGTCTTTCGTGGCACCTGTGGTACACTGGTCACGGGTTCCACGGAAATGGCTCAAAATTAGCCAAAATCAGGCTTTATCCGCTTATAACTCGCGATAGCAAACTCGGATCGTCGAAAACTCACTTCCATCGTGTA
This sequence comes from Daptonema setosum, assembly GCA_964036265.1. NCBI lineage: Eukaryota > Metazoa > Nematoda > Chromadorea > Monhysterida > Xyalidae > Daptonema > Daptonema setosum. Next base: position 24,705,915 of record OZ038447.1, on the reverse strand, counting down.
GAGCGTGGTCGAATTGACCTAGAAACATGTTCAAATTGCCGAAAAGTTTTTTTAATGGAACCCATTTAATGGCACATGCCAGTTTTAGGGTCCCAAATACCGTAATTTTCAGTCGTCTGCAGGGCACGAGCCTGGAAACGTTTCTTCGCTAAATTCTATTACATCCTAGTTGCAAACCACCAACTGGACCCAACTAGCATGAATTTTCGACCCCAAGTCTTTCGTGGCACCTGTGGTACACTGGTCACGGGTTCCACGGAATTGGCTCAAAATTAGCCAAAAACAGGCTTTATCCGCTTATAACTCGCGATAGCAAACTCGGATCGTCGAAAACTCACTTCCATCGTGTAGAGCGTGGTCGATTTGACCTAGAAACATGTTCAAATTGCCGAAAAGTTTTTTTAATGGAACCCATTTAATGGCACATGCCAGTTTTAGGGTCCCAAATACCGTAATTTTCAGTCGTCTGCAGGGCACGAGCCTGGAAACGTTTCTTCGCTAATTTCTATTACATCCTACTTGCAAACCACCAACTGGACCCAACTAGCATGAATTTTCGACCCCAAGTCTTTCGTGGCACCTGTGGTACACTGGTCACGGGTTCCACGGAAATGGCTCAAAATTAGCCAAAAACAGGCTTTATCCGCTTATAACTCGCGATAGCAAACTCGGATCGTCGAAAACTCACTTCCATCGTGTAGAGCGTGGTCGAATTGACCTAGAAACGTGTTCAAATTGCCGAAAAGTTTTTTTAATGGAACCCATTTAATGGCACATGCCAGTTTTAGGGTCCCAAATACTGTAATTTTCAGTCGTCTGCAGGGCACGAGCCTGGAAACGTTTCTTCGCTAAATTCTATTACATCCTAGTTGCAAAACACCAACTGGACCCAACTAGCATGAATTTTCGACCCCAAGTCTTTCGTGGCACCTGTGGTACACTGGTCACGGGTTCCACGGAATTGGCTCAAAATTAGCCAAAAACAGGCTTTATCCGCTTATAACTCGCGATAGCAAACTCGGATTGTCGAAAAACTCACTTCCATCGTGTAGAGCGTGGTCGAATTGACCTAGAAACATGTTCAAATTGCCGAAAAGTTTTTTTAATGGAACCCATTTAATGGCACATGCCAGTTTTAGGGTCCCAAATACCGTAATTTTCAGTCGTCTGCAGGGCACGAGCCTGGAAACGTTTCTTCGCTAAATTCTATTACATCCTAGTTGCAAAACACCAACTGGACCCAACTAGCATGAATTTTCGACCCCAAGTCTTTCGTGGCACCTGTGGTACACTGGTCACGGGTTCCACGGAAATGGCTCAAAATTAGCCAAAAACAGGTTTATCCGCTTATAACTCACGATAGCAAACTCGGATCGTCGAAAACTCACTTCCATCGTGTAGAGCGTGGTCGAATTGACCTAGAAACATGTTCAAATTGCCGAAAAGTTTTTTTAATGGAACCCATTTAATGGCACATGCCAGTTTTAGGGTCCCAAATACCGTAATTTTCAGTCGTCTGCAGGGCACGAGCCTGGAAACGTTTCTTCGCTAAATTCTATTACATCCTAGTTGCAAACCACCAACTGGACCCAACTAGCATGAATTTTCGACCCCAAGTCTTTCGTGGCACCTGTGGTACACTGGTCACGGGTTCCACGGAATTGGCTCAAAATTAGCCAAAAACAGGCTTTATCCGCTTATAACTCGCGATAGCAAACTCGGATCATCGAAAACTCACTTCCATCGTGTAGAGCGTGGTCGAATTGACCTATAAACATGTTCAAATTGCCGAAAAGTTTTTTTAATGGAACCCATTTAATGGCACATGCCAGTTTTAGGGTCCCAAATACCGTAATTTTCAGTCGTCTGTAGGGCACGAGCCTGGAAACGTTTCTTCGCTAATTTCTATTACATCCTAGTTGCAAACCACCAACTGGACCCAACTAGCATGAATTTTCGACCCCAAGTCTTTCGTGGCACCTGTGGTACACTGGTCACGGGTTCCACGGAATTGGCTCAAAATTAGCCAAAAACAGGCTTTATCCGCTTATAACTCGCGATAGCAAACTCGGATCGTCGAAAACTCACTTCCATCGTGTAGAGCGTGGTCGAATTGTCCTAGAAACATGTTCAAATTGCCGAAAAGTTTTTTTAATGGAACCCATTTAATGGCACATGCCAGTTTTAGGGTCCCAAAATACCGTAATTTTCAGTCGTCTGCAGGGCACGAGCCTGGAAACGTTTCTTCGCTAAATTCTATTACATCCTAGTTGCAAACCACCAACTGGACCCAACTAGCATGAATTTCGACCCCAATTCTTTCGTGGCACATGTGGTACACTGGTCACGGGTTCCACGGAAATGGCTCAAAATTAGCCAAAAACAGGCTTTATCCGCTTATAACTCGCGATAGCAAACTCGGATCGTCGAAAACTCACTTCCATCGTGTAGAGCGTGGTCGAATTGACCTAGAAACATGTTCAAATTGCCGAAAAGTTTTTTTAATGGAACCCATTTAATGGCACATGCCAGTTTTAGGGTCCCAAATTCCGTAATTTTCAGTCGTCTGCAGGGCACGAGCCTGGAAACGTTTATTCGCTAAATTCTATTACATTCTAGTTGCAAACCACCAACTGGACCCAACTAGCATGAATTTTCGACCCCAAGTCTTTCGTGGCACCTGTGGTACACTGGTCACGGGTTCCACACGGAAATGGCTCAAAATTAGCCAAAAACAGGCTTTATCCGCTTATAACTCGCGATAGCAAACTCGGATCGTCGAAAACTCACTTCCATCGTGTAGAGCGTGGTCGAATTGACCTAGAAACATGTTCAAATTGCCGAAAAGTTTTTTTAATGGAACCCATTTAATGGCACATGCCAGTTTTAGGGTCCCAAATACCGTAATTTTCAGTCGTCTGCAGGGCACGAGCCTGGAACGTTTCTTCGCTAATTCTATTACATCCTAGTTGCAAACAACCAACTGGACCCAACTAGCATGAATTTTCGACCCCAAGTCTTTCGTGGCACCTGTGGTACACTGGTCACGGGTTCCACGGAAATGGCTCAAAATTAGCCAAAAACATGCTTTATCCGCTTATAACTCGCGATAGCAAACTCGGATCGTCGAAAACTCACTTCCATCGTGTAGAGCGTGGTCGAATTGACCTAGAAACATGTTCAAATTGCCGAAAAGTTTTTTAATGGAACCCATTTAATGGCACATGCCAGTTTTAGGGTCCCAAATACCGTAATTTTCAGTCGTCTGCAGGGCACGAGCCTGGAAACGTTTCTTCGCTAATTTCTATTACATCCTAGTTGCAAACCACCAACTGGACCCAACTAGCATGAATTTTCGACCCCAAGTCTTTCGTGGCACCTGTGGTACACTGGTCACGGGTTCCACGGAAATGGCTCAAAATTAGCCAAAAACAGGCTTTATCCGCTTATAACTCGCGATAGCAAACTCGGATCGTCGAAAACTCACTTCCATCGTGTAGAGCGTGGTCGAATTTGACCTAGAAACATGTTCAAATTGCCGAAAAGTTTTTTTAATGGAACCCATTTAATGGCACATGCCAGTTTTAGGGTCCCAAATACCGTAATTTTCAGTCGTCTGCAGGGCACGAGCCTGGAAACGTTTCTTCGCTAAATTCTATTACATCCTAGTTGCAAACCACCAACTGGACCCAACTAGCATGAATTTTCGACCCCAAGTCTTTCGTGGCACCTGTGGTACACTGGTCACGGGTTCCACGGAATTGGCTCAAAATTAGCCAAAAACAGGCTTTATCCGCTTATAACTCGCGATAGCAAACTCGGATCGTCGAAAACTCACTTCCATCGTGTAGAGCGTGGTCGAATTGACCTAGAAACATGTTCAAATTGCCGAAAAGTTTTTTTAATGGAACCCATTTAATGGCACATGCCAGTTTTAGGGTCCCAAATACCGTAATTTTCAGTCGTCTGCAGGGCACGAGCCTGGAAACGTTTCTTCGCTAATTTCTATTACATCCTACTTGCAAACCACCAACTGGACCCAACTAGCATGAATTTTCGACCCCAAGTCTTTCGTGGCACCTGTGGTACACTGGTCACGGGTTCCACGGAAATGGCTCAAAATTAGCCAAAAACAGGCTTTATCCGCTTATAACTCGCGATAGCAAACTCGGATCGTCGAAAACTCACTTCCATCGTGTAGAGCGTGGTCGAATTGACCTAGAAACGTGTTCAAATTGCCGAAAAGTTTTTTTAATGGAACCCATTTAATGGCACATGCCAGTTTTAGGGTCCCAAATACTGTAATTTTCAGTCGTCTGCAGGGCACGAGCCTGGAAACGTTTCTTCGCTAAATTCTATTACATCCTAGTTGCAAAACACCAACTGGACCCAACTAGCATGAATTTTCGACCCCAAGTCTTTCGTGGCACCTGTGGTACACTGGTCACGGGTTCCACGGAATTGGCTCAAAATTAGCCAAAAACAGGCTTTATCCGCTTATAACTCGCGATAGCAAACTCGGATTGTCGAAAACTCACTTCCATCGTGTAGAGCGTGGTCGAATTGACCTAGAAACATGTTCAAATTGCCGAAAAGTTTTTTTAATGGAACCCATTTAATGGCACATGCCAGTTTTAGGGTCCCAAATACCGTAATTTTCAGTCGTCTGCAGGGCACGAGCCTGGAAACGTTTCTTCGCTAAATTCTATTACATCCTAGTTGCAAAACACCAACTGGACCCAACTAGCATGAATTTTCGACCCCAAGTCTTTCGTGGCACCTGTGGTACACTGGTCACGGGTTCCACGGAAATGGCTCAAAATTAGCCAAAAACAGGTTTATCCGCTTATAACTCACGATAGCAAACTCGGATCGTCGAAAACTCACTTCCATCGTGTAGAGCGTGGTCGAATTGACCTAGAAACATGTTCAAATTGCCGAAAAGTTTTTTTAATGGAACCCATTTAATGGCACATGCCAGTTTTAGGGTCCCAAATACCGTAATTTTCAGTCGTCTGCAGGGCACGAGCCTGGAAACGTTTCTTCGCTAAATTCTATTACATCCTAGTTGCAAACCACCAACTGGACCCAACTAGCATGAATTTTCGACCCCAAGTCTTTCGTGGCACCTGTGGTACACTGGTCACGGGTTCCACGGAATTGGCTCAAAATTAGCCAAAAACAGGCTTTATCCGCTTATAACTCGCGATAGCAAACTCGGATCATCGAAAACTCACTTCCATCGTGTAGAGCGTGGTCGAATTGACCTATAAACATGTTCAAATTGCCGAAAAGTTTTTTTAATGGAACCCATTTAATGGCACATGCCAGTTTTAGGGTCCCAAATACCGTAATTTTCAGTCGTCTGCAGGGCACGAGCCTGGAAACGTTTCTTCGCTAATTTCTATTACATCCTAGTTGCAAACCACCAACTGGACCCAACTAGCATGAATTTTCGACCCCAAGTCTTTCGTGGCACCTGTGGTACACTGGTCACGGGTTCCACGGAATTGGCTCAAAATTAGCCAAAAACAGGCTTTATCCGCTTATAACTCGCGATAGCAAACTCGGATCGTCGAAAACTCACTTCCATCGTGTAGAGCGTGGTCGAATTGACCTAGAAACATGTTCAAATTGCCGAAAAGTTTTTTTAATGGAACCCATTTAATGGCACATGCCAGTTTTAGGGTCCCAAATACCGTAATTTTCAGTCGTCTGCAGGGCACGAGCCTGGAAACGTTTCTTCGCTAAATTCTATTACATCCTAGTTGCAAACCACCAACTGGACCCAACTAGCATGAATTTCGACCCCAAGTCTTTCGTGGCACATGTGGTACACTGGTCACGGGTTCCACGGAAATGGCTCAAAATTAGCCAAAAACAGGCTTTATCCGCTTATAACTCGCGATAGCAAACTCGGATCGTCGAAAACTCACTTCCATCGTGTAGAGCGTGGTCGAATTGACCTAGAAACATGTTCAAATTGCCGAAAAGTTTTTTTAATGGAACCCATTTAATGGCACATGCCAGTTTTAGGGTCCCAAATTCCGTAATTTTCAGTCGTCTGCAGGGCACGAGCCTGGAAACGTTTATTCGCTAAATTCTATTACATCCTAGTTGCAAACCACCAACTGGACCCAACTAGCATGAATTTTCGACCCCAAGTCTTTCGTGGCACCTGTGGTACACTGGTCACGGGTTCCACGGAAATGGCTCAAAATTAGCCAAAAACAGGCTTTATCCGCTTATAACTCGCGATAGCAAACTCGGATCGTCGAAAACTCACTTCCATCGTGTAGAGCGTGGTCGAATTGACCTAGAAACATGTTCAAATTGCCGAAAAGTTTTTTTAATGGAACCCATTTAATGGCACATGCCAGTTTTAGGGTCCCAAATTCCGTAATTTTCAGTCGTCTGCAGGGCACGAGCCTGGAAACGTTTATTCGCTAAATTCTATTACATCCTAGTTGCAAACCACCAACTGGACCCAACTAGCATGAATTTTCGACCCCAAGTCTTTCGTGGCACCTGTGGTACACTGGTCACGGGTTCCACGGAAATGGCTCAAAATTAGCCAAAAACAGGCTTTATCCGCTTATAACTCGCGATAGCAAACTCGGATCGTCGAAAACTCACTTCCATCGTGTAGAGCGTGGTCGAATTGACCTAGAAACATGTTCAAATTGCCGAAAAGTTTTTTTAATGGAACCCATTTAATGGCACATGCCAGTTTTAGGGTCCCAAATACCGTAATTTTCAGTCGTCTGCAGGGCACGAGCCTGGAAACGTTTCTTCGCTAATTTCTATTACATCCTAGTTGCAAACCACCAACTGGACCCAACTAGCATGAAATTTCGACCCCAAGTCTTTCGTGGCACCTGTGGTACACTGGTCACCGGTTCCACGGAATTGGCTCAAAATTAGCCAAAAACAGGCTTTATCCGCTTATAACTCGCGATAGCAAACTCGGATCGTCGAAAACTCATTTCCATCGTGTAGAGCGTGGTCGAATTGACCTAGAAACATGTTCAAATTGCCGAAAAGTTTTTTTAATGGAACCCATTTAATGGCACATGCCAGTTTTAGGGTCCCAAATACCGTAATTTTCAGTCGTCTGCAGGGCACGAGCCTGGAAACGTTTCTTCGCTAAATTCTATTACATCCTAGTTGCAAACCACCAACTGGACCCAACTAGCATGAATTTTCGACCCCAAGTCTTTCGTGGCACCTGTGGTACACTGGTCACGGGTTCCACGGAAATGGCTCAAAATTAGCCAAAAACAGGCTTTATCCGCTTATAACTCGCGATAGCAAACTCGGATCGTCGAAAACTCACTTCCATCGTGTAGAGCGTGGTCGAATTGACCTATAAACATGTTCAAATTGCCGAAAAGTTTTTTTAATGGAACCCATTTAATGGCACATGCCAGTTTTAGGGTCCCAAATACCGTAATTTTCAGTCGTCTGCAGGGCATGAGCCTGGAAACGTTTCTTCGCTAAATTCTATTACATCCTAGTTGCAAACCACCAACTGGACCCAACTAGCATGAATTTTCGACCCCAAGTCTTTCGTGGCACCTGTGGTACACTGGTCACGGGTTCCACGGAAATGGCTCAAAATTAGCCAAAAACAGGCTTTATCCGCTTATAACTCGCGATAGCAAACTCGGATCGTCGAAAACTCACATCCATCGTGTAGAGCGTGGTCGAATTGACCTGGAAACATGTTCAAATTGCCGAAAAGTTTTTTTAATGGAACCCATTTAATGGCACATGCCAGTTTTAGGGTCCCAAATTCCGTAATTTTCAGTCGTCTGCAGGGCACGAGCCTGGAAACGTTTATTCGCTAAATTCTATTACATCCTAGTTGCAAACCACCAACTGGACCCAACTAGCATGAATTTTCGACCCCAAGTCTTTCGTGGCACCTGTGGTACACTGGTCACGGGTTCCACGGAAATGGCTCAAAATTAGCCAAAAACAGGCTTTATCCGCTTATAACTCGCGATAGCAAACTCGGATCGTCGAAAACTCACTTCCATCGTGTAGAGCGTGGTCGAATTGACCTAGAAACATGTTCAAATTGCCGAAAAGTTTTTTTAATGGAACCCATTTAATGGCACATGCCAGTTTTAGGGTCCCAAATACCGTAATTTTCAGTCGTCTGCAGGGCACGAGCCTGGAAACGTTTCTTCGCTAAATTCTATTACATCCTAGTTGCAAACCACCAACTGGACCCAACTAGCATGAATTTTCGACCCCAAGTCTTTCGTGGCACCTGTGGTACACTGGTCACGGGTTCCACATAATTGGCTCAAAATTAGCCAAAAACAGGCTTTATCCGCTTATAACTCGCGATAGCAAACTCGGATCGTCGAAAACTCACTTCCATCGTGTAGAGCGTGGTCGAATTGACCTAGAAACATGTTCAAATTGCCGAAAAGTTTTTTTAATGGAACCCATTTAATGGCACATGCTAGTTTTAGGGTCCCAAATACCGTAATTTTCAGTCGTCTGCAGGGCACGAGCCTGGAAACGTTTCTTCGCTAATTCTATTACATCCTAGTTGCAAACCACCAACTGGACCCAACTAGCATGAATTTTCGACCCCAAGTCTTTCGTGGCACCTGTGGTACACTGGTCACGGGTTCCACGGAATTGGCTCAAAATTAGCCAAAAACAGGCTTTATCCGCTTATAACTCGCGATAGCAAACTCGGATCGTCGAAAACTCACTTCCATCGTGTAGAGCGTAGTCGAATTGACCTAGAAACATGTTCAAATTGCCGAAAAGTTTTTTTAATGGAACCCATTTAATGGCACATGCCAGTTTTAGGGTCCCAAATACCGTAATTTTCAGTCGTCTGCAGGGCACGAGCCTGGAAACGTTTCTTCGCTAAATTCTATTACATCCTAGTTGCAAACCACCAACTGGACCCAACTAGCATGATTTTCGACCCCAAGTCTTTCGTGGCACCTGTGGTACACTGGTCACGGGTTCCACGGAAATGGCTCAAAATTAGCCAAAAACAGGCTTTATCCGCTTATAACTCGCGATAGCAAACTCGGATCGTCGAAAACTCACTTCCATCGTGTAGAGCGTGGTCGAATTGACCTAGAAACATGTTCAAATTGCCGAAAAGTTTTTTTAATGGAACCCATTTAATGGCACATGCCAGTTTTAGGGTCCCAAATACCGTAATTTTCAGTCGTCTGCAGGGCACGAGCCTGGAAACGTTTCTTCGCTAATTTCTATTACATCCTACTTGCAAACCACCAACTGGACCCAACTAGCATGAATTTTCGACCCCAAGTCTTTCGTGGCACCTGTGGTACACTGGTCACGGGTTCCACGGAATTGGCTCAAAATTAGCCAAAAACAGGCTTTATCCGCTTATAACTCGCGATAGCAAACTCGGATCGTCGAAAACTCACTTCCATCGTGTAGAGCGTGGTCGAATTGGCCTAGAAACATGTTCAAATTGCCGAAAAGTTTTTTTAATGGAACCCATTTAATGGCACATGCCAGTTTTAGGGTCCCAAATACCGTAATTTTCAGTCGTCTGCAGGGCACGAGCCTGGAAACGTTTCTTCGCTAATTTCTATTACATCCTACTTGCAAACCACCAACTGGACCTAACTAGCATGAATTTTCGACCCCAAGTCTTTCGTGGCACCTGTGGTACACTGGTCACGGGTTCCACGGAAATGGCTCAAAATTAGCCAAAAACAGGCTTTATCCGCTTATAACTCGCGATAGCAAACTCGGATCGTCGAAAACTCACTTCCATCGTGTAGAGCGTGGTCGAATTGACCTAGAAACGTGTTCAAATTGCCGAAAAGTTTTTTTAATGGAACCCATTTAATGGCACATGCCAGTTTTAGGGTCCCAAATACTGTAATTTTCAGTCGTCTGCAGGGCACGAGCCTGGAAACGTTTCTTCGCTAAATTCTATTACATCCTAGTTGCAAAACACCAACTGGACCCAACTAGCATGAATTTTCGACCCCAAGTCTTTCGTGGCACCTGTGGTACACTGGTCACGGGTTCCACGGAAATGGCTCAAAATTAGCCAAAAACAGGTTTATCCGCTTATAACTCACGATAGCAAACTCGGATCGTCGAAAACTCACTTCCATCGTGTAGAGCGTGGTCGAATTGACCTAGAAACGTGTTCAAATTGCCGAAAAGTTTTTTTAATGGAACCCATTTAATGGCACATGCCAGTTTTAGGGTCCCAAATACCGTAATTTTCAGTCGTCTGCAGGGCACGAGCCTGGAAACGTTTCTTCGCTAAATTCTATTACATCCTAGTTGCAAACCACCAACTGGACCCAACTAGCATGAATTTTCGACCCCAAGTCTTTCGTGGCACCTGTGGTACACTGGTCACGGGTTCCACGGAATTGGCTCAAAATTAGCCAAAAACAGGCTTTATCCGCTTATAACTCGCGATAGCAAACTCGGATCGTCGAAAACTCACTTCCATCGTGTAGAGCGTGGTCGAATTGACCTAGAAACATGTTCAAATTGCCGAAAAGTTTTTTTAATGGAACCCATTTAATGGCACATGCCAGTTTTAGGGTCCCAAATACCGTAATTTTCAGTCGTCTGCAGGGCACGAGCCTGGAAACGTTTCTTCGCTAAATTCTATTACATCCTAGTTGCAAACCACCAACTGGACCCAACTAGCATGAATTTTCGACCCCAAGTCTTTCGTGGCACCTGTGGTACACTGGTCACGGGTTTCACGGAATTGGCTCAAAATTAGCCAAAAACAGGCTTTATCCGCTTATAACTCGCGATAGCAAACTCGGATCGTCGAAAACTCACTTCCATCGTGTAGAGCGTGGTCGAATTGACCTAGACACATGTTCAAATTGCCGAAAAGTTTTTTTAATGGAACCCATTTAATGGCACATGCCAGTTTTAGGGTCCCAAATACCGTAATTTTCAGTCGTCTGCAGGGCACGAGCCTGGAAACGTTTCTTCGCTAATTTCTATTACATCCTACTTGCAAACCACCAACTGGACCCAACTAGCATGAATTTTCGACCCCAAGTCTTTCGTGGCACCTGTGGTACACTGGTCACGGGTTCCACGGAATTGGCTCAAAATTAGCCAAAAACAGGCTTTATCCGCTTATAACTCGCGATAGCAAACTCGGATCGTCGAAAACTCACTTCCATCGTGTAGAGCGTGGTCGAATTGGCCTAGAAACATGTTCAAATTGCCGAAAAGTTTTTTTAATGGAACCCATTTAATGGCACATGCCAGTTTTAGGGTCCCAAATACCGTAATTTTCAGTCGTCTGCAGGGCACGAGCCTGGAAACGTTTCTTCGCTAATTTCTATTACATCCTACTTGCAAACCACCAACTGGACCTAACTAGCATGAATTTTCGACCCCAAGTCTTTCGTGGCACCTGTGGTACACTGGTCACGGGTTCCACGGAAATGGCTCAAAATTAGCCAAAAACAGGCTTTATCCGCTTATAACTCGCGATAGCAAACTCGGATCGTCGAAAACTCACTTCCATCGTGTAGAGCGTGGTCGAATTGACCTAGAAACGTGTTCAAATTGCCGAAAAGTTTTTTTAATGGAACCCATTTAATGGCACATGCCAGTTTTAGGGTCCCAAATACTGTAATTTTCAGTCGTCTGCAGGGCACGAGCCTGGAAACGTTTCTTCGCTAAATTCTATTACATCCTAGTTGCAAAACACCAACTGGACCCAACTAGCATGAATTTTCGACCCCAAGTCTTTCGTGGCACCTGTGGTACACTGGTCACGGGTTCCACGGAAATGGCTCAAAATTAGCCAAAAACAGGTTTATCCGCTTATAACTCACGATAGCAAACTCGGATCGTCGAAAACTCACTTCCATCGTGTAGAGCGTGGTCGAATTGACCTAGAAACGTGTTCAAATTGCCGAAAGTTTTTTTAATGGAACCCATTTAATGGCACATGCCAGTTTTAGGGTCCCAAATACCGTAATTTTCAGTCGTCTGCAGGGCACGAGCCTGGAAACGTTTCTTCGCTAAATTCTATTACATCCTAGTTGCAAACCACCAACTGGACCCAACTAGCATGAATTTTCGACCCCAAGTCTTTCGTGGCACCTGTGGTACATTGGTCACGGGTTCCACGGAATTGGCTCAAAATTAGCCAAAAACAGGCTTTATCCGCTTATAACTCGCGATAGCAAACTCGGATCGTCGAAAAATCACTTCCATCGTGTAGAGCGTGGTCGAATTGACCTAGAAACATGTTCAAATTGCCGAAAAGTTTTTTTAATGGAACCCATTTAATGGCACATGCCAGTTTTAGGGTCCCAAATACCGTAATTTTCAGTCGTCTGCAGGGCACGAGCCTGGAAGCATATTTCCAGAAACTATAAAGTTTTTTATTTGTTTCCCATTTCTGGAAAATCTGATCAATTTAAATTTTTTTTGTTCCTTCATAAAGTTCAGGATATAGAAAACATATTTCAATAGGTGCCCTCAATTTTTTATTAAGGTTCGTTATTTTTTTACATGTCCATATATGGCTCCTAGAGAGGGGCTAACGGAAATTAGTAGCTAATGTGCTTGTCCTCGCTATCGCTCGGACAAGCAAGCCTCACGATAGGTTATCGGGGGTTAACGAACAGTAAAACTTCAAAGGAACAGTGTATGATCAAAATAAGCCAAAAATAATTTAGTGAGACTCGAACCCGAACCCTTTCGTTCAAAAAATTGACGCGCTAAACCACTAGGCCACGCCGGCTGATAGTAGGGTGTGCGCACACACGCTATATATTAGCACGGGCGAGCCAGAACTTTATAGTTTCTGTAAATAAGCAGCCTGGAAACGTTTCTTCGCTAAATTCTATTACATCCTAGTTGCAAACCACCAACTGGACCCAACTAGCATGAATTTTCGACCCCAAGTCTTTCGTGGCACCTGTGGTACACTGGTCACGGGTTCCACGGAATTGGCTCAAAATTAGCCAAAAACAGGCTTTATCCGCTTATAACTCGCGATAGCAAACTCGGATCGTCGAAAACTCACTTCCATCGTGTAGAGCGTGGTCGAATTGACCTAGAAACATGTTCAAATTGCCGAAAAGTTTTTTTAATGGAACCCATTTAATGGCACATGCCAGTTTTAGGGTCCCAAATACCGTAATTTTCAGTCGTCTGCAGGGCACGAGCCTGGAAACGTTTCTTCGCTAAATTCTATTACATCCTAGTTGCAAACCACCAACTGGACCCAACTAGCATGAATTTTCGACCCCAAGTCTTTCGTGGCACCTGTGGTACACTGGTCACGGGTTCCACATAATTGGCTCAAAATTAGCCAAAAACAGGCTTTATTCGCTTATAACTCGCGATAGCAAACTCGGATCGTCGAAAACTCACTTCCATCGTGTAGAGCGTGGTCGAATTGACCTAGAAACATGTTCAAATTGCCGAAAAGTTTTTTTATTGGAACCCATTTAATGGCACATGCCAGTTTTAGGGTCCCAAATACCGTAATTTTCAGTCGTCTGCAGGGCACGAGCCTGGAAACGTTGCTTCGCTAAATTCTATTACATCCTAGTTGCAAACCACCAACTGGACCCAACTAGCATGAATTTTCGACCCCAAGTCTTTCGTGGCACCTGTGGTACACTGGTCACGGGTTCCACGGAAATGGCTCAAAATTAGCCAAAAACAGGCTTTATCCGCTTATAACTCGCGATAGCAAACTCGGATCGTCGAAAACTCACTTCCATCGTGTAGAGCGTGGTCGAATTGACCTAGAAACATGTTCAAATTGCCGAAAAGTTTTTTTAATGGAACCCATTTAATGGCACATGCCAGTTTTAGGGTCCCAAATACCGTAATTTTCAGTCGTCTGCAGGGCACGAGCCTGGAAACGTTTCTTCGCTAAATTCTATTACATCCTAGTTGCAAACCACCAACTGGACCCAACTAGCATGATTTTCGACCCCAAGTCTTTCGTGGCACCTGTGGTACACTGGTCACGGGTTCCACGGAAATGGCTCAAAATTAGCCAAAAACAGGCTTTATCCGCTTATAACTCGCGATAGCAAACTCGGATCGTCGAAAACTCACTTCCATCGTGTAGAGCGTGGTCGAATTGACCTAGAAACATGTTCAAATTGCCGAAAAGTTTTTTTAATGGAACCCATTTAATGGCACATGCCAGTTTTAGGGTCCCAAATACCGTAATTTTCAGTCGTCTGCAGGGCACGAGCCTGGAAACGTTTCTTCGCTAAATTCTATTACATCCTAGTTGCAAACCACCAACTGGACCCAACTAGCATGAATTTTCGACCCCAAGTCTTTCGTGGCACCTGTGGTACACTGGTCACGGGTTTCACGGAATTGGCTCAAAATTAGCCAAAAACAGGCTTTATCCGCTTATAACTCGCGATAGCAAACTCGGATCGTCGAAAACTCACTTCCATCGTGTAGAGCGTGGTCGAATTGACCTAGACACATGTTCAAATTGCCGAAAAGTTTTTTTTAATGGAACCCATTTAATGGCACATGCCAGTTTTAGGGTCCCAAATACCGTAATTTTCAGTCGTCTGCAGGGCACGAGCCTGGAAACGTTTCTTCGCTAATTTCTATTACATCCTACTTGCAAACCACCAACTGGACCCAACTAGCATGAATTTTCGACCCCAAGTCTTTCGTGGCACCTGTGGTACACTGGTCACGGGTTCCACGGAATTGGCTCAAAATTAGCCAAAAACAGGCTTTATCCGCTTATAACTCGCGATAGCAAACTCGGATCGTCGAAAACTCACTTCCATCGTGTAGAGCGTGGTCGAATTGACCTAGAAACGTGTTCAAATTGCCGAAAAGTTTTTTTAATGGAACCCATTTAATGGCACATGCCAGTTTTAGGGTCCCAAATACTGTAATTTTCAGTCGTCTGCAGGGCACGAGCCTGGAAACGTTTCTTCGCTAAATTCTATTACATCCTAGTTGCAAAACACCAACTGGACCCAACTAGCATGAATTTTCGACCCCAAGTCTTTCGTGGCACCTGTGGTACACTGGTCACGGGTTCCACGGAAATGGCTCAAAATTAGCCAAAAACAGGTTTATCCGCTTATAACTCACGATAGCAAACTCAGATCGTCGAAAACTCACTTCCATCGTGTAGAGCGTGGTCGAATTGACCTAGAAACATGTTCAAATTGCCGAAAAGTTTTTTTAATGGAACCCATTTAATGGCACATGCCAGTTTTAGGGTCCCAAATACCGTAATTTTCAGTCGTCTGCAGGGCACGAGCCTGGAAACGTTTCTTCGCTAAATTCTAATACATCCTAGTTGCAAACCACCAACTGGACCCAACTAGCATGAATTTTCGACCCCAAGTCTTTCGTGGCACCTGTGGTACACTGGTCACGGGTTCCACGGAATTGGCTCAAAATTAGCCAAAAACAGGCTTTATCCGCTTATAACTCGCGATAGCAAACTCGGATCGTCGAAAACTCACTTCCATCGTGTAGAGCGTGGTCGAATTGACCTAGAAACATGTTCAAATTGCCGAAAAGTTTTTTTAATGGAACCCATTTAATGGCACATGCCAGTTTTAGGGTCCCAAATACCGTAATTTTCAGTCGTCTGCAGGGCACGAGCCTGGAAACGTTTCTTCGCTAAATTCTATTACATCCTAGTTGCAAACCACCAACTGGACCCAACTAGCATGAATTTTCGACCCCAAGTCTTTCGTGGCACCTGTGGTACACTGGTCACGGGTTCCACGGAATTGGCTCAAAATTAGCCAAAAACAGGCTTTATCCGCTTATAACTCGCGATAGCGAACTCGGATCGTCGAAAACTCACTTCCATCGTGTAGAGCGTGGTCGAATTGACCTAGAAACATGTTCAAATTGCCGAAAAGTTTTTTTAATGGAACCCATTTAATGGCACATGCCAGTTTTAGGGTCCCAAATACCGTAATTTTCAGTCGTCTGCAGGGCACGAGCCTGGAAACGTTTCTTCGCTAAATTCTATTACATCCTAGTTGCAAACCACCAACTGGACCCAACTAGCATGAATTTTCGACCCCAAGTCTTTCGTGGCACCTGTGGTACACTGGTCACGGGTTCCACATAATTGGCTCAAAATTAGCCAAAAACAGGCTTTATTCGCTTATAACTCGCGATAGCAAACTCGGATCGTCGAAAACTCACTTCCATCGTGTAGAGCGTGGTCGAATTGACCTAGAAACATGTTCAAATTGCCGAAAAGTTTTTTTAATGGAACCCATTTAATGGCACATGCCAGTTTTAGGGTCCCAAATACCGTAATTTTCAGTCGTCTGCAGGGCACGAGCCTGGAAACGTTTCTTCGCTAAATTCTATTACATCCTAGTTGCAAACCACCAACTGGACCCAACTAGTATGATTTTCGACCCCAAGTCTTTCGTGGCACCTGTGGTACACTGGTCACGGGTTCCACGGAAATGGCTCAAAATTAGCCAAAAACAGGCTTTATCCGCTTATAACTCGCGATAGCAAACTCGGATCGTCGAAAACTCACTTCCATCGTGTAGAGCGTGGTCGAATTGACCTAGAAACATGTTCAAATTGCCGAAAAGTTTTTTTAATGGAACCCATTTAATGGCACATGCCAGTTTTAGGGTCCCAAATACCGTAATTTTCAGTCGTCTGCAGGGCACGAGCCTGGAAACGTTTCTTCGCTAAATTCTATTACATCCTAGTTGCAAACCACCAACTGGACCCAACTAGCATGAATTTTCGACCCCAAGTCTTTCGTGGCACCTGTGGTACACTGGTCACGGGTTTCACGGAATTGGCTCAAAATTAGCCAAAAACAGGCTTTATCCGCTTATAACTCGCGATAGCAAACTCGGATCGTCGAAAACTCACTTCCATCGTGTAGAGCGTGGTCGAATTGACCTAGACACATGTTCAAATTGCCGAAAAGTTTTTTTAATGGAACCCATTTAATGGCACATGCCAGTTTTAGGGTCCCAAATACCGTAATTTTCAGTCGTCTGCAGGGCACGAGCCTGGAAACGTTTCTTCGCTAATTTCTATTACATCCTACTTGCAAACCACCAACTGGACCCAACTAGCATGAATTTTCGACCCCAAGTCTTTCGTGGCACCTGTGGTACACTGGTCACGGGTTCCACGGAATTGGCTCAAAATTAGCCAAAAACAGGCTTTATCCGCTTATAACTCGCGATAGCAAACTCGGATCGTCGAAAACTCACTCCCATCGTGTAGAGCGTGGTCGAATTGACCTAGAAACATGTTCAAATTGCCGAAAAGTTTTTTTAATGGAACCCATTTAATGGCACATGCCAGTTTTAGGGTCCCAAATACCGTAATTTTCAGTCGTCTGCAGGGCACGAGCCTGGAAACGTTTCTTCGCTAATTTCTATTACATCCTACTTGCAAATCACCAACTGGACCCAACTAGCATGAATTTTCGACCCCAAGTCTTTCGTGGCACCTGTGGTACACTGGTCACGGGTTCCACGGAAATGGCTCAAAATTAGCCAAAAACAGGCTTTATCCGCTTATAACTCGCGATAGCAAACTCGGATCGTCGAAAACTCACTTCCATCGTGTAGAGCGTGGTCGAATTGACCTAGAAACGTGTTCAAATTGCCGAAAAGTTTTTTTAATGGAACCCATTTAATGGCACGTGCCAGTTTTAGGGTCCCAAATACTGTAATTTTCAGTCGTCTGCAGGGCACGAGCCTGGAAACGTTTCTTCGCTAAATTCTATTACATCCTAGTTGCAAAACACCAACTGGACCCAACTAGCATGAATTTTCGACCCCAAGTCTTTCGTGGCACCTGTGGTACACTGGTCACGGGTTCCACGGAAATGGCTCAAAATTAGCCAAAAACAGGTTTATCCGCTTATAACTCACGATAGCAAACTCGGATCGTCGAAAACTCACTTCCATCGTGTAGAGCGTGGTCGAATTGACCTAGAAACATGTTCAAATTGCCGAAAAGTTTTTTTAATGGAACCCATTTAATGGCACATGCCAGTTTTAGGGTCCCAAATACCGTAATTTTCAGTCGTCTGCAGGGCACGAGCCTGGAAACGTTTCTTCGCTAATTTCTATTACATCCTACTTGCAAACCACCAACTGGACCCAACTAGCATGAATTTTCGACCCCAAGTCTTTCGTGGCACCTGTGGTACACTGGTCACGGGTTCCACGGAATTGGCTCAAAATTAGCCAAAAACAGGCTTTATCCGCTTATAACTCGCGATAGCAAACTCGGATCGTCGAAAACTCACTTCCATCGTGTAGAGCGTGGTCGAATTGACCTAGAAACATGTTCAAATTGCCGAAAAGTTTTTTTAATGGAACCCATTTAATGGCACATGCCAGTTTTAGGGTCCCAAATACCGTAATTTTCAGTCGTCTGCAGGGCACGAGCCTGGAAACGTTTCTTCGCTAATTTCTATTACATCCTACTTGCAAACCACCAACTGGACCCAACTAGCATGAATTTTCGACCCCAAGTCTTTCGTGGCACCTGTGGTACACTGGTCACGGGTTCCACGGAAATGGCTCAAAATTAGCCAAAAACAGGCTTTATCCGCTTATAACTCGCGATAGCAAACTCGGATCGTCGAAAACTCACTTCCATCGTGTAGAGCGTGGTCGAATTGACCTAGAAACGTGTTCAAATTGCCGAAACGTTTTTTTAATGGAACCCATTTAATGGCACATGCCAGTTTTAGGGTCCCAAATACTGTAATTTTCAGTCGTCTGCAGGGCACGAGCCTGGAAACGTTTCTTCGCTAAATTCTATTACATCCTAGTTGCAAAACACCAACTGGACCCAACTAGCATGAATTTTCGACCCCAAGTCTTTCGTGGCACCTGTGGTACACTGGTCACGGGTTCCACGGAAATGGCTCAAAATTAGCCAAAAACAGGTTTATCCGCTTATAACTCACGATAGCAAACTCGGATCGTCGAAAACTCACTTCCATCGTGTAGAGCGTGGTCGAATTGACCTAGAAACATGTTCAAATTGCCGAAAAGTTTTTTTAATGGAACCCATTTAATGGCACATGCCAGTTTTAGGGTCCCAAATACCGTAATTTTCAGTCGTCTGCAGGGCACGAGCCTGGAAACGTTTCTTCGCTAAATTCTATTACATCCTAGTTGCAAACCACCAACTGGACCCAACTAGCATGAATTTTCGACCCCAAGTCTTTCGTGGCACCTGTGGTACACTGGTCACGGGTTCCACGGAATTGGCTCAAAATTAGCCAAAAACAGGCTTTATCCGCTTATAACTCGCGATAGCAATCTCGGATCGTCGAAAACTCACTTCCATCGTGTAGAGCGTGGTCGAATTGACCTAGAAACATGTTCAAATTGCCGAAAAGTTTTTTTAATGGAACCCATTTAATGGCACATGCCAGTTTTAGGGTCCCAAATACCGTAATTTTCAGTCGTCTGCAGGGCACGAGCCTGGAAACGTTTCTTCGCTAAATTCTATTACATCCTAGTTGCAAACCACCAACTGGACCCAACTAGCATGAATTTTCGACCCCAAGTCTTTCGTGGCACCTGTGGTACACTGGTCACGGGTTCCACGGAATTGGCTCAAAATTAGCCAAAAACAGGCTTTATCCGCTTATAACTCGCGATAGCAAACTCGGATCGTCCGAAAACTCACTTCCATCGTGTAGAGCGTGGTCGAATTGACCTAGAAACATGTTCAAATTGCCGAAAAGTTTTTTTAATGGAACCCATTTAATGGCACATGCCAGTTTTAGGGTCCCAAATACCGTAATTTTCAGTCGTCTGCAGGGCACGAGCCTGGAAACGTTTCTTCGCTAAATTCTATTACATCCTAGTTGCAAACCACCAACTGGACCCAACTAGCATGAATTTTCGACCCCAAGTCTTTCGTGGCACCTGTGGTACACTGGTCACGGGTTCCACATAATTGGCTCAAAATTAGCCAAAAACAGGCTTTATTCGCTTATAACTCGCGATAGCAAACTCGGATCGTCGAAAACTCACTTCCATCGTGTAGAGCGTGGTCGAATTGACCTAGAAACATGTTCAAATTGCCGAAAAGTTTTTTTAATGGAACCCATTTAATGGCACATGCCAGTTTTAGGGTCCCAAATACCGTAATTTTAAGTCGTCTGCAGGGCACGAGCCTGGAAAGGTTGCTTCGCTAAATTCTATTACATCCTAGTTGCAAACCACCAACTGGACCCAACTAGCATGAATTTTCGACCCCAAGTCTTTCGTGGCACCTGTGGTACACTGGTCACGGGTTCCACGGAAATGGCTCAAAATTAGCCAAAAACAGGCTTTATCCGCTTATAACTCGCGATAGCAAACTCGGATCGTCAAAAACTCACTTCCATAGTGTAGAGCGTGGTCGAATTGACCTAGAAACATGTTCAAATTGCCGAAAAGTTTTTTTAATGGAACCCATTTAATGGCACATGCCAGTTTTAGGTCCCAAATACCGTAATTTTCAGTCGTCTGCAGGGCACGAGCCTGGAAACGTTTCTTCGCTAAATTCTATTACATCCTAGTTGCAAACCACCAACTGGACCCAACTAGCATGAATTTTCGACCCCAAGTCTTTCGTGGCACCTGTGGTACACTGGTCACGGGTTCCACGGAAATGGCTCAAAATTAGCCAAAAACAGGCTTTATCCGCTTATAACTCGCGATAGCAAACTCGGATCGTCGAAAACTCACTTCCATCGTGTAGAGCGTAGTCGAATTGACCTAGAAACATGTTCAAATTGCCGAAAAGTTTTTTTAATGGAACCCATTTAATGGCACATGCCAGTTTTAGGGTCCCAAATACCGCAATTTTCAGTCGTCTGCAGGGCACGAGCCTGGAAACGTTTCTTCGCTAAATTCTATTACATCCTAGTTGCAAACCACCAACTGGACCCAACCAGCATGAATTTTCGACCCCAAGTCTTTCGTGGCACCTGTGGTACACTGGTCACGGGTTCCACGGAATTGGCTCAAAATTAGCCAAAAACAGGCTTTATCCGCTTATAACTCGCGATAGCAAACTCGGGTCGTCGAAAACTCACTTCCATCGTGTAGAGCGTGGTCGAATTGACCTAGAAACATGTTCAAATTGCCGAAAAGTTTTTTTAATGGAACCCATTTAATGGCACATGCCAGTTTTAGGGTCCCAAATTCCGTAATTTTCAGTCGTCTGCAGGGCACGAGCCTGGAAACGTTTATTCGCTAAATTCTATTACATCCTAGTTGCAAACCACCAACTGGACCCAACTAGCATGAATTTTCGACCCCAAGTCTTTCGTGGCACCTGTGGTACACTGGTCACGGGTTCCACGGAAATGGCTCAAAATTAGCCAAAAACAGGCTTTATCCGCTTATAACTCGCGATAGCAAACTCGGATCGTCGAAAACTCACTTCCATCGTGTAGAGCGTGGTCGAATTGACCTAGTAACATGTTCAAATTGCCGAAAAGTTTTTTTAATGGAACCCATTTAATGGCACATGCCAGTTTTAGGGTCCCAAATTCCGTAATTTTCAGTCGTCTGCAGGGCACGAGCCTGGAAACGTTTATTCGCTAAATTCTATTACATCCTAGTTGCAAACCACCAACTGGACCCAACTAGCATGAATTTTCGACCCCAAGTCTTTCGTGGCACCTGTGGTACACTGGTCACGGGTTCCACGGAAATGGCTCAAAATTAGCCAAAAACAGGCTTTATCCGCTTATAACTCGCGATAGCAAACTCGGATCGTCGAAAACTCACTTCCATCGTGTAGAGCGTGGTCGAATTGACCTAGAAACATGTTCAAATTGCCGAAAAGTTTTTTTAATGGAACCCATTTAATGGCACATGCCAGTTTTAGGGTCCCAAATACCGTAATTTTCAGTCGTCTGCAGGGCACGAGCCTGGAAACGTTTCTTCGCTAATTTCTATTACATCCTAGTTGCAAACCACCAACTGGACCCAACTAGCATGAATTTTCGACCCCAAGTCTTTCGTGGCACCTGTGGTACACTGGTCACCGGTTCCACGGAATTGGCTCAAAATTAGCCAAAAACAGGCTTTATCCGCTTATAACTCGCGATAGCAAACTCGGATCGTCGAAAACTCATTTCCATCGTGTAGAGCGTGGTCGAATTGACCTAGAAACATGTTCAAATTGCCGAAAAGTTTTTTTAATGGAACCCATTTAATGGCACATGCCAGTTTTAGGGTCCCAAATACCGTAATTTGCAGTCGTCTGCAGGGCACGAGCCTGGAAACGTTTCTTCGCTAAATTCTATTACATCCTAGTTGCAAACCACCAACTGGACCCAACTAGCATGAATTTTCGACCCCAAGTCTTTCGTGGCACCTGTGGTACACTGGTCACGGGTTCCACGGAAATGGCTCAAAATTAGCCAAAAACAGGCTTTATCCGCTTATAACTCGCGATAGCAAACTCGGATCGTCGAAAACTCACTTCCATCGTGTAGAGCGTGGTCGAATTGACCTATAAACATGTTCAAATTGCCGAAAAGTTTTTTTAATGGAACCCATTTAATGGCACATGCCAGTTTTAGGGTCCCAAATACCGTAATTTTCAGTCGTCTGCAGGGCACGAGCCTGGAAACGTTTCTTCGCTAAATTCTATTACATCCTAGTTGCAAACCACCAACTGGACCCAACTAGCATGAATTTTCGACCCCAAGTCTTTCGTGGCACCTGTGGTACACTGGTCACGGGTTCCACGGAAATGGCTCAAAATTAGCCAAAAACAGGCTTTATCCGCTTATAACTCGCGATAGCAAACTCGGATCGTCGAAAACTCACTTCCATCGTGTAGAGCGTGGTCGAATTGACCTAGAAACATGTTCAAATTGCCGAAAAGTTTTTTTAATGGAACCCATTTAATGGCACATGCCAGTTTTAGGGTCCCAAATACCGTAATTTTCAGTCGTCTGCAGGGCACGAGCCTGGAAACGTTTCTTCGCTAATTTCTATTACATCCTAGTTGCAAACCACCAACTGGACCCAACTAGCATGAATTTTCGACCCCAAGTCTTTCGTGGCATCTGTGGTACACTGGTCACCGGTTCCACGGAATTGGCTCAAAATTAGCCAAAAACAGGCTTTATCCGCTTATAACTCGCGATAGCAAACTCGGATCGTCGAAAACTCACTTCCATCGTGTAGAGCGTGGTCGAATTGACCTAGAAACTTGTTCAAATTGCCGAAAAGTTTTTTTAATGGAACCCATTTAATGGCACATGCCAGTTTTAGGGTCCCAAATACCGTAATTTTCAGTCGTCTGCAGGGCACGAGCCTGGAAACGTTTCTTCGCTAAATTCTATTACATCCTAGTTGCAAACCACCAACTGGACCCAACTAGCATGAATTTTCGACTCCAAGTCTTTCGTGGCACCTGTAGTACACTGGTCACGGGTTCCACGGAAATGGCTCAAAATTAGCCAAAAACAGGTTTTATCCGCTTATAACTTGCGATAGCAAACTCGGATCGTCGAAAACTCACTTCCATCGTGTAGAGCGTGGTCGAATTGACCTAGAAACATGTTCAAATTGCCGAAAAGTTTTTTTAATGGAACCCATTTAATGGCACATGCCAGTTTTAGGGTCCCAAATACCGTAATTTTCAGTCGTCTGCAGGGCACGAGCCTGGAAATGTTTCTTCGCTAAATTCTATTACATCCTAGTTGCAAACCACCAACTGGACCCAACTAGCATGAATTTTCGACCCCAAGTCTTTCGTGGCACCTGTGGTACACTGGTCACGGGTTCCACGGAATTGGCTCAAAATTAGCCAAAAACAGGCTTTATCCGCTTATAACTCGCGATAGCAAACTCGGATCGTCGAAAACTCACTTCCATCGTGTAGAGCGTGGTCGAATTGACCTAGAAACATGTTCAAATTGCCGAAAAGTTTTTTTAATGGAACCCATTTAATGGCACATGCCAGTTTTAGGGTCCCAAATACCGTAATTTTCAGTCGTCTGCAGGGCACGAGCCTGGAAACGTTTCTTCGCTAAATTCTATTACATCCTAGTTGCAAACCACCAACTGGACCCAACTAGCATGAATTTTCGACCCCAAGTCTTTCGTGGCACCTGTGGTACACTGGTCACGGGTTCCACGGAAATGGCTCAAAATTAGCCAAAAACAGGCTTTATCCGCTTATAACTCGCGATAGCAAACTCGGATCGTCGAAAACTCACTTCCATCGTGTAGAGCGTGGTCGAATTGACCTAGAAACATGTTCAAATTGCCGAAAAGTTTTTTTAATGGAACCCATTTAATGGCACATGCCAGTTTTAGGGTCCCAAATACCGTAATTTTCAGTCGTCTGCAGGGCACGAGCCTGGAAACGTTTCTTCGCTAATTTCTATTACATCCTAGTTGCAAACCACCAACTGGACCCAACTAGCATGAATTTTCGACCCCAAGTCTTTCGTGGCACCTGTGGTACACTGGTCACCGGTTCCACGGAATTGGCTCAAAATTAGCCAAAAACAGGCTTTATCCGCTTATAACTCGCGATAGCAAACTCGGATCGTCGAAAACTCACTTCCATCGTGTAGAGCGTGGTCGAATTGACCTAGAAACTTGTTCAAATTGCCGAAAAGTTTT
The DNA here is from genome assembly GCA_964036265.1 of Daptonema setosum. Classification (NCBI taxonomy): domain Eukaryota; kingdom Metazoa; phylum Nematoda; class Chromadorea; order Monhysterida; family Xyalidae; genus Daptonema; species Daptonema setosum. The sequence goes on along the minus strand of OZ038447.1, from coordinate 24,681,253 downwards.
TTTAATGGAACCCATTTAATGGCACATGCCAGTTTTAGGGTCCCAAATACCGTAATTTTCAGTCGTCTGCAGGGCACGAGCCTGGAAACGTTTCTTCGCTAAATTCTATTACATCCTAGTTGCAAACCACCAACTGGACCCAACTAGCATGAATTTTCGACTCCAAGTCTTTCGTGGCACCTGTAGTACACTGGTCACGGGTTCCACGGAAATGGCTCAAAATTAGCCAAAAACAGGTTTTATCCGCTTATAACTTGCGATAGCAAACTCGGATCGTCGAAAACTCACTTCCATCGTGTAGAGCGTGGTCGAATTGACCTAGAAACATGTTCAAATTGCCGAAAAGTTTTTTTAATGGAACCCATTTAATGGCACATGCCAGTTTTAGGGTCCCAAATACCGTAATTTTCAGTCGTCTGCAGGGCACGAGCCTGGAAATGTTTCTTCGCTAAATTCTATTACATCCTAGTTGCAAACCACCAACTGGACCCAACTAGCATGAATTTTCGACCCCAAGTCTTTCGTGGCACCTGTGGTACACTGGTCACGGGTTCCACGGAATTGGCTCAAAATTAGCCAAAAACAGGCTTTATCCGCTTATAACTCGCGATAGCAAACTCGGATCGTCGAAAACTCACTTCCATCGTGTAGAGCGTGGTCGAATTGACCTAGAAACATGTTCAAATTGCCGAAAAGTTTTTTTAATGGAACCCATTTAATGGCACATGCCAGTTTTAGGGTCCCAAATACCGTAATTTTCAGTCGTCTGCAGGGCACGAGCCTGGAAACGTTTCTTCGCTAAATTCTATTCCATCCTAGTTGCAAACCACCAACTGGACCCAACTAGCATGAATTTTCGACCCCAAGTCTTTCGTGGCACCTGTGGTACACTGGTCACGGGTTCCACGGAAATGGCTCAAAATTAGCCAAAAACAGGCTTTATCCGCTTATAACTCGCGATAGCAAACTCGGATCGTCGAAAACTCACTTCCATCGTGTAGAGCGTGGTCGAATTGACCTAGAAACATGTTCAAATTGCCGAAAAGTTTTTTTAATGGAACCCATTTAATGGCACATGCCAGTTTTAGGGTCCCAAATACCGTAATTTTCAGTCGTCTGCAGGGCACGAGCCTGGAAACGTTTCTTCGCTAATTCTATTACATCCTAGTTGCAAACCACCAACTGGACCCAACTAGCATGAATTTTCGACCCCAAGTCTTTCGTGGCACCTGTGGTACACTGGTCACGGGTTCCACGGAATTGGCTCAAAATTAGCCAAAAACAGGCTTTATCCGCTTATAACTCGCGATAGCAAACTCGGATCGTCGAAAACTCACTTCCATCGTGTAGAGCGTGGTCGAATTGACCTAGAAACATGTTCAAATTGCCGAAAAGTTTTTTTAATGGAACCCATTTAATGGCACATGCCAGTTTTAGGGTCCCAAATACCGTAATTTTCAGTCGTCTGCAGGGCACGAGCCTTGAAACGTTTCTTCGCTAAATTCTATTACATCCTAGTTGCAAACCACCAACTGGACCCAACTAGCATGAATTTTCGACCCCAAGTCTTTCGTGGCACCTGTGGTACACTGGTCACGGGTTCCACGGAAATGGCTCAAAATTAGCCAAAAACAGGCTTTATCCGCTTATAACTCGCGATAGCAAACTCGGATCGTCGAAAACTCACTTCCATCGTGTAGAGCGTGGTCGAATTGACCTAGAAACATGTTCAAATTGCCGAAAAGTTTTTTTAATGGAACCCATTTAATGGCACATGCCAATTTTAGGGTCCCAAATACCGTAAATTTCAGTCGTCTGCAGGGCACGAGCCTGGAAACGTTTCTTCGCTAAATTCTATTACATCCTAGTTGCAAACCACCAACTGGACCCAACTAGCATGAATTTTCGACCCCAAGTCTTTCGTGGCACCTGTGGTACACTGGTCACGGGTTTCACGGAATTGGCTCAAAATTAGCCAAAAGCAGGCTTTATCCGCTTATAACTCGCGATAGCAAACTCGGATCGTCGAAAACTCACTTCCATCGTGTAGAGCGTGGTCGAATTGACCTAGACACATGTTCAAATTGCCGAAAAGTTTTTTTAATGGAACCCATTTAATGGCACATGCCAGTTTTAGGGTCCCAAATACCGTAATTTTCAGTCGTCTGCAGGGCACGAGCCTGGAAACGTTTCTTCGCTAATTTCTATTTGTCACGGGAATCGTGACTGTGCTGTGCACTGACTGATTGTTTTGACTGACTGCTTTTGATTGATTGGTTGACTAATTGATTGATTGATTGCTTTAGTGATTTCATTCATTGCATTTCATCATTTCTGTTATACGGTCCCTCATGCATATTCTATTTTCTGTATTACCAGTTCCACATTAGTCCAGTTTCATATTAACTTTTGTACATTGCGCTTATCGCGTTCTCGTTATTTCCATTCGTAAGCTTTATTAAGTAGACTAAACATTCGCTCCTCTAAATGCCGACCGGTCAGTTGCCCTTCGCGGTGGCACCCGTGACTGGTCAGTATATATAGTCGTGAAGTTGGGTGCTTGGGGTATTCGCTAGTTCTGCAGCCCGCTTAACGGGTGTGCTCCAAGCGCTCATCGAAGGTGCTTTTCTATAGTGTGCTTTTTATTTTACTATTATAATATAGGTATTCACTCGCTTATCCACGTGCTTATTGCTTTTCAATATTACTGTCCACACTCTTGTAAATAACTATGTTTCCCACAGAATATATGCCTGGCTGGCTCACGTAGAGTCATTCGGTCGCTTGGGCTCGCACCTATTAAGCTTGTAGGAACCTACTATTACGCGGGAGGCAACATTAGACTGCCATCAGAAGATTCCCCGTAATAATTGGATAGTGTCACGGGAATCGTGACTGTGCTGTGCACTGACTGATTGTTTTGACTGACTGCTTTTGATTGATTGGTTGACTAATTGATTGATTGATTGCTTTAGTGATTTCATTCATTGCATTTCATCATTTCTGTTATACGGTCCCTCATGCATATTCTATTTTCTGTATTACCAGTTCCACATTAGTCCAGTTTCATATTAACTTTTGTACATTGCGCTTATCGCGTTCTCGTTATTTCCATTCGTAAGCTTTATTAAGTAGACTAAACATTCGCTCCTCTAAATGCCGACCGGTCAGTTGCCCTTCGCGGTGGCACCCGTGACTGGTCAGTATATATAGTCGTGAAGTTGGGTGCTTGGGGTATTCGCTAGTTCTGCAGCCCGCTTAACGGGTGTGCTCCAAGCGCTCATCGAAGGTGCTTTTCTATAGTGTGCTTTTTATTTTACTATTATAATATAGGTATTCACTCGCCTATCCACGTGCTTATTGCTTTTCAATATTACTGTCCACACTCTTGTAAATAACTATGTTTCCCACAGAATATATGCCTGGCTGGCTCACGTAGAGTCATTCGGTCGCTTGGGCTCGCACCTATTAAGCTTGTAGGAACCTACTATTACGCGGGAGGCAACATTAGACTGCCATCAGAAGATTCCCCGTAATATATTACATCCTACTTGCAAACCACCAACTGGACCCAACTAGCATGAATTTTCGACCCCAAGTCTTTCGTGGCACCTGTGGTACACTGGTCACGGGTTCCACGGAATTGGCTCAAAATTAGCCAAAAACAGGCTTTATCCGCTTATAACTCGCGATAGCAAACTCGGATCGTCGAAAACTCACTTCCATCGTGTAGAGCGTGGTCGAATTGACCTAGAAACATGTTCAAATTGCCGAAAAGTTTTTTTAATGGAACCCATTTAATGGCACATGCCAGTTTTAGGGTCCCAAATACCGTAATTTTCAGTCGTCTGCAGGGCACGAGCCTGGAAACGTTTCTTCGCTAATTTCTATTACATCCTACTTGCAAACCACCAACTGGACCCAACTAGCATGAATTTTCGACCCCAAGTCTTTCGTGGCACCTGTGGTACACTGGTCACGGGTTCCACGGAAATGGCTCAAAATTAGCCAAAAACAGGCTTTATCCGCTTATAACTCGCGATAGCAAACTCGGATCGTCGAAAACTCACTTCCATCGTGTAGAGCGTGGTCGAATTGACCTAGAAACGTGTTCAAATTGCCGAAAAGTTTTTTTAATGGAACCCATTTAATGGCACATGCCAGTTTTAGGGTCCCAAATACTGTAATTTTCAGTCGTCTGCAGGGCACGAGCCTGGAAACGTTTCTTCGCTAAATTCTATTACATCCTAGTTGCAAAACACCAACTGGACCCAACTAGCATGAATTTTCGACCCCAAGTCTTTCGTGGCACCTGTGGTACACTGGTCACGGGTTCCACGGAAATGGCTCAAAATTAGCCAAAAACAGGCTTTATCCGCTTATAACTCACGATAGCAAACTCGGATCGTCGAAAACTCACTTCCATCGTGTAGAGCGTGGTCGAATTGACCTAGAAACATGTTCAAATTGCCGAAAAGTTTTTTTAATGGAACCCATTTAATGGCACATGCCAGTTTTAGGGTCCCAAATACCGTAATTTTCAGTCGTCTGCAGGGCACGAGCCTGGAAACGTTTCTTCGCTAAATTCTATTACATCCTAGTTGCAAACCACCAACTGGACCCAACTAGCATGAATTTTCGACCCCAAGTCTTTCGTGGCACCTGTGGTACACTGGTCACGGGTTCCACGGAATTGGCTCAAAATTAGCCAAAAACAGGCTTTATCCGCTTATAACTCGTGATAGCAAACTCGGATTGTCGAAAACTCACTTCCATCGTGTAGAGCGTGGTCGAATTGACCTAGAAACATGTTCAAATTGCCGAAAAGTTTTTTTAATGGAACCCATTTAATGGCACATGCCAGTTTTAGGGTCCCAAATACCGTAATTTTCAGTCGTCTGCAGGGCACGAGCCTGGAAACGTTTCTTCGCTAAATTCTATTACATCCTAATTGCAAACCACCAACTGGACCCAACTAGCATGAATTTTCGACCCCAAGTCTTTCGTGGCACCTGTGGTACACTGGTCACGGGTTCCACGGAATTGGCTCAAAATTAGCCAAAAACAGGCTTTATCCGCTTATAACTCGCGATAGCAAACTCGGATCGTCGAAAACTCACTTCCATCGTGTAGAGCGTGGTCGAATTGACCTAGAAACATGTTCAAATTGCCGAAAAGTTTTTTTTAATGGAACCCATTTAATGGCACATGCCAGTTTTAGGGTCCCAAATACCGTAATTTTCAGTCGTCTGCAGGGCACGAGCCTGGAAACGTTTCTTCGCTAAATTCTATTACATCCTAGTTGCAAACCACCAACTGGACCCAACTAGCATGAATTTTCGACCCCAAGTCTTTCGTGGCACCTGTGGTACACTGGTCACGGGTTCCACATAATTGGCTCAAAATTAGCCAAAAACAGGCTTTATTCGCTTATAACTCGCGATAGCAAACTCGGATCGTCGAAAACTCACTTCCATCGTGTAGAGCGTGGTCGAATTGACCTAGAAACATGTTCAAATTGCCGAAAAGTTTTTTTAATGGAACCCATTTAATGGCACATGCCAGTTTTAGGGTCCCAAATACCGTAATTTTCAGTCGTCTGCAGGGCACGAGCCTGGAAACGTTGCTTCGCTAAATTCTATTACATCCTAGTTGCAAACCACCAACTGGACCCAACTAGCATGAATTTTCGACCCCAAGTCTTTCGTGGCACCTGTGGTACACTGGTCACGGGTTCCACTGAAATGGCTCAAAATTAGCCAAAAACAGGCTTTATCCGCTTATAACTCGCGATAGCAAACTCGGATCGTCGAAAACTCACTTCCATCGTGTAGAGCGTGGTCGAATTGACCTAGAAACATGTTCAAATTGCCGAAAAGTTTTTTTAATGGAACCCATTTAATGGCACATGCCAGTTTTAGGGTCCCAAATACCGTAATTTTCAGTCGTCTGCAGGGCACGAGCCTGGAAACGTTTCTTCGCTAATTTCTATTACATCCTACTTGCAAACCACCAACTGGACCCAACTAGCATGAATTTTCGACCCCAAGTCTTTCGTGGCACCTGTGGTACACTGGTCACGGGTTCCACGGAATTGGCTCAAAATTAGCCAAAAACAGGCTTTATCCGCTTATAACTCGCGATAGCAAACTCGGATCGTCGAAAACTCACTTCCATCGTGTAGAGCGTGGTCGAATTGACCTAGAAACATGTTCAAATTGCCGAAAAGTTTTTTAATGGAACCCATTTAATGGCACATGCCAGTTTTAGGGTCCCAAATACCGTAATTTTCAGTTGTCTGCAGGGCACGAGCCTGGAAACGTTTCTTCGCTAAATTCTATTACATCCTAGTTGCAAACCACCAACTGGACCCAACTAGCATGAATTTTCGACCCCAAGTCTTTCGTGGCACCTGTGGTACACTGGTCACGGGTTTCACGGAATTGGCTCAAAATTAGCCAAAAACAGGCTTTATCCGCTTATAACTCGCGATAGCAAACTCGGATCGTCGAAAACTCACTTCCATCGTGTAGAGCGTGGTCGAATTGACCTAGAAACATGTTCAAATTGCCGAAAAGTTTTTTTAATGGAACCCATTTAATGGCACATGCCAGTTTTAGGGTCCCAAATACCGTAATTTTCAGTCGTCTGCAGGGCACGAGCCTGGAAACGTTTCTTCGCTAAATTCTATTACATCCTAATTGCAAACCACCAACTGGACCCAACTAGCATGAATTTTCGACCCCAAGTCTTTCGTGGCACCTGTGGTACACTGGTCACGGGTTCCACGGAATTGGCTCAAAATTAGCCAAAAACAGGCTTTATCCGCTTATAACTCGCGATAGCAAACTCGGATCGTCGAAAACTCACTTCCATCGTGTAGAGCGTGGTCGAATTGACCTAGAAACATGTTCAAATTGCCGAAAAGTTTTTTTAATGGAACCCATTTAATGGCACATGCCAGTTTTAGGGTCCCAAATACCGTAATTTTCAGTCGTCTGCAGGGCACGAGCCTGGAAACGTTTCTTCGCTAAATTCTATTACATCCTAGTTGCAAACCACCAACTGGACCCAACTAGCATGAATTTTCGACCCCAAGTCTTTCGTGGCACCTGTGGTACACTGGTCACGGGTTCCACATAATTGGCTCAAAATTAGCCAAAAACAGGCTTTATTCGCTTATAACTCGCGATAGCAAACTCGGATCGTCGAAAACTCACTTCCATCGTGTAGAGCGTGGTCGAATTGAGCTAGAAACATGTTCAAATTGCCGAAAAGTTTTTTTAATGGAACCCATTTAATGGCACATGCCAGTTTTAGGGTCCCAAATACCGTAATTTTCAGTCGTCTGCAGGGCACGAGCCTGGAAACGTTGCTTCGCTAAATTCTATTACATCCTAGTTGCAAACCACCAACTGGACCCAACTAGCATGAATTTTCGACCCCAAGTCTTTCGTGGCACCTGTGGTACACTGGTCACGGGTTCCACGGAAATGGCTCAAAATTAGCCAAAAACAGGCTTTATCCGCTTATAACTCGCGATAGCAAACTCGGATCGTCGAAAACTCACTTCCATCGTGTAGAGCGTGGTCGAATTGACCTAGAAACATGTTCAAATTGCCGAAAAGTTTTTTTAATGGAACCCATTTAATGGCACATGCCAGTTTTAGGGTCCCAAATACCGTAATTTTCAGTCGTCTGCAGGGCACGAGCCTGGAAACGTTTCTTCGCTAAATTCTATTACATCCTAGTTGCAAACCACCAACTGGACCCAACTAGCATGAATTTTCGACCCCAAGTCTTTCGTGGCACCTGTGGTACACTGGTCACGGGTTCCACGGAAATGGCTCAAAATTAGCCAAAAACAGGCTTTATCCGCTTATAACTCGCGATAGCAAACTCGGATCGTCGAAAACTCACTTCCATCGTGTAGAGCGTGGTCGAATTGACCTAGAAACATGTTCAAATTGCCGAAAAGTTTTTTTAATGGAACCCATTTAATGGCACATGCCAGTTTTAGGGTCCCAAATACCGCAATTTGCAGTCGTCTGCAGGGCACGAGCCTGGAAACGTTTCTTCGCTAATTTCTATTACATCCTAGTTGCAAACCATCAACTGGACCCAACCAGCATGAATTTTCGACCCCAAGTCTTTCGTGGCACCTGTGGTACACTGGTCACGGGTTCCACGGAATTGGCTCAAAATTAGCCAAAAACAGGCTTTATCCGCTTATAACTCGCGATAGCAAATTCGGATCGTCGAAAACTCACTTCCATCGTGTAGAGCGTGGTCGAATTGACCTAGAAACATGTTCAAATTGCCGAAAAGTTTTTTTAATGGAACCCATTTAATGGCACATGCCAGTTTTAGGGTCCCAAATACCGTAATTTTCAGTCGTCTGCAGGGCACGAGCCTGGAAACGTTTCTTCGCTAATTTCTATTACATCCTACTTGCAAACCACCAACTGGACCCAACTAGCATGAATTTTCGACCCCAAGTCTTTCGTGGCACCTGTGGTACACTGGTCACGGGTTCCACGGAATTGGCTCAAAATTAGCCAAAAACAGGCTTTATCCGCTTATAACTCGCGATAGCAAACTCGGATTTTCGAAAACTCACTTCCATCGTGTAGAGCGTGGTCGAATTGACCTAGAAACATGTTCAAATTGCCGAAAAGTTTTTTTAATGGAACCCATTTAATGGCACATGCCAGTTTTAGGGTCCCAAATACCGTAATTTTCAGTCGTCTGCAGGGCACGAGCCTGGAAACGTTTATTCGCTAAATTCTATTACATCCTAGTTGCAAACCACCAACTGGACCCAACTAGCATGAATTTTCGACCCCAAGTCTTTCGTGGCACCTGTGGTACACTGGTCACGGGTTCCACGGAATTGGCTCAAAATTAGCCAAAAACAGGCTTTATCCGCTTATAACTCGCGATAGCAAACTCGGATCGTCGAAAACTCACTTCCATCGTGTAGAGCGTGGTCGAATTGACCTAGAAACATGTTCAAATTGCCGAAAAGTTTTTTTAATGGAACCCATTTAATGGCACATGCCAGTTTTAGGGTCCCAAATACCGTAATTTTCAGTCGTCTGCAGGGCACGAGCCTGGAAACGTTTCTTCGCTAAATTCTATTACATCCTAGTTGCAAACCACCAACTGGACCCAACTAGCATGAATTTTCGACCCCAAGTCTTTCGTGGCACCTGTGGTACACTGGTCACGGGTTCCACATAATTGGCTCGAAATTAGCCAAAAACAGGTTTTATCCGCTTATAACTCGCGATAGCAAACTAGGATCGTCGAAAACTCACTTCCATCGTGTAGAGCGTGGTCTAATTGACCTAGAAACATGTTCAAATTGCCGAAAAGTTTTTTTAATGGAACCCATTTAATGGCACATGCCAGTTTTAGGGTCCCAAATACCGTAATTTTCAGTCGTCTGCAGGGCACGAGCCTGGAAACGTTTCTTCGCTAAATTCTATTACATCCTAGTTGCAAACCACCAACTGGACCCAACTAGCATGAATTTTCGACCCCAAGTCTTTCGTGGCACCTGTGGTACACTGGTCACGGGTTCCACGGAATTGGCTCAAAATTAGCCAAAAACAGGCTTTATCCGCTTATAACTCGCGATAGCAAACTCGGATCGTCGAAAACTCACTTCCATCGTGTAGAGCGTGGTCGAATTGACCTAGAAACATGTTCAAATTGCCGAAAAGTTTTTTTAATGGAACCCATTTAATGGCACATGCCAGTTTTAGGGTCCCAAATACCGTAATTTTCAGTCGTCTGCAGGGCACGAGCCTGGAAACGTTTCTTCGCTAAATTCTATTACATCCTAGTTGCAAACCACCAACTGGACCCAACTAGCATGAATTTTCGACCCCAAGTCTTTCGTGGCACCTGTGGTACACTGGTCACGGGTTCCACATAATTGGCTCAAAATTAGCCAAAAACAGGCTTTATTCGCTTATAACTCGCGATAGCAAACTCGGATCGTCGAAAACTCACTTCCATCGTGTAGAGCGTGGTCGAATTGACCTAGAAACATGTTCAAATTGCCGAAAAGTTTTTTTAATGGAACCCATTTAATGGCACATGCCAGTTTTAGGGTCCCAAATACCGTAATTTTCAGTCGTCTGCAGGGCACGAGCCTGGAAACGTTGCTTCGCTAAATTCTATTACATCCTAGTTGCAAACCACCAACTGGACCCAACTAGCATGAATTTTCGACCCCAAGTCTTTCGTGGCACCTGTGGTACACTGGTCACGGGTTCCACGGAAATGGCTCAAAATTAGCCAAAAACAGGCTTTATCCGCTTATAACTCGCGATAGCAAACTCGGATCGTCGAAAACTCACTTCCATCGTGTAGAGCGTGGTCGAATTGACCTAGAAACATGTTCAAATTGCCGAAAAGTTTTTTTAATGGAACCCATTTAATGGCACATGCCAGTTTTAGGGTCCCAAATACCGTAATTTTCAGTCGTCTGCAGGGCACGAGCCTGGAAACGTTTCTTCGCTAAATTCTATTACATCCTAGTTGCAAACCACCAACTGGACCCAACTAGCATGAATTTTCGACCCCAAGTCTTTCGTGGCACCTGTGGTACACTGGTCACGGGTTCCACGGAAATGGCTCAAAATTAGCCAAAAACAGGCTTTATCCGCTTATAACTCGCGATAGCAAACTCGGATCGTCGAAAACTCACTTCCATCGTGTAGAGCGTGGTCGAATTGACCTAGAAACATGTTCAAATTGCCGAAAAGTTTTTTTAATGGAACCCATTTAATGGCACATGCCAGTTTTAGGGTCCCAAATACCGCAATTTTCAGTCGTCTGCAGGGCACGAGCCTGGAAACGTTTCTTCGCTAAATTCTATTACATCCTAGTTGCAAACCACCAACTGGACCCAACCAGCATGAATTTTCGACCCCAAGTCTTTCGTGGCACCTGTGGTACACTAGTCACGGGTTCCACGGAATTGGCTCAAAATTAGCCAAAAACAGGCTTTATCCGCTTATAACTCGCGATAGCAAACTCGGGTCGTCGAAAACTCACTTCCATCGTGTAGAGCGTGGTCGAATTGACCTAGAAACATGTTCAAATTGCCGAAAAGTTTTTTTAATGGAACCCATTTAATGGCACATGCCAGTTTTAGGGTCCCAAATACCGTAATTTTCAGTCGTCTGCAGGGCACGAGCCTGGAAACGTTTCTTCGCTAAATTCTATTACATCCTAGTTGCAAACCACCAACTGGACCCAACTAGCATGAATTTTCGACCCCAAGTCTTTCGTGGCACCTGTGGTACACTGGTCACGGGTTTCACGGAATTGGCTCAAAATTAGCCAAAAACAGGCTTTATCCGCTTATAACTCGCGATAGCAAACTCGGATCGTCGAAAACTCACTTCCATCGTGTAGAGCGTGGTCGAATTGACCTAGACACATGTTCAAATTGCCGAAAAGTTTTTTTAATGGAACCCATTTAATGGCACATGCCAGTTTTAGGGTCACAAATACCGTAATTTTCAGTCGTCTGCAGGGCACGAGCCTGGAAACGTTTCTTCGCTAAATTCTATTACATCCTAGTTGCAAACCAACAACTGGACCCAACTAGCATGAATTTTCGACCCCAAGTCTTTCGTGGCACCTGTGGTACACTGGTCACGGGTTCCACGGAATTGGCTCAAAATTAGCCAAAAACAGGCTTTATCCGCTTATAACTCGCGATAGCAAACTCGGATCGTCGAAAACTCACTTCCATCGTGTAGAGCGTGGTCGAATTGACCTAGAAACATGTTCAAATTGCCGAAAAGTTTTTTTAATGGAACCCATTTAATGGCACATGCCAGTTTTAGGGTCCCAAATACCGTAATTTTCAGTCGTCTGCAGGGCACGAGCCTGGAAACGTTTCTTCGCTAAATTCTATTACATCCTAGTTGCAAACCACCAACTGGACCCAACTAGCATGAATTTTCGACCCCAAGTCTTTCGTGGCACCTGTGGTACACTGGTCACGGGTTCCACATAATTGGCTCAAAATTAGCCAAAAACAGGCTTTATCCGCTTATAACTCGCGATAGCAAACTCGGATCGTCGAAAACTCACTTCCATCGTGTAGAGCGTGGTCGAATTGACCTAGAAACATGTTCAAATTGCCGAAAAGTTTTTTTAATGGAACCCATTTAATGGCACATGCCAGTTTTAGGGTCCCAAATACCGTAATTTTCAGTCGTCTGCAGGGCACGAGCCTGGAAACGTTTCTTCGCTAATTTCTATTACATCCTAGTTGCAAACCACCAACTGGACCCAACTAGCATGAATTTTCGACCCCAAGTCTTTCGTGGCACCTGTGGTACACTGGTCACGGGTTCCACGGAAATGGCTCAAAATTAGCCAAAAACAGGCTTTATCCGCTTATAACTCGCGATAGCAAACTCGGATCGTCGAAAACTCACTTCCATCGTGTAGAGCGTGGTCGAATTGACCTAGATATTTGTTCAAATTGCCGAAAAGTTTTTTTAATGGAACCCATTTAATGGCACATGCCAGTTTTAGGGTCCCAAATACCGTAATTTTCAGTCGTCTGCAGGGCACGAGCCTGGAAACGTTTCTTCGCTAATTTCTATTACATCCTAGTTGCAAACCATCAACTGGACCCAACTAGCATGAATTTTCGACCCCAAGTCTTTCGTGGCACCTGTGGTACACTGGTCACGGGTTCCACGGAAATGGCTCAAAATTAGCCAAAAACAGGCTTTATCCGCTTATAACTCGCGATAGCAAACTCGGATCGTCGAAAACTCACTTCCATCGTGTAGAGCGTGGTCGAATTGACCTAGAAACATGTTCAAATTGCCGAAAAGTTTTTTTAATGGAACCCATTTAATGGCACATGCCAGTTTTAGGGTCCCAAATACCGTAATTTTCAGTCGTCTGCAGGGCACGAGCCTGGAAACGTTCTTCGCTAATTTCTATTACATCCTAGTTGCAAACCACCAACTGGACCCAACTAGCATGAATTTTCGACCCCAAGTCTTTCGTGGCACCTGTGGTACACTGGTCACGGGTTCCACGGAAATGGCTCAAAATTAGCCAAAAACAGGCTTCATCCGCTTATAACTCGCGATAGCAAACTCGGATCGTCGAAAACTCACTTCCATCGTGTAGAGCGTGGTCGAATTGACCTAGAAACATGTTCAAATTGCCGAAAAGTTTTTTTAATGGAACCCATTTAATGGCACATGCCAGTTTTAGGGTCCCAAATACCGTAATTTTCAGTCGTCTGCAGGGCACGAGCCTGGAAACGTTTCTTCGCCAAATTCTATTACATCCTAGTTGCAAACCACCAACTGGACCCAACTAGCATGAATTTTCTACCCCAAGTCTTTCGTGGCACCTGTGGTACACTGGTCACGGGTTCCACGGAAATGGCTCAAAATTAGCCAAAAACAGGCTTTATCCGCTTATAACTCGCGATAGCAAACTCGGATCATCGAAAACTCACTCCCATCGTGTAGAGCGTGGTCGAATTGACCTAGAAACATGTTCAAATTGCCGAAAAGTTTTTTTAATGGAACCCATTTAATGGCACATGCCAGTTTTAGGGTCCCAAATACCGTAATTTTCAGTCGTCTGCAGGGCACGAGCCTGGAAACGTTTCTTCGCTAAATTCTATTACATCCTAATTGCAAACCACCAACTGGACCCAACTAGCATGAATTTTCGACCCCAAGTCTTTCGTGGCACCTGTGGTACACTGGTCACGGGTTCCACGGAATTGGCTCAAAATTAGCCAAAAACAGGCTTTATCCGCTTATAACTCGCGATAGCAAACTCGGATCGTCGAAAACTCACTTCCATCGTGTAGAGCGTGGTCGAATTGACCTAGAAACATGTTCAAATTGCCGAAAAGTTTTTTTAATGGAACCCATTTAATGGCACATGCCAGTTTTAGGGTCCCAAATACCGTAATTTTCAGTCGTCTGCAGGGCACGAGCCTGGAAACGTTGCTTCGCTAAATTCTATTACATCCTAGTTGCAAACCACCAACTGGACCCAACTAGCATGAATTTTCGACCCCAAGTCTTTCGTGGCACCTGTGGTACACTGGTCACGGGTTCCACGGAAATGGCTCAAAATTAGCCAAAAACAGGCTTTATCCGCTTATAACTCGCGATAGCAAATTCGGATCGTCGAAAACTCACTTCCATCGTGTAGAGCGTGGTCGAATTGACCTAGAAACATGTTCAAATTGCCGAAAAGTTTTTTTAATGGAACCCATTTAATGGCACATGCCAGTTTTAGGGTCCCAAATACCGTAATTTTCAGTCGTCTGCAGGGCACGAGCCTGGAAACGTTTCTTCGCTAATTTCTATTACATCCTACTTGCAAACCACCAACTGGACCCAACTAGCATGAATTTTCGACCCCAAGTCTTTCGTGGCACCTGTGGTACACTGGTCACGGGTTCCACGGAATTGGCTCAAAATTAGCCAAAAACAGGCTTTATCCGCTTATAACTCGCGATAGCAAACTCGGATTTTCGAAAACTCACTTCCATCGTGTAGAGCGTGGTCGAATTGACCTAGAAACATGTTCAAATTGCCGAAAAGTTTTTTTAATGGAACCCATTTAATGGCACATGCCAGTTTTAGGGTCCCAAATACCGTAATTTTCAGTCGTCTGCAGGGCACGAGCCTGGAAACGTTTATTCGCTAAATTCTATTACATCCTAGTTGCAAACCACCAACTGGACCCAACTAGCATGAATTTTCGACCCCAAGTCTTTCGTGGCACCTGTGGTACACTGGTCACGGGTTCCACGGAATTGGCTCAAAATTAGCCAAAAACAGGCTTTATCCGCTTATAACTCGCGATAGCAAACTCGGATCGTCGAAAACTCACTTCCATCGTGTAGAGCGTGGTCGAATTGACCTAGAAACATGTTCAAATTGCCGAAAAGTTTTTTTAATGGAACCCATTTAATGGCACATGCCAGTTTTAGGGTCCCAAATACCGTAATTTTCAGTCGTCTGCAGGGCACGAGCCTGGAAACGTTTCTTCGCTAAATTCTATTACATCCTAGTTGCAAACCACCAACTGGACCCAACTAGCATGAATTTTCGACCCCAAGTCTTTCGTGGCACCTGTGGTACACTGGTCACGGGTTCCACGGAAATGGCTCAAAATTAGCCAAAAACAGGCTTTATCCGCTTATAACTCGCGATAGCAAACTCGGATCGTCGAAAACTCACTTCCATCGTGTAGAGCGTGGTCGAATTGACCTAGAAACATGTTCAAATTGCCGAAAAGTTTTTTTAATGGAACCCATTTAATGGCACATGCCAGTTTTAGGGTCCCAAATACCGCAATTTGCAGTCGTCTGCAGGGCACGAGCCTGGAAACGTTTCTTCGCTAAATTCTATTACATCCTAGTTGCAAACCACCAACTGGACCCAACTAGCATGAATTTTCGACCCCAAGTCTTTCGTGGCACCTGTGGTACACTGGTCACGGGTTCCACGGAAATGGCTCAAAATTAGCCAAAAACAGGCTTTATCCGCTTATAACTCGCGATAGCAAACTCGGATCGTCGAAAACTCACTTCCATCGTGTAGAGCGTGGTCGAATTGACCTAGAAACATGTTCAAATTGCCGAAAAGTTTTTTTAATGGAACCCATTTAATGGCACATGCCAGTTTTAGGGTCCCAAATACCGCAATTTGCAGTCGTCTGCAGGGCACGAGCCTGGAAACGTTTCTTCGCTAATTTCTATTACATCCTAGTTGCAAACCATCAACTGGACCCAACCAGCATGAATTTTCGACCCCAAGTCTTTCGTGGCACCTGTGGTACACTGGTCACGGGTTCCACGGAATTGGCTCAAAATTAGCCAAAAACAGGCTTTATCCGCTTATAACTCGCGATAGCAAATTCGGATCGTCGAAAACTCACTTCCATCGTGTAGAGCGTGGTCGAATTGACCTAGAAACATGTTCAAATTGCCGAAAAGTTTTTTTAATGGAACCCATTTAATGGCACATGCCAGTTTTAGGGTCCCAAATACCGTAATTTTCAGTCGTCTGCAGGGCACGAGCCTGGAAACGTTTCTTCGCTAATTTCTATTACATCCTACTTGCAAACCACCAACTGGACCCAACTAGCATGAATTTTCGACCCCAAGTCTTTCGTGGCACCTGTGGTACACTGGTCACGGGTTCCACGGAATTGGCTCAAAATTAGCCAAAAACAGGCTTTATCCGCTTATAACTCGCGATAGCAAACTCGGATTTTCGAAAACTCACTTCCATCGTGTAGAGCGTGGTCGAATTGACCTAGAAACATGTTCAAATTGCCGAAAAGTTTTTTTAATGGAACCCATTTAATGGCACATGCCAGTTTTAGGGTCCCAAATACCGTAATTTTCAGTCGTCTGCAGGGCACGAGCCTGGAAACGTTTATTCGCTAAATTCTATTACATCCTAGTTGCAAACCACCAACTGGACCCAACTAGCATGAATTTTCGACCCCAAGTCTTTCGTGGCACCTGTGGTACACTGGTCACGGGTTCCACGGAATTGGCTCAAAATTAGCCAAAAACAGGCTTTATCCGCTTATAACTCGCGATAGCAAACTCGGATCGTCGAAAACTCACTTCCATCGTGTAGAGCGTGGTCGAATTGACCTAGAAACATGTTCAAATTGCCGAAAAGTTTTTTTAATGGAACCCATTTAATGGCACATGCCAGTTTTAGGGTCCCAAATACCGTAATTTTCAGTCGTCTGCAGGGCACGAGCCTGGAAACGTTTCTTCGCTAAATTCTATTACATCCTAGTTGCAAACCACCAACTGGACCCAACTAGCATGAATTTTCGACCCCAAGTCTTTCGTGGCACCTGTGGTACACTGGTCACGGGTTCCACATAATTGGCTCGAAATTAGCCAAAAACAGGTTTTATCCGCTTATAACTCGCGATAGCAAACTAGGATCGTCGAAAACTCACTTCCATCGTGTAGAGCGTGGTCTAATTGACCTAGAAACATGTTCAAATTGCCGAAAAGTTTTTTTAATGGAACCCATTTAATGGCACATGCCAGTTTTAGGGTCCCAAATACCGTAATTTTCAGTCGTCTGCAGGGCACGAGCCTGGAAACGTTTCTTCGCTAAATTCTATTACATCCTAGTTGCAAACCACCAACTGGACCCAACTAGCATGAATTTTCGACCCCAAGTCTTTCGTGGCACCTGTGGTACACTGGTCACGGGTTCCACGGAATTGGCTCAAAATTAGCCAAAAACAGGCTTTATCCGCTTATAACTCGCGATAGCAAACTCGGATCGTCGAAAACTCACTTCCATCGTGTAGAGCGTGGTCGAATTGACCTAGAAACATGTTCAAATTGCCGAAAAGTTTTTTTAATGGAACCCATTTAATGGCACATGCCAGTTTTAGGGTCCCAAATACCGTAATTTTCAGTCGTCTGCAGGGCACGAGCCTGGAAACGTTTCTTCGCTAAATTCTATTACATCCTAGTTGCAAACCACCAACTGGACCCAACTAGCATGAATTTTCGACCCCAAGTCTTTCGTGGCACCTGTGGTACACTGGTCACGGGTTCCACATAATTGGCTCAAAATTAGCCAAAAACAGGCTTTATTCGCTTATAACTCGCGATAGCAAACTCGGATCGTCGAAAACTCACTTCCATCGTGTAGAGCGTGGTCGAATTGACCTAGAAACATGTTCAAATTGCCGAAAAGTTTTTTTAATGGAACCCATTTAATGGCACATGCCAGTTTTAGGGTCCCAAATACCGTAATTTTCAGTCGTCTGCAGGGCACGAGCCTGGAAACGTTGCTTCGCTAAATTCTATTACATCCTAGTTGCAAACCACCAACTGGACCCAACTAGCATGAATTTTCGACCCCAAGTCTTTCGTGGCACCTGTGGTACACTGGTCACGGGTTCCATGGAAATGGCTCAAAATTAGCCAAAAACAGGCTTTATCCGCTTATAACTCGCGATAGCAAACTCGGATCGTCGAAAACTCACTTCCATCGTGTAGAGCGTGGTCTAATTGACCTAGAAACATGTTCAAATTGCCGAAAAGTTTTTTTAATGGAACCCATTTAATGGCACATGCCAGTTTTAGGGTCCCAAATACCGTAATTTTCAGTCGTCTGCAGGGCACGAGCCTGGAAACGTTTCTTCGCTAAATTCTATTACATCCTAGTTGCAAACCACCAACTGGACCCAACTAGCATGAATTTTCGACCCCAAGTCTTTCGTGGCACCTGTGGTACACTGGTCACGGGTTCCACGGAAATGGCTCAAAATTAGCCAAAAACAGGCTTTATCCGCTTATAACTCGCGATAGCAAACTCGGATCGTCGAAAACTCACTTCCATCGTGTAGAGCGTGGTCGAATTGACCTAGAAACATGTTCAAATTGCCGAAAAGTTTTTTTAATGGAACCCATTTAATGGCACATGCCAGTTTTAGGGTCCCAAATACCGCAATTTTCAGTCGTCTGCAGGGCACGAGCCTGGAAACGTTTCTTCGCTAAATTCTATTACATCCTAGTTGCAAACCACCAACTGGACCCAACCAGCATGAATTTTCGACCCCAAGTCTTTCGTGGCACCTGTGGTACACTGGTCACGGGTTCCACGGAATTGGCTCAAAATTAGCCAAAAACAGGCTTTATCCGCTTATAACTCGCGATAGCAAACTCGGATCGTCGAAAACTCACTTCCATCGTGTAGAGCGTGGTCGAATTGACCTAGAAACATGTTCAAATTGCCGAAAAGTTTTTTTAATGGAACCCATTTAATGGCACATGCCAGTTTTAGGGTCCCAAATACCGCAATTTTCAGTCGTCTGCAGGGCACGAGCCTGGAAACGTTTCTTCGCTAAATTCTATTACATCCTAGTTGCAAACCACCAACTGGACCCAACCAGCATGAATTTTCGACCCCAAGTCTTTCGTGGCACCTGTGGTACACTGGTCACGGGTTCCACGGAATTGGCTCAAAATTAGCCAAAAACAGGCTTCATCCGCTTATAACTCGCGATAGCAAACTCGGATCGTCGAAAACTCACTTCCATCGTGTAGAGCGTGGTCGAATTGACCTAGAAACATGTTCAAATTGCCGAAAAGTTTTTTTAATGGAACCCATTTAATGGCACATGCCAGTTTTAGGGTCCCAAATACCGTAATTTTCAGTCGTCTGCAGGGCACGAGCCTGGAAACGTTTCTTCGCTAAATTCTATTACATCCTAGTTGCAAACCACCAACTGGACCCAACTAGCATGAATTTTCGACCCCAAGTCTTTCGTGGCACCTGTGGTACACTGGTCACGGGTTCCACGGAATTGGCTCAAAATTAGCCAAAAACAGGCTTTATCCGCTTATAACTCGCGATAGCAAACTCGGATCGTCGAAAACTCACTTCCATCGTGTAGAGCGTGGTCGAATTGACCTAGAAACATGTTCAAATTGCCGAAAAGTTTTTTTAATGGAACCCATTTAATGGCACATGCCAGTTTTAGGGTCCCAAATACCGTAATTTTCAGTCGTCTGCAGGGCACGAGCCTGGAAACGTTTCTTCGCTAAATTCTATTACATCCTAGTTGCAAACCACCAACTGGACCCAACTAGCATGAATTTTCGACCCCAAGTCTTTCGTGGCACCTGTGGTACACTGGTCACGGGTTCCACATAATTGGCTCAAAATTAGCCAAAAACAGGCTTTATCCGCTTATAACTCGCGATAGCAAACTCGGATCGTCGAAAACTCACTTCCATCGTGTAGAGCGTGGTCGAATTGACCTAGAAACATGTTCAAATTGCCGAAAAGTTTTTTTAATGGAACCCATTTAATGGCACATGCCAGTTTTAGGGTCCCAAATACCGTAATTTTCAGTCGTCTGCAGGGCACGAGCCTGGAAACGTTTCTTCGCTAATTTCTATTACATCCTACTTGCAAACCACCAACTGGACCCAACTAGCATGAATTTTCGACCCCAAGTCTTTCGTGGCACCTGTGGTACACTGGTCACGGGTTCCACGGAATTGGCTCAAAATTAGCCAAAAACAGGCTTTATCCGCTTATAACTCGCGATAGCAAACTCGGATCGTCGAAAACTCACTTCCATCGTGTAGAGCGTGGTCGAATTGACCTAGAAACATGTTCAAATTGCCGAAAAGTTTTTTTAATGGAACCCATTTAATGGCACATGCCAGTTTTAGGGTCCCAAATACCGCAATTTTCAGTCGTCTGCAGGGCACGAGCCTGGAAACGTTTCTTCGCTAAATTCTATTACATCCTAGTTGCAAACCACCAACTGGACCCAACCAGCATGAATTTTCGACCCCAAGTCTTTCGTGGCACCTGTGGTACACTGGTCACGGGTTCCACGGAATTGGCTCAAAATTAGCCAAAAACAGGCTTCATCCGCTTATAACTCGCGATAGCAAACTCGGATCGTCGAAAACTCACTTCCATCGTGTAGAGCGTGGTCGAATTGACCTAGAAACATGTTCAAATTGCCGAAAAGTTTTTTTAATGGAACCCATTTAATGGCACATGCCAGTTTTAGGGTCCCAAATACCGTAATTTTCAGTCGTCTGCAGGGCACGAGCCTGGAAACGTTTCTTCGCTAAATTCTATTACATCCTAGTTGCAAACCACCAACTGGACCCAACTAGCATGAATTTTCGACCCCAAGTCTTTCGTGGCACCTGTGGTACACTGGTCACGGGTTCCACATAATTGGCTCAAAATTAGCCAAAAACAGGCTTTATCCGCTTATAACTCGCGATAGCAAACTCGGATCGTCGAAAACTCACTTCCATCGTGTAGAGCGTGGTCTAATTGACCTAGAAACATGTTCAAATTGCCGAAAAGTTTTTTTAATGGAACCCATTTAATGGCACATGCCAGTTTTAGGGTCCCAAATACCGTAATTTTCAGTCGTCTGCAGGGCACGAGCCTGGAAACGTTTCTTCGCTAAATTCTATTACATCCTAGTTGCAAACCACCAACTGGACCCAACTAGCATGAATTTTCGACCCCAAGTCTTTCGTGGCACCTGTGGTACACTGGTCACGGGTTTCACGGAATTGGCTCAAAATTAGCCAAAAACAGGCTTTATCCGCTTATAACTCGCGATAGCAAACTAGGATCGTCGAAATCTCACTTCCATCGTGTAGAGCGTGGTCGAATTGACCTAGAAACATGTTAAAATTGCCGAAAAGTTTTTTTAATGGAACCCATTTAATGGCACATGCCAGTTTTAGGGTCCCAAATACCGTAATTTTCAGTCGTCTGCAGGGCACGAGCCTGGAAACGTTTCTTCGCTAATTTCTATTACATCCTACTTGCAAACCACCAACTGGACCCAACTAGCATGAATTTTCGACCCCAAGTCTTTCGTGGCACCTGTGGTACACTGGTCACGGGTTCCACGGAATTGGCTCAAAATTAGCCAAAAACAGGCTTTATCCGCTTATAACTCGCGATAGCAAACTCGGATCGTCGAAAACTCACTTCCATCGTGTAGAGCGTGGTCGAATTGACCTAGAAACATGTTCAAATTGCCGAAAAGTTTTTTAATGGAACCCATTTAATGGCACATGCCAGTTTTAGGGTCCCAAATACCGTAATTTTCAGTTGTCTGCAGGGCACGAGCCTGGAAACGTTTCTTCGCTAAATTCTATTACATCCTAGTTGCAAACCACCAACTGGACCCAACTAGCATGAATTTTCGACCCCAAGTCTTTCGTGGCACCTGTGGTACACTGGTCACGGGTTTCACGGAATTGGCTCAAAATTAGCCAAAAACAGGCTTTATCCGCTTATAACTCGCGATAGCAAACTCGGATCGTCGAAAACTCACTTCCATCGTGTAGAGCGTGGTCGAATTGACCTAGAAACATGTTCAAATTGCCGAAAAATTTTTTTAATGGAACCCATTTAATGGCACATGCCAGTTTTAGGGTCCCAAATACCGTAATTTTCAGTCGTCTGCAGGGCACGAGCCTGGAAACGTTTCTTCGCTAAATTCTATTACATCCTAGTTGCAAACCACCAACTGGACCCAACTAGCATGAATTTTCGACCCCAAGTCTTTCGTGGCACCTGTGGTACACTGGTCACGGGTTTCACGGAATTGGCTCAAAATTAGCCAAAAACAGGCTTTATCCGCTTATAACTCGCGATAGCAAACTCGGATCGTCGAAAACTCACTTCCATCGTGTAGAGCGTGGTCGAATTGACCTAGAAACATGTTCAAATTGCCGAAAAGTTTTTTTAATGGAACCCATTTAATGGCACATGCCAGTTTTAGGGTCCCAAATACCGTAATTTTCAGTCGTCTGCAGGGCACGAGCCTGGAAACGTTTCTTCGCTAATTTCTATTACATCCTACTTGCAAACCACCAACTGGACCCAACTAGCATGAATTTTCGACCCCAAGTCTTTCGTGGCACCTGTGGTACACTGGTCACGGGTTCCACGGAATTGGCTCAAAATTAGCCAAAAACAGGCTTTATCCGCTTATAACTCGCGATAGCAAACTCGGATCGTCGAAAACTCACTTCCATCGTTTAGAGCGTGGTCGAATTGACCTAGAATCATGTTCAAATTGCCGAAAAGTTTTTTTAATGGAACCCATTTAATGGCACATGCCAGTTTTAGGGTCCCAAATACCGTAATTTTCAGTCGTCTGCAGGGCACGAGCCTGGAAACGTTTCTTCGCTAATTTCTATTACATCCTACTTGCAAACCACCAACTGGACCCAACTAGCATGAATTTTCGACCCCAAGTCTTTCGTGGCACCTGTGGTACACTGGTCACGGGTTCCACGGAATTGGCTCAAAATTAGCCAAAAACAGGCTTTATCCGCTTATAACTCGCGATAGCAAACTCGGATCGTCGAAAACTCACTTCCATCGTGTAGAGCGTGGTCGAATTGACCTAGAAACATGTTCAAATTGCCGAAAAGTTTTTTTAATGGAACCCATTTAATGGCACATGCCAGTTTTAGGGTCCCAAATACCGTAATTTTCAGTCGTCTGCAGGGCACGAGCCTGGAAACGTTTCTTCGCTAAATTCTATTACATCCTAGTTGCAAACCACCAACTGGACCCAACTAGCATGAATTTTCGACCCCAAGTCTTTCGTGGCACCTGTGGTACACTGGTCACGGGTTCCACGGAATTGACTCTAAATTAGCCAAAAACATGCTGTATCCGCTTATAACTCGCGATAGCAAACTCGGATCGTCGAAAACTCACTTCCATCGTGTAGAGCGTGGTCGAATTGACCTAGAAAAATGTTCAAATTACCGAAAAGTTTTTTTAATGGAACCCATTTAATGGCACATGCCAGTTTTAGGGTCCCAAATACCGTAATTTTCAGTCGTCTGCAGTGCACGAGCCTGGAAACGTTTCTTCGCTAAATTCTATTACATCCTAGTTGCAAACCACCAACTGGACCCAACTAGCATGAATTTTCGACCCCAAGTCTTTCGTGGCACCTGTGGTACACTGGTCACGGGTTCCACGGAATTGGCTCAAAATTAGCCAAAAACAGGCTTTATCCGCTTATAACTCGCGATAGCAAACTCGGATCGCCGGAAACTCACTTCCATCGTGTAGAGCGTGGTCGAATTGACCTAGAAACATGTTCAAATTGCCGAAAAGTTTTTTTAATGGAACCCATTTAATGGCACATGCCAGTTTTAGGGTCCCAAATACCGTAATTTTCAGTCGTCTGCAGGGCACGAGCCTGGAAACGTTTCTTCGCTAAATTCTATTACAACCTAGTTGCGAACCACCAACTGGACCCAACTAGCATGAATTTTCGACCCCAAGTCTTTCGTGGCACCTGTGGTACACTGGTCACGGGTTCCACGGAAATGGCTCAAACTTAGCCAAAAACAGGCTTTATCCGCTTATAACTCGCGATAGCAAACTCGGATCGTCGAAAACTCACTTCCATCGTGTAGAGCGTGGTCGAATTGACCTAGAAACATGTTCAAATTGCCGAAAAGTTTTTTTAATGGAACCCATTCAATGGCACATGCCAGTTTTAGGGTCCCAAATACCGTAATTTTCAGTCGTCTGCAGGGCACGAGCCTGGAAACGTTTCTTCGCTAAATTCTATTACATCCTAGTTGCAAACCACCAACTGGACCCAACTAGCATGAATTTTCGACCCCAAGTCTTTCGTGGCACCTGTGGTACACTGGTCACGGGTTCCACGGAAATGGCTCAAAATTAGCCAAAAACAGGCTTTATCCGCTTATAACTCGCGATAGCAAACTCGGATCGTCGAAAACTCACTTCCATCGTGTAGAGCTTGGTCGAATTGACCTAGAAACATGTTCAATTTGCCGAAAAAATTTTTAATGGAACCCATTTACTGGCACATGCCAGTTTTAGGGTCCCAAATACTTTAATTTTCAGTCGTCTGCAGGGCACGAGCCTGGAAACGTTTCTTCGCTAATTTCTATTACATCCTAGTTGCAAACCACCAACTGGACCCAACTAGCATGAATTTTCGACCCCAAGTCTTTCGTGGCACCTGTGGTACACTGGTCACGGGTTCCACGGAAATGGCTCAAAATTAGCCAAAAACAGGCTTTATCCGCTTATAACTCGCGATAGCAAACTCGGATCGTCGAAAACTCACTTCCATCGTGTAGAGCGTGTTCGAATTGACCTAGAAACATGTTCAAATTGCCGAAAAGTTTTTTTAATGGAACCCATTTAATGGCACATGCTAGTTTTAGGGTCCCAAATACCGTAATTTTCAGTCGTCTGCAGGGCACGAGCCTGGAAACGTTTCTTCGCTAAATTCTATTACATCCTAGTTGCAAACCACCAACTGGACCCAACTAGCATGAATTTTCGACCCCAAGTCTTTCGTGGCACCTGTGGTACACTGGTCACGGGTTCCACGGAATTGGCTCAAAATTAGCCAAAAACAGGCTTTATCCGCTTATAACTCGCGATAGCAAACTCGGATCGTCGAAAACTCACTTCCATCGTGTAGAGCGTGGTCGAATTGACCTAGAAACATGTTCAAATTGCCGAAAAGTTTTTTTAATGGAACCCATTTAATGGCACATGCCAGTTTTAGGGTCCCAAATACCGTAATTTTCAGTCGTCTGCAGGGCACGAGCCTGGAAACGTTTCTTCGCTAAATTCTATTACATCCTAGTTGCAAACCACCAACTGGACCCAACCAGCATGAATTTTCGACCCCGAGTCTTTCGTGGCACCTGTGGTACACTGGTCACGGGTTCCACATAATTGGCTCAAAATTAGCCAAAAACAGGCTTTATCCGCTTATAACTCGCGATAGCAAACTCGGATCGTCGAAAACTCACTTCCATCGTGTAGAGCGTGGTCTAATTGACCTAGAAACATGTTCAAATTGCCGAAAAGTTTTTTTAATGGAACCCATTTAATGGCACATGCCAGTTTTAGGGTCCCAAATACCGTAATTTTCAGTCGTCTGCAGGGCACGAGCCTGGAAACGTTTCTTCGCTAAATTCTATTACATCCTAGTTGCAAACCACCAACTGGACCCAACTAGCATGAATTTTCGACCCCAAGTCTTTCGTGGCACCTGTGGTACACTGGTCACGGGTTCCACGGAAATGGCTCAAAATTAGCCAAAAACAGGCTTTATCCGCTTATAACTCGCGATAGCAAACTCGGATCGTCGAAAACTCACTTCCATCGTGTAGAGCGTGGTCGAATTGACCTAGCAACATGTTCAATTTGCCGAAAAGTTTTTTTAATGGAACCCATTTAATGGCACATGCCAGTTTTAGGGTCCCAAATACTTTAATTTTCAGTCGTCTGCAGGGCACGAGCCTGGAAACGTTTCTTCGCTAATTTCTATTACATCCTAGTTGCAAACCACCAACTGGACCCAACTAGCATGAATTTTCGACCCCAAGTCTTTCGTGGCACCTGTGGTACACTGGTCACGGGTTCCACGGAATTGGCTCAAAATTAGCCAAAAACAGGCTTTATCCGCTTATAACTCGCGATAGCAAACTCGGATCGTCGAAAACTCACTTCCATCGTGTAGAGCGTGGTCGAATTGACCTAGAAACATGTTCAAATTGCCGAAAAGTTTTTTTAATGGAACCCATTTAATGGCACATGCCAGTTTTAGGGTCCCAAATACTTTAATTTTCAGTCGTCTGCAGGGCACGAGCCTGGAAACGTTTCTTCGCTAATTTCTATTACATCCTAGTTGCAAACCACCAACTGGACCCAACTAGCATGAATTTTCGACCCCAAGTCTTTCGTGGCACCTGTGGTACACTGGTCACGGGTTCCACGGAAATGGCTCAAAATTAGCCAAAAACAGGCTTTATCCCCTTATAACTCGCGATAGCAAACTCGGATCGTCGAAAACTCACTTCCATCGTGTAGAGCGTGGTCGAATTGACCTAGAAACATGTTCAATTTGCCGAAAAGTTTTTTTAATGGAACCCATTTAATGGCACATGCCAGTTTTAGGGTCCCAAATACTTTAATTTTCAGTCGTCTGCAGGGCACGAGCCTGGAAACGTTTCTTCGCTAATTTCTATTACATCCTAGTTGCAAACCACCAACTGGACCCAACTAGCATGAATTTTCGACCCCAAGTCTTTCGTGGCACCTGTGGTACACTGGTCACGGGTTCCACGGAATTGGCTCAAAATTAGCCAAAAACAGGCTTTATCCGCTTATAACTCGCGATAGCAAACTCGGATCGTCGAAAACTCACTTCCATCGTGTAGAGCGTGGTCGAATTGACCTAGAAACATGTTCAAATTGTCGAAAAGTTTTTTTAATGGAACCCATTTAATGGCACATGCCAGTTTTAGGGTCCCAAATACCGTAATTTTCAGTCGTCTGCAGGGCACGAGCCTGGAAACGTTTCTTCGCTAATTTCTATTACATCCTAGTTGCAAACCACCAACTGGACCCAACTAGCATGAATTTTCGACCCCAAGTCTTTCGTGGCACCTGTGGTACACTGGTCACGGGTTCAACGGAATTGGCTCAAAATTAGCCAAAAACAGGCTTTATCCGCTTATAACTCGCGATAGCAAACTCGGATCGTCGAAAACTCACTTCCATCGTTTAGAGCGTGGTCGAATTGACCTAGATACATGTTCAAATTGCCGAAAAGTTTTTTTAATGGAACCCATTTAATGGCACATGCCAGTTTTAGGGTCCCAAATACCGTAATTTTCAGTCGTCTGCAGGGCACGAGCCTGGAAACGTTTCTTCGCTAAATTCTATTACATCCTAGTTGCAAACCACCAACTGGACCCAACTAGCATGAATTTTCGACCCCAAGTCTTTCGTGGCACCTGTGGTACACTGGTCACGGGTTCCACATAATTGGCTCAAAATTAGCCAAAAACAGGCTTTATCCGCTTATAACTCGCGATAGCAAACTAGGATCGTCGAAAACTCACTTCCATCGTGTAGAGCGTGGTCTAATTGACCTAGAAACATGTTCAAATTGCCGAAAAGTTTTTTTAATGGAACCCATTTAATGGCACATGCCAGTTTTAGGGTCCCAAATACCGTAATTTTCAGTCGTCTGCAGGGCACGAGCCTGGAAACGTTTCTTCGCTAATTTCTATTACATCCTACTTGCAAACCACCAACTGGACCCAACTAGCATGAATTTTCGACCCCAAGTCTTTCGTGGCACCTGTTGTACACTGGTCACGGGTTCCACGGAATTGGCTCAAAATTAGCCAAAAACAGGCTTTATCCGCTTATAACTCGCGATAGCAAACTCGGATCGTCGAAAACTCACTTCCATCGTGTAGAGCGTGGTCGAATTGACCTAGAAACATGTTCAAATTGCCGAAAAGTTTTTTTTAATGGAACCCATTTAATGGCACATGCCAGTTTTAGGGTCCCAAATACCGTAATTTTCAGTCGTCTGCAGGGCACGAGCCTGGAAACGTTTCTTCGCTAATTTCTTTTACATCCTACTTGCAAACCACCAACTGGACCCAACTAGCATGAATTTTCGACCCCAAGTCTTTCGTGGCACCTGTGGTACACTGGTCACGGGTTCCACGGAATTGGCTCAAAATTAGCCAAAAACAGGCTTTATCCGCTTATAACTCGCGATAGCAAACTCGGATCGTCGAAAACTCACTTCCATCGTGTAGAGCGTGGTCGAATTGACCTAGAAACATGTTCAAATTGCCGAAAAGTTTTTTTAATGGAACCCGTTTAATGGCACATGCCAGTTTTAGGGTCCCAAATACCGTAATTTTCAGTCGTCTGCAGGGCACGAGCCTGGAAACGTTTCTTCGCTAATTTCTATTACATCCTACTTGCAAACCACCAACTGGACCCAACTAGCATGAATTTTCGACCCCAAGTCTTTCGTGGCACCTGTGGTACACTGGTCACGGGTTCCACGGAAATGGCTCAAAATTAGCCAAAAACAGGCTTTATCCGCTTATAACTCGCGATAGCAAACTCGGATCGTCGAAAACTCACTTCCATCGTGTAGAGCGTGGTCGAATTGACCTAGAAACATGTTCAAATTGCCGAAAAGTTTTTTTAATGGAACCCATTTAATGGCACATGCCAGTTTTAGGGTCCCAAATACCGTAATTTTCAGTCGTCTGCAGGGCACGAGCCTGGAAACGTTTCTTCGCTAATTTCTATTACATCCTACTTGCAAACCACCAACTGGACCCAACTAGCATGAATTTTCGACCCCAAGTCTTTCGTGGCACCTGTGGTACACTGGTCACGGGTTCCACGGAATTGGCTCAAAATTAGCCAAAAACAGGCTTTATCCGCTTATAACTCGCGATAGCAAACTCGGATCGTCGAAAACTCACTTCCATCGTGTAGAGCGTGGTCGAATTGACCTAGAAACATGTTCAAATTGCCGAAAAGTTTTTTTAATGGAACCCATTTAATGGCACATGCCAGTTTTAGGGTCCCAAATACCGTAATTTTCAGTCGTCTGCAGGGCACGAGCCTGGAAACGTTTCTTCGCTAAATTCTATTACATCCTACTTGCAAACCACCAACTGGACCCAACTAGCATGAATTTTCGACCCCAAGTCTTTCGTGGCACCTGTGGTACACTGGTCACGGGTTCCACGGAAATGGCTCAAAATTAGCCAAAAACAGGCTTTATCCGCTTATAACTCGCGATAGCAAATTCGGATCGTCGAAAACTCACTTCCATCGTGTAGAGCGTGGTCGAATTGACCTAGAAACATGTTCAAATTGCCGAAAAGTTTTTTTAATGGAACCCATTTAATGGCACATGCCAGTTTTAGGGTCCCAAATACCGTAATTTTCAGTCGTCTGCAGGGCACGAGCCTGGAAACGTTTCTTCGCTAATTTCTATTACATCCTACTTGCAAACCACCAACTGGACCCAACTAGCATGAATTTTCGACCCCAAGTCTTTCGTGGCACCTGTGGTACACTGGTCACGGGTTCCACGGAATTGGCTCAAAATTAGCCAAAAACAGGCTTTATCCGCTTATAACTCGCGATAGCAAACTCGGATCGTCGAAAACTCACTTCCATCGTGTAGAGCGTGGTCGAATTGACCTAGAAACATGTTCAAATTGCCGAAAAGTTTTTTTAATGGAACCCATTTAATGGCACATGCCAGTTTTAGGGTCCCAAATACCGTAATTTTCAGTCGTCTGCAGGGCACGAGCCTGGAAACGTTTCTTCTCTAAATTCTATTACATCCTAGTTGCAAACCACCAACTGGACCCAACTAGCATGAATTTTCGACCCCAAGTCTTTCGTGGCACCTGTGGTACACTGGTCACGGGTTCCACATAATTGGCTCAAAATTAGCCAAAAACAGGCTTTATCCGCTTATAACTCGCGATAGCAAACTCGGATCGTCGAAAACTCACTTCCATCGTGTAGAGCGTGGTCGAATTGACCTAGAAACATGTTCAAATTGCCGAAAAGTTTTTTTAATGGAACCCATTTAATGGCACATGCCAGTTTTAGGGTCCCAAATACCGTAATTTTCAGTCGTCTGCAGGGCACGAGCCTGGAAACGTTTCTTCGCTAATTTCTATTACATCCTACTTGCAAACCACCAACTGGACCCAACTAGCATGAATTTTCGACCCCAAGTCTTTCGTGGCACCTGTGGTACACTGGTCACGGGTTCCACGGAAATGGCTCAAAATTAGCCAAAAACAGGCTTTATCCGCTTATAACTCGCGATAGCAAACTCGGATCGTCAAAAACTCACTTCCATCGTGTAGAGCGTGGTCGAATTGACCTAGAAACATGTTCAAATTGCCGAAAAGTTTTTTTAATGGAACCCATTTAATGGCACATGCCAGTTTTAGGGTCCCAAATACCGTAATTTTCAGTCGTCTGCAGGGCACGAGCCTGGAAACGTTTCTTCGCTAATTTCTATTACATCCTACTTGCAAACCACCAACTGGACCCAACTAGCATGAATTTTCGACCCCAAGTCTTTCGTGGCACCTGTGGTACACTGGTCACGGGTTCCACGGAATTGGCTCAAAATTAGCCAAAAACAGGCTTTATCCGCTTATAACTCGCGATAGCAAACTCGGATCGTCGAAAACTCACTTCCATCGTGTAGAGCGTGGTCGAATTGACCTAGAAACATGTTCAAATTGCCGAAAAGTTTTTTTAATGGAACCCATTTAATGGCACATGCCAGTTTTAGGGTCCCAAATACCGTAATTTTCAGTCGTCTGCAGGGCACGAGCCTGGAAACGTTTCTTCGCTAATTTCTATTACATCCTACTTGCAAACCACCAACTGGACCCAACTAGCATGAATTTTCGACCCCAAGTCTTTCGTGGCACCTGTGGTACACTGGTCACGGGTTCCACGGAATTGGCTCAAAATTAGCCAAAAACAGGCTTTATCCGCTTATAACTCGCGATAGCAAACTCGGATCGTCGAAAACTCACTTCCATCGTGTAGAGCGTGGTCGAATTGACCTAGAAACATGTTCAAATTGCCGAAAAGTTTTTTTAATGGAACCCATTTAATGGCACATGCCAGTTTTAGGGTCCCAAATACCGTAATTTTCAGTCGTCTGCAGGGCACGAGCCTGGAAACGTTTCTTCGCTAATTTCTATTACATCCTACTTGCAAACCACCAACTGGACCCAACTAGCATGAATTTTCGACCCCAAGTCTTTCGTGGCACCTGTGGTACACTGGTCACGGGTTCCACGGAATTGGCTCAAAATTAGCCAAAAACAGGCTTTATCCGCTTATAACTCGCGATAGCAAACTCGGATCGTCGAAAACTCACTTCCATCGTGTAGAGCGTGGTCGAATTGACCTAGAAACATGTTCAAATTGCCGAAAAGTTTTTTTAATGGAACCCATTTAATGGCACATGCCAGTTTTAGGGTCCCAAATACCGTAATTTTCAGTCGTCTGCAGGGCACGAGCCTGGAAACGTTTCTTCGCTAAATTCTATTACATCCTAGTTGCAAACCACCAACTGGACCCAACTAGCATGAATTTTCGACCCCAAGTCTTTCGTTGCACCTGTGGTACACTGGTCACGGGTTCCACATAATTGGCTCAAAATTAGCCAAAAACAGGCTTTATCCGCTTATAACTCGCGATAGCAAACTCGGATCGTCGAAAACTCACTTCCATCGTGTAGAGCGTGGTCGAATTGACCTAGAAACATGTTCAAATTGCCGAAAAGTTTTCTTAATGGAACCCATTTAATGGCACATGCCAGTTTTAGGGTCCCAAATACCGTAATTTTCAGTCGTCTGCAGGGCACGAGCCTGGAAACGTTTCTTCGCTAAATTCTATTACATCCTAGTTGCAAACCACCAACTGGACCCAACTAGCATGAATTTTCGACCCCAAGTCTTTCGTGGCACATGTGGTACACTGGTCACGGGTTCCACATAATTGGCTCAAAATTAGCCAAAAACAGGCTTTATCCGCTTATAACTCGCGATAGCAAACTCGGATCGTCGAAAACTCACTTCCATCGTGTAGAGCGTGGTCTAATTGACCTAGAAACATGTTCAAATTGCCGAAAAGTTTTTTTAATGGAACCCATTTAATGGCACATGCCAGTTTTAGGGTCCCAAATACCGTAATTTTCAGTCGTCTGCAGGGCACGAGCCTGGAAACGTTTCTTCGCTAATTTCTATTACATCCTACTTGCAAACCACCAACTGGACCCAACTAGCATGAATTTTCGACCCCAAGTCTTTCGTGGCACCTGTGGTTCACTGGTCACGGGTTCCACGGAATTGGCTCAAAATTAGCCAAAAACAGGCTTTATCCGCTTATAACTCGCGATAGCAAACTCGGATCGTCGAAAACTCACTTCCATCGTGTAGAGCGTGGTCGAATTGACCTAGAAACATGTTCAAATTGCCGAAAAGTTTTTTTAATGGAACCCATTTAATGGCACATGCCAGTTTTAGGGTCCCAAATACCGTAATTTTCAGTCGTCTGCAGCGCACGAGCCTGGAAACGTTTCTTCTCTAAATTCTATTACATCCTAGTTGCAAACCACCAACTGGACCCAACTAGCATGAATTTTCGACCCCAAGTCTTTCGTGGCACCTGTGGTACACTGGTCACGGGTTCCACATAATTGGCTCAAAATTAGCCAAAAACAGGCTTTATCCGCTTATAACTCGCGATAGCAAACTCGGATCGTCGAAAACTCACTTCCATCGTGTAGAGCGTGGTCGAATTGACCTAGAAACATGTTCAAATTGCCGAAAAGTTTTTTTAATGGAACCCATTTAATGGCACATGCCAGTTTTAGGGTCCCAAATACCGTAATTTTCAGTCGTCTGCAGGGCACGAGCCTGGAAACGTTTCTTCGCTAAATTATATTACATCCTAGTTGCAAACCACCAACTGGACCCAACTAGCATGAATTTTCGACCCCAAGTCTTTCGTGGCACCTGTGGTACACTGGTCACGGGTTCCACGGAAATGGCTCAAAATTAGCCAAAAACAGGCTTTATCCGCTTATAACTCGCGATAGCAAACTCGGATCGTCGAAAACTCACTTCCATCGTGTAGAGCGTGGTCGAATTGACCTAGAAACATGTTCAAATTGCCGAAAAGTTTTTTTAATGGAACCCATTTAATGGCACATGCCAGTTTTAGGGTCCCAAATACCGTAATTTTCAGTCGTCTGCAGGGCACGAGCCTGGAAACGTTTCTTCGCTAATTTCTATTACATCCTACTTGCAAACCACCAACTGGACCCAACTAGCATGAATTTTCGACCCCAAGTCTTTCGTGGCACCTGTGGTACACTGGTCACGGGTTCCACGGAATTGGCTCAAAATTTGCCAAAAACAGGCTTTATCCGCTTATAACTCGCGATAGCAAACTCGGATCGTCGAAAACTTACTTCCATCGTGTAGAGCGTGGTCGAATTGACCTAGAAACATGTTCAAATTGCCGAAAAGTTTTTTTAATGGAACCCATTTAATGGCACATGCCAGTTTTAGGGTCCCAAATACCGTAATTTTCAGTCGTCTGCAGGGCACGAGCCTGGAAACGTTTATTCGCTAAATTCTATTACATCCTAGTTGCAAACCACCAACTGGACCCAACTAGCATGAATTTTCGACCCCAAGTCTTTCGTGGCACCTGTGGTACACTGGTCACGGGTTCCACATAATTGGCTCGAAATTAGCCAAAAACAGGCTTTATCCGCTTATAACTCGCGATAGCAAACTAGGATCGTCGAAAACTCACTTCCATCGTGTAGAGCGTGGTCTAATTGACCTAGAAACATGTTCAAATTGCCGAAAAGTTTTTTTAATGGAACCCATTTAATGGCACATGCCAGTTTTAGGGTCCCAAATACCGTAATTTTCAGTCGTCTGCAGGGCACGAGCCTGGAAACGTTTCTTCGCTAATTTCTATTACATCCTACTTGCAAACCACCAACTGGACCCAACTAGCATGAATTTTCGACCCCAAGTCTTTCGTGGCACCTGTGGTACACTGGTCACGGGTTCCACGGAATTGGCTCAAAATTAGCCAAAAACAGGCTTTATCCGCTTATAACTCGCGATAGCAAACTCGGATCGTCGAAAACTCACTTCCATCGTGTAGAGCGTGGTCGAATTGACCTAGAAACATGTTCAAATTGCCGAAAAGTTTTTTTAATGGAACCCATTTAATGGCACATGCCAGTTTTAGGGTCCCAAATACCGTAATTTTCAGTCGTCTGCAGGGCACGAGCCTGGAAACGTTTCTTCTCTAAATTCTATTACATCCTAGTTGCAAACCACCAACTGGACCCAACTAGCATGAATTTTCGACCCCAAGTCTTTCGTGGCACCTGTGGTACACTGGTCACGGGTTCCACATAATTGGCTCAAAATTAGCCAAAAACAGGCTTTATCCGCTTATAACTCGCGATAGCAAACTCGGATCGTCGAAAACTCACTTCCATCGTGTAGAGCGTGGTCGAATTGACCTAGAAACATGTTCAAATTGCCGAAAAGTTTTTTTAATGGAACCCATTTAATGGCACATGCCAGTTTTAGGGTCCAAAATACCGTAATTTTCAGTCGTCTGCAGGGCACGAGCCTGGAAACGTTTCTTCGCTAATTTCTATTACATCCTACTTGCAAACCACCAACTGGACCCAACTAGCATGAATTTTCGACCCCAAGTCTTTCGTGGCACCTGTGGTACACTGGTCACGGGTTCCACGGAAATGGCTCAAAATTAGCCAAAAACGGGCTTTATCCGCTTATAACTCGCGATAGCAAACTCGGATCGTCAAAAACTCACTTCCATCGTGTAGAGCGTGGTCGAATTGACCTAGAAACATGTTCAAATTGCCGAAAAGTTTTTTTAATGGAACCCATTTAATGGCACATGCCAGTTTTAGGGTCCCAAATACCGTAATTTTCAGTCGTCTGCAGGGCACGAGCCTGGAAACGTTTCTTCGCTAATTTCTATTACATCCTACTTGCAAACCACCAACTGGACCCAACTAGCATGAATTTTCGACCCCAAGTCTTTCGTGGCACCTGTGGTACACTGGTCACGGGTTCCACGGAATTGGCTCAAAATTAGCCAAAAACAGGCTTTATCCGCTTATAACTCGCGATAGCAAACTCGGATCGTCGAAAACTCACTTCCATCGTGTAGAGCGTGGTCGAATTGACCTAGAAACATGTTCAAATTGCCGAAAAGTTTTTTTAATGGAACCCATTTAATGGCACATGCCAGTTTTAGGGTCCCAAATACCGTAATTTTCAGTCGTCTGCAGGGCACGAGCCTGGAAACGTTTCTTCGCTAATTTCTATTACATCCTACTTGCAAACCACCAACTGGACCCAACTAGCATGAATTTTCGACCCCAAGTCTTTCGTGGCACCTGTGGTACACTGGTCACGGGTTCCACGGAATTGGCTCAAAATTAGCCAAAAACAGGCTTTATCCGCTTATAACTCGCGATAGCAAACTCGGATCGTCGAAAACTCACTTCCATCGTGTAGAGCGTGGTCGAATTGACCTAGAAACATGTTCAAATTGCCGAAAAGTTTTTTTAATGGAACCCATTTAATGGCACATGCCAGTTTTAGGGTCCCAAATACCGTAATTTTCAGTCGTCTGCAGGGCACGAGCCTGGAAACGTTTCTTCGCTAAATTCTATTACATCCTAGTTGCAAACCACCAACTGGACCCAACTAGCATGAATTTTCGACCCCAAGTCTTTCGTGGCACCTGTGGTACACTGGTCACGGGTTCCACATAATTGGCTCAAAATTAGCCAAAAACAGGCTTTATCCGCTTATAACTCGCGATAGCAAACTCGGATCGTCGAAAACTCACTTCCATCGTGTAGAGCGTGGTCGAATTGACCTAGAAACATGTTCAAATTGCCGAAAAGTTTTTTTAATGGAACCCATTTAATGGCACATGCCAGTTTTAGGGTCCCAAATACCGTAATTTTCAGTCGTCTGCAGGGCACGAGCCTGGAAACGTTTCTTCGCTAAATTCTATTACATCCTAGTTGCAAACCACCAACTGGACCCAACTAGCATGAATTTTCGACCCCAAGTCTTTCGTGGCACCTGTGGTACACTGGTCACGGGTTCCACATAATTGGCTCAAAATTAGCCAAAAACAGGCTTTATCCGCTTATAACTCGCGATAGCAAACTCGGATCGTCGAAAACTCACTTCCATCGTGTAGAGCGTGGTCGAATTGACCTAGAAACATGTTCAAATTGCCGAAAAGTTTTTTTAATGGAACCCATTTAATGGCACATGCCAGTTTTAGGGTCCAAAATACCGTAATTTTCAGTCGTCTGCAGGGCACGAGCCTGGAAACGTTTCTTCGCTAATTTCTATTACATCCTACTTGCAAACCACCAACTGGACCCAACTAGCATGAATTTTCGACCCCAAGTCTTTCGTGGCACCTGTGGTACACTGGTCACGGGTTCCACGGAAATGGCTCAAAATTAGCCAAAAACAGGCTTTATCCGCTTATAACTCGCGATAGCAAACTCGGATCGTCAAAAACTCACTTCCATCGTGTAGAGCGTGGTCGAATTGACCTAGAAACATGTTCAAATTGCCGAAAAGTTTTTTTAATGGAACCCATTTAATGGCACATGCCAGTTTTAGGGTCCCAAATACCGTAATTTTCAGTCGTCTGCAGGGCACGAGCCTGGAAACGTTTCTTCGCTAATTTCTATTACATCCTACTTGCAAACCACCAACTGGACCCAACTAGCATGAATTTTCGACCCCAAGTCTTTCGTGGCACCTGTGGTACACTGGTCACGGGTTCCACGGAATTGGCTCAAAATTAGCCAAAAACAGGCTTTATCCGCTTATAACTCGCGATAGCAAACTCGGATCGTCGAAAACTCACTTCCATCGTGTAGAGCGTGGTCGAATTGACCTAGAAACATGTTCAAATTGCCGAAAAGTTTTTTTAATGGAACCCATTTAATGGCACATGCCAGTTTTAGGGTCCCAAATACCGTAATTTTCAGTCGTCTGCAGGGCACGAGCCTGGAAACGTTTCTTCGCTAATTTCTATTACATCCTACTTGCAAACCACCAACTGGACCCAACTAGCATGAATTTTCGACCCCAAGTCTTTCGTGGCACCTGTGGTACACTGGTCACGGGTTCCACGGAATTGGCTCAAAATTAGCCAAAAACAGGCTTTATCCGCTTATAACTCGCGATAGCAAACTCGGATCGTCGAAAACTCACTTCCATCGTGTAGAGCGTGGTCGAATTGACCTAGAAACATGTTCAAATTGCCGAAAAGTTTTTTTAATGGAACCCATTTAATGGCACATGCCAGTTTTAGGGTCCCAAATACCGTAATTTTCAGTCGTCTGCAGGGCACGAGCCTGGAAACGTTTCTTCGCTAAATTCTATTACATCCTAGTTGCAAACCACCAACTGGACCCAACTAGCATGAATTTTCGACCCCAAGTCTTTCGTGGCACCTGTGGTACACTGGTCACGGGTTCCACATAATTGGCTCAAAATTAGCCAAAAACAGGCTTTATCCGCTTATAACTCGCGATAGCAAACTCGGATCGTCGAAAACTCACTTCCATCGTGTAGAGCGTGGTCGAATTGACCTAGAAACATGTTCAAATTGCCGAAAAGTTTTCTTAATGGAACCCATTTAATGGCACATGCCAGTTTTAGGGTCCCAAATACCGTAATTTTCAGTCGTCTGCAGGGCACGAGCCTGGAAACGTTTCTTCGCTAAATTCTATTACATCCTAGTTGCAAACCACCAACTGGACCCAACTAGCATGAATTTTCGACCCCAAGTCTTTCGTGGCACATGTGGTACACTGGTCACGGGTTCCACGGAATTGGCTCAAAATTAGCCAAAAACAGGCTTTATCCGCTTATAACTCGCGATAGCAAACTCGGATCGTCGAAAACTCACTTCCATCGTGTAGAGCGTGGTCGAATTGACCTAGAAACATGTTCAAATTGCCGAAAAGTTTTTTTAATGGAACCCATTTAATGGCACATGCCAGTTTTAGGGTCCCAAATACCGTAATTTTCAGTCGTCTGCAGGGCACGAGCCTGGAAACGTTTATTCGCTAAATTCTATTACATCCTAGTTGCAAACCACCAACTGGACCCAACTAGCATGAATTTTCGACCCCAAGTCTTTCGTGGCACCTGTGGTACACTGGTCACGGGTTCCACATAATTGGCTCGAAATTAGCCAAAAACAGGCTTTATCCGCTTATAACTCGCGATAGCAAACTAGGATCGTCGAAAACTCACTTCCATCGTGTAGAGCGTGGTCTAATTGACCTAGAAACATGTTCAAATTGCCGAAAAGTTTTTTTAATGGAACCCATTTAATGGCACATGCCAGTTTTAGGGTCCCAAATACCGTAATTTTCAGTCGTCTGCAGGGCACGAGCCTGGAAACGTTTCTTCGCTAATTTCTATTACATCCTACTTGCAAACCACCAACTGGACCCAACTAGCATGAATTTTCGACCCCAAGTCTTTCGTGGCACCTGTGGTACACTGGTCACGGGTTCCACGGAATTGGCTCAAAATTAGCCAAAAACAGGCTTTATCCGCTTATAACTCGCGATAGCAAACTCGGATCGTCGAAAACTCACTTCCATCGTGTAGAGCGTGGTCGAATTGACCTAGAAACATGTTCAAATTGCCGAAAAGTTTTTTTAATGGAACCCATTTAATGGCACATGCCAGTTTTAGGGTCCCAAATACCGTAATTTTCAGTCGTCTGCAGGGCACGAGCCTGGAAACGTTTCTTCGCTAATTTCTATTACATCCTACTTGCAAACCACCAACTGGACCCAACTAGCATGAATTTTCGACCCCAAGTCTTTCGTGGCACCTGTGGTACACTGGTCACGGGTTCCACGGAATTGGCTCAAAATTAGCCAAAAACAGGCTTTATCCGCTTATAACTCGCGATAGCAAACTCGGATCGTCGAAAACTCACTTCCATCGTTTAGAGCGTGGTCGAATTGACCTAGAATCATGTTCAAATTGCCGAAAAGTTTTTTTAATGGAACCCATTTAATGGCACATGCCAGTTTTAGGGTCCCAAATACCGTAATTTTCAGTCGTCTGCAGGGCACGAGCCTGGAAACGTTTCTTCGCTAATTTCTATTACATCCTACTTGCAAACCACCAACTGGACCCAACTAGCATGAATTTTCGACCCCAAGTCTTTCGTGGCACCTGTGGTACACTGGTCACGGGTTCCACGGAATTGGCTCAAAATTAGCCAAAAACAGGCTTTATCCGCTTATAACTCGCGATAGCAAACTCGGATCGTCGAAAACTCACTTCCATCGTGTAGAGCGTGGTCGAATTGACCTAGAAACATGTTCAAATTGCCGAAAAGTTTTTTTAATGGAACCCATTTAATGGCACATGCCAGTTTTAGGGTCCCAAATACCGTAATTTTCAGTCGTCTGCAGGGCACGAGCCTGGAAACGTTTATTCGCTAAATTCTATTACATCCTAGTTGCAAACCACCAACTGGACCCAACTAGCATGAATTTTCGACCCCAAGTCTTTCGTGGCACCTGTGGTACACTGGTCACGGGTTCCACATAATTGGCTCGAAATTAGCCAAAAACAGGCTTTATCCGCTTATAACTCGCGATAGCAAACTAGGATCGTCGAAAACTCACTTCCATCGTGTAGAGCGTGGTCTAATTGACCTAGAAACATGTTCAAATTGCCGAAAAGTTTTTTTAATGGAACCCATTTAATGGCACATGCCAGTTTTAGGGTCCCAAATACCGTAATTTTCAGTCGTCTGCAGGGCACGAGCCTGGAAACGTTTCTTCGCTAATTTCTATTACATCCTACTTGCAAACCACCAACTGGACCCGACTAGCATGAATTTTCGACCCCAAGTCTTTCGTGGCACCTGTGGTACACTGGTCACGGGTTCCACGGAATTGGCTCAAAATTAGCCAAAAACAGGCTTTATCCGCTTATAACTCGCGATAGCAAACTCGGATCGTCGAAAACTCACTTCCATCGTGTAGAGCGTGGTCGAATTGACCTAGAAACATGTTCAAATTGCCGAAAAGTTTTTTTAATGGAACCCATTTAATGGCACATGCCAGTTTTAGGGTCCCAAATACCGTAATTTTCAGTCGTCTGCAGGGCACGAGCCTGGAAACGTTTCTTCGCTAAATTCTATTACATCCTACTTGCAAACCACCAACTGGACCCAACTAGCATGAATTTTCGACCCCAAGTCTTTCGTGGCACCTGTGGTACACTGGTCACGGGTTCCACGGAAATGGCTCAAAATTAGCCAAAAACAGGCTTTATCCGCTTATAACTCGCGATAGCAAATTCGGATCGTCGAAAACTCACTTCCATCGTGTAGAGCGTGGTCGAATTGACCTAGAAACATGTTCAAATTGCCGAAAAGTTTTTTTAATGGAACCCATTTAATGGCACATGCCAGTTTTAGGGTCCCAAATACCGTAATTTTCAGTCGTCTGCAGGGCACGAGCCTGGAAACGTTTCTTCGCTAATTTCTATTACATCCTACTTGCAAACCACCAACTGGACCCAACTAGCATGAATTTTCGACCCCAAGTCTTTCGTGGCACCTGTGGTACACTGGTCACGGGTTCCACGGAATTGGCTCAAAATTAGCCAAAAACAGGCTTTATCCGCTTATAACTCGCGATAGCAAACTCGGATTTTCGAAAACTCACTTCCATCGTGTAGAGCGTGGTCGAATTGACCTAGAAACATGTTCAAATTGCCGAAAAGTTTTTTTAATGGAACCCATTTAATGGCACATGCCAGTTTTAGGGTCCCAAATACCGTAATTTTCAGTCGTCTGCAGGGCACGAGCCTGGAAACGTTTATTCGCTAAATTCTATTACATCCTAGTTGCAAACCACCAACTGGACCCAACTAGCATGAATTTTCGACCCCAAGTCTTTCGTGGCACCTGTGGTACACTGGTCACGGGTTCCACGGAATTGGCTCAAAATTAGCCAAAAACAGGCTTTATCCGCTTATAACTCGCGATAGCAAACTCGGATCGTCGAAAACTCACTTCCATCGTGTAGAGCGTGGTCGAATTGACCTAGAAACATGTTCAAATTGCCGAAAAGTTTTTTTAATGGAACCCATTTAATGGCACATGCCAGTTTTAGGGTCCCAAATACCGTAATTTTCAGTCGTCTGCAGGGCACGAGCCTGGAAACGTTTCTTCGCTAAATTCTATTACATCCTAGTTGCAAACCACCAACTGGACCCAACTAGCATGAATTTTCGACCCCAAGTCTTTCGTGGCACCTGTGGTACACTGGTCACGGGTTCCACATAATTGGCTCGAAATTAGCCAAAAACAGGTTTTATCCGCTTATAACTCGCGATAGCAAACTAGGATCGTCGAAAACTCACTTCCATCGTGTAGAGCGTGGTCTAATTGACCTAGAAACATGTTCAAATTGCCGAAAAGTTTTTTTAATGGAACCCATTTAATGGCACATGCCAGTTTTAGGGTCCCAAATACCGTAATTTTCAGTCGTCTGCAGGGCACGAGCCTGGAAACGTTTCTTCGCTAAATTCTATTACATCCTAGTTGCAAACCACCAACTGGACCCAACTAGCATGAATTTTCGACCCCAAGTCTTTCGTGGCACCTGTGGTACACTGGTCACGGGTTCCACATAATTGGCTCGAAATTAGCCAAAAACAGGCTTTATCCGCTTATAACTCGCGATAGCAAAATAGGATCGTCGAAAACTCACTTCCATCGTGTAGAGCGTGGTCTAATTGACCTAGAAACATGTTCAAATTGCCGAAAAGTTTTTTTAATGGAACCCATTTAATGGCGCATGCCAGTTTTAGGGTCCCAAATACCGTAATTTTCAGTCGTCTGCAGGGCACGAGCCTGGAAACGTTTCTTCGCTAATTTCTATTACATCCTACTTGCAAACCACCAACTGGACCCAACTAGCATGAATTTTCGACCCCAAGTCTTTCGTGGCACCTGTGGTACACTGGTCACGGGTTCCACGGAATTGGCTCAAAATTAGCCAAAAACAGGCTTTATCCGCTTATAACTCGCGATAGCAAACTCGGATCGTCGAAAACTCACTTCCATCGTGTAGAGCGTGGTCGAATTGACCTAGAAACATGTTCAAATTGCCGAAAAGTTTTTTTAATGGAACCCATTTAATGGCACATGCCAGTTTTAGGGTCCCAAATACCGTAATTTTCAGTCGTCTGCAGGGCACGAGCCTGGAAACGTTTCTTCGCTAATTTCTATTACATCCTACTTGCAAACCACCAACTGGACCCAACTAGCATGAATTTTCGACCCCAAGTCTTTCGTGGCACCTGTGGTACACTGGTCACGGGTTCCACGGAATTGGCTCAAAATTAGCCAAAAACAGGCTTTATCCGCTTATAACTCGCGATAGCAAACTCGGATCGTCGAAAACTCACTTCCATCATGTAGAGCGTGGTCGAATTGACCTAGAAACATGTTCAAATTGCCGAAAAGTTTTTTTAATGGAACCTATTTAATGGCACATGCCAGTTTTAGGGTCCCAAATACCGTAATTTTCAGTCGTCTGCAGGGCACGAGCCTGGAAACGTTTCTTCGCTAATTTCTATTACATCCTAGTTGCAAACCACCAACTGGACCCAACTAGCATGAATTTTCGACCCCAAGTCTTTCGTGGCACCTGTGGTACACTGGTCACGGGTTCCACGGAAATGGCTCAAAATTAGCCAAAAACAGGCTTTATCCGCTTATAACTCGCGATAGCAAACTCGGATCGTCGAAAACTCACTTCCATCGTGTAGAGCGTGGTCTAATTGACCTAGAAACATGTTCAAATTGCCGAAAAGTTTTTTTAATGGAACCCATTTAATGGCACATGCCAGTTTTAGGGTCCCAAATACCGTAATTTTCAGTCGTCTGCAGGGCACGAGCCTGGAAACGTTTCTTCTCTAAATTCTATTACATCCTAGTTGCAAACCACCAACTGGACCCAACTAGCATGAATTTTCGACCCCAAGTCTTTCGTGGCACCTGTGGTACACTGGTCACGGGTTCCACATAATTGGCTCAAAATTAGCCAAAAACAGGCTTTATCCGCTTATAACTCGCGATAGCAAACTCGGATCGTCGAAAACTCACTTCCATCGTGTAGAGCGTGGTCGAATTGACCTAGAAACATGTTCAAATTGCCGAAAAGTTTTTTTAATGGAACCCATTTAATGGCACATGCCAGTTTTAGGGTCCCAAATACCGTAATTTTCAGTCGTCTGCAGGGCACGAGCCTGGAAACGTTTCTTCGCTAAATTCTATTACATCCTAGTTGCAAACCACCAACTGGACCCAACTAGCATGAATTTTCGACCCCAAGTCTTTCGTGGCACCTGTGGTACACTGGTCACGGGTTCCACGGAAATGGCTCAAAATTAGCCAAAAACAGGCTTTATCCGCTTATAACTCGCGATAGCAAACTCGGATCGTCGAAAACTCACTTCCATCGTGTAGAGCGTGGTCGAATTGACCTAGAAACATGTTCAAATTGCCGAAAAGTTTTTTTAATGGAACCCATTTAATGGCACATGCCAGTTTTAGGGTCCCAAATACCGTAATTTTCAGTCGTCTGCAGGGCACGAGCCTGGAAACGTTTCTTCGCTAATTTCTATTACATCCTACTTGCAAACCACCAACTGGACCCAACTAGCATGAATTTTCGACCCCAAGTCTTTCGTGGCACCTGTGGTACACTGGTCACGGGTTCCACGGAATTAGCTCAAAATTAGCCAAAAACAGGCTTTATCCGCTTATAACTCGCGATAGCAAACTCGGATCGTCGAAAACTCACTTCCATCGTGTAGAGCGTGGTCGAATTGACCTAGAAACATGTTCAAATTGCCGAAAAGTTTTTTTAATGGAACCCATTTAATGGCACATGCCAGTTTTAGGGTCCCAAATACCATAATTTTCAGTCGTCTGCAGGGCACGAGCCTGGAAACGTTTCTTCGCTAAATTCTATTACATCCTAGTTGCAAACCACCAACTGGACCCAACTAGCATGAATTTTCGACCCCAAGTCTTTCGTGGCACCTGTGGTACACTGGTCACGGGTTCCACGGAATTGGCTCAAAATTAGCCAAAAACAGGCTTTATCCGCTTATAACTCGCGATAGCAAACTCGGATCGTCGAAAACTCACTTCCATCGTGTAGAGCGTGGTCGAATTGACCTAGAAACATGTTCAAATTGCCGAAAAGTTTTTTTAATGGAACCCATTTAATGGCACATGCCAGTTTTAGGGTCCCAAATACCGTAATTTTCAGTCGTCTGCAGGGCACGAGCCTGGAAACGTTTCTTCGCTAAATTCTATTACATCCTAGTTGCAAACCACCAACTGGACCCAACTAGCATGAATTTTCGACCCCAAGTCTTTCGTGGCACCTGTGGTACACTGGTCACGGGTTCCACATAATTGGCT
The DNA here is from genome assembly GCA_964036265.1 of Daptonema setosum. Classification (NCBI taxonomy): domain Eukaryota; kingdom Metazoa; phylum Nematoda; class Chromadorea; order Monhysterida; family Xyalidae; genus Daptonema; species Daptonema setosum. The sequence continues at coordinate 24,636,656 of OZ038447.1, read as the reverse complement.
CGAAATTAGCCAAAAACAGGCTTTATCCGCTTATAACTCGCGATAGCAAACTAGGATCGTCGAAAACTCACTTCCATCGTGTAGAGCGCGGTCTAATTGACCTAGAAACATGTTCAAATTGCCGAAAAGTTTTTTTAATGGAACCCATTTAATGGCACATGCCAGTTTTAGGGTCCCAAATACCGTAATTTTCAGTCGTCTGCAGGGCACGAGCCTGGAAACGTTTCTTCGCTAAATTCTATTACATCCTAGTTGCAAACCACCAACTGGACCCAACTAGCATGAATTTTCGACCCCAAGTCTTTCGTGGCACCTGTGGTACACTGGTCACGGGTTCCACATAATTGGCTCGAAATTAGCCAAAAACAGGCTTTATCCGCTTATAACTCGCGATAGCAAACTAGGATCGTCGAAAACTCACTTCCATCGTGTAGAGCGCGGTCTAATTGACCTAGAAACATGTTCAAATTGCCGAAAAGTTTTTTTAATGGAACCCATTTAATGGCACATGCCAGTTTTAGGGTCCCAAATACCGTAATTTTCAGTCGTCTGCAGGGCACGAGCCTGGAAACGTTTCTTCGCTAAATTCTATTACATCCTAGTTGCAAACCACCAACTGGACCCAACTAGCATGAATTTTCGACCCCAAGTCTTTCGTGGCACCTGTGGTACACTGGTCACGGGTTCCACGGAATTGGCTCAAAATTAGCCAAAAACAGGCTTTATCCGCTTATAACTCGCGATAGCAAACTCGGATCGTCGAAAACTCACTTCCATCGTGTAGAGCGTGGTCGAATTGACCTAGAAACATGTTCAAATTGCCGAAAAGTTTTTTTAATGGAACCCATTTAATGGCACATGCCAGTTTTAGGGTCCCAAATACCGTAATTTTCAGTCGTCTGCAGGGCACGAGCCTGGAAACGTTTCTTCGCTAAATTCTATTACATCCTAGTTGCAAACCACCAACTGGACCCAACTAGCATGAATTTTCGACCCCAAGTCTTTCGTGGCACCTGTGGTACACTGGTCACGGGTTCCACATAATTGGCTCGAAATTAGCCAAAAACAGGCTTTATCCGCTTATAACTCGCGATAGCAAACTCGGATCGTCGAAAACTCACTTCCATCGTGTAGAGCGTGGTCGAATTGACCTAGAAACATGTTCAAATTGCCGAAAAGTTTTTTTAATGGAACCCATTTAATGGCACATGCCAGTTTTAGGGTCCCAAATACCGTAATTTTCAGTCGTCTGCAGGGCACGAGCCTGGAAACGTTTCTTCGCTAATTTCTATTACATCCTACTTGCAAACCACCAACTGGACCCAACTAGCATGAATTTTCGACCCCAAGTCTTTCGTGGCACCTGTGGTACACTGGTCACGGGTTCCACGGAATTAGCTCAAAATTAGCCAAAAACAGGCTTTATCCGCTTATAACTCGCGATAGCAAACTCGGATCGTCGAAAACTCACTTCCATCGTGTAGAGCGTGGTCGAATTGACCTAGAAACATGTTCAAATTGCCGAAAAGTTTTTTTAATGGAACCCATTTAATGGCACATGCCAGTTTTAGGGTCCCAAATACCATAATTTTCAGTCGTCTGCAGGGCACGAGCCTGGAAACGTTTCTTCGCTAAATTCTATTACATCCTAGTTGCAAACCACCAACTGGACCCAACTAGCATGAATTTTCGACCCCAAGTCTTTCGTGGCACCTGTGGTACACTGGTCACGGGTTCCACGGAATTGGCTCAAAATTAGCCAAAAACAGGCTTTATCCGCTTATAACTCGCGATAGCAAACTCGGATCGTCGAAAACTCACTTCCATCGTGTAGAGCGTGGTCGAATTGACCTAGAAACATGTTCAAATTGCCGAAAAGTTTTTTTAATGGAACCCATTTAATGGCACATGCCAGTTTTAGGGTCCCAAATACCGTAATTTTCAGTCGTCTGCAGGGCACGAGCCTGGAAACGTTTCTTCGCTAAATTCTATTACATCCTAGTTGCAAACCACCAACTGGACCCAACTAGCATGAATTTTCGACCCCAAGTCTTTCGTGGCACCTGTGGTACACTGGTCACGGGTTCCACATAATTGGCTCGAAATTAGCCAAAAACAGGCTTTATCCGCTTATAACTCGCGATAGCAAACTAGGATCGTCGAAAACTCACTTCCATCGTGTAGAGCGCGGTCTAATTGACCTAGAAACATGTTCAAATTGCCGAAAAGTTTTTTTAATGGAACCCATTTAATGGCACATGCCAGTTTTAGGGTCCCAAATACCGTAATTTTCAGTCGTCTGCAGGGCACGAGCCTGGAAACGTTTCTTCGCTAAATTCTATTACATCCTAGTTGCAAACCACCAACTGGACCCAACTAGCATGAATTTTCGACCCCAAGTCTTTCGTGGCACCTGTGGTACACTGGTCACGGGTTCCACATAATTGGCTCGAAATTAGCCAAAAACAGGCTTTATCCGCTTATAACTCGCGATAGCAAACTAGGATCGTCGAAAACTCACTTCCATCGTGTAGAGCGCGGTCTAATTGACCTAGAAACATGTTCAAATTGCCGAAAAGTTTTTTTAATGGAACCCATTTAATGGCACATGCCAGTTTTAGGGTCCCAAATACCGTAATTTTCAGTCGTCTGCAGGGCACGAGCCTGGAAACGTTTCTTCGCTAAATTCTATTACATCCTAGTTGCAAACCACCAACTGGACCCAACTAGCATGAATTTTCGACCCCAAGTCTTTCGTGGCACCTGTGGTACACTGGTCACGGGTTCCACGGAATTGGCTCAAAATTAGCCAAAAACAGGCTTTATCCGCTTATAACTCGCGATAGCAAACTCGGATCGTCGAAAACTCACTTCCATCGTGTAGAGCGTGGTCGAATTGACCTAGAAACATGTTCAAATTGCCGAAAAGTTTTTTTAATGGAACCCATTTAATGGCACATGCCAGTTTTAGGGTCCCAAATACCGTAATTTTCAGTCGTCTGCAGGGCACGAGCCTGGAAACGTTTCTTCGCTAAATTCTATTACATCCTAGTTGCAAACCACCAACTGGACCCAACTAGCATGAATTTTCGACCCCAAGTCTTTCGTGGCACCTGTGGTACACTGGTCACGGGTTCCACATAATTGGCTCGAAATTAGCCAAAAACAGGCTTTATCCGCTTATAACTCGCGATAGCAAACTAGGATCGTCGAAAACTCACTTCCATCGTGTAGAGCGCGGTCTAATTGACCTAGAAACATGTTCAAATTGCCGAAAAGTTTTTTTAATGGAACCCATTTAATGGCACATGCCAGTTTTAGGGTCCCAAATACCGTAATTTTCAGTCGTCTGCAGGGCACGAGCCTGGAAACGTTTCTTCGCTAATTTCTATTACATCCTACTTGCAAACCACCAACTGGACCCAACTAGCATGAATTTTCGACCCCAAGTCTTTCGTGGCACCTGTGGTACACTGGTCACGGGTTCCACGGAATTGGCTCAAAATTAGCCAAAAACAGGCTTTATCCGCTTATAACTCGCGATAGCAAACTCGGATCGTCGAAAACTCACTTCCATCGTGTAGAGCGTGGTCGAATTGACCTAGAAACATGTTCAAATTGCCGAAAAGTTTTTTTAATGGAACCCATTTAATGGCACATGCCAGTTTTAGGGTCCCAAATACCGTAATTTTCAGTCGTCTGCAGGGCACGAGCCTGGAAACGTTTCTTCGCTAATTTCTATTACATCCTACTTGCAAACCACCAACTGGACCCAACTAGCATGAATTTTCGACCCCAAGTCTTTCGTGGCACCTGTGGTACACTGGTCACGGGTTCCACGGAATTGGCTCAAAATTAGCCAAAAACAGGCTTTATCCGCTTATAACTCGCGATAGCAAACTAGGATCGTCGAAAACTCACTTCCATCGTGTAGAGCGTGGTCTAATTGACCTAGAAACATGTTCAAATTGCCGAAAAGTTTTTTTAATGGAACCCATTTAATGGCACATGCCAGTTTTAGGGTCCCAAATACCGTAATTTTCAGTCGTCTGCAGGGCACGAGCCTGGAAACGTTTCTTCGCTAAATTCTATTACATCCTAGTTGCAAACCACCAACTGGACCCAACTAGCATGAATTTTCGACCCCAAGTCTTTCGTGGCACCTGTGGTACACTGGTCACGGGTTCCACATAATTGGCTCGAAATTAGCCAAAAACAGGCTTTATCCGCTTATAACTCGCGATAGCAAACTAGGATCGTCGAAAACTCACTTCCATCGTGTAGAGCGTGGTCTAATTGACCTAGAAACATGTTCAAATTGCCGAAAAGTTTTTTTAATGGAACCCATTTAATGGCACATGCCAGTTTTAGGGTCCCAAATACCGTAATTTTCAGTCGTCTGCAGGGCACGAGCCTGGAAACGTTTCTTCGCTAATTTCTATTACATCCTACTTGCAAACCACCAACTGGACCCAACTAGCATGAATTTTCGACCCCAAGTCTTTCGTGGCACCTGTGGTACACTGGTCACGGGTTCCACGGAATTGGCTCAAAATTAGCCAAAAACAGGCTTTATCCGCTTATAACTCGCGATAGCAAACTCGGATCGTCGAAAACTCACTTCCAACGTGTAGAGCGTGGTCGAATTGACCTAGAAACATGTTCAAATTGCCGAAAAGTTTTTTTAATGGAACCCATTTAATGGCACATGCCAGCTTTAGGGTCCCAAATACCGTAATTTTCAGTCGTCTGCAGGGCACGAGCCTGGAAACGTTTCTTCGCTAATTTCTATTACATCCTACTTGCAAACCACCAACTGGACCCAACTAGCATGAATTTTCGACCCCAAGTCTTTCGTGGCACCTGTGGTACACTGGTCACGGGTTCCACGGAATTGGCTCAAAATTAGCCAAAAAGAGGCTTTATCCGCTTATAACTCGCGATAGCAAACTCGGATCGTCGAAAACTCACTTCCATCATGTAGAGCGTGGTCGAATTGACCTAGAAACATGTTCAAATTACCGAAAAGTTTTTTTAATGGAACCCATTTAATGGCACATGCCAGTTTTAGGGTCCCAAATACCGTAATTTTCAGTCGTCTGCAGGGCACGAGCCTGGAAACGTTTCTTCGCTAATTTCTATTACATCCTAGTTGCAAACCACCAACTGGACCCAACTAGCATGAATTTTCGACCCCAAGTCTTTCGTGGCACCTGTGGTACACTGGTCACGGGTTCCACGGAAATGGCTCAAAATTAGCCAAAAACAGGCTTTATCCGCTTATAACTCGCGATAGCAAACTCGGATCGTCGAAAACTCACTTCCATCGTGTAGAGCGTGGTCTAATTGACCTAGAAACATGTTCAAATTGCCGAAAAGTTTTTTTAATGGAACCCATTTAATGGCACATGCCAGTTTTAGGGTCCCAAATACCGTAATTTTCAGTCGTCTGCAGGGCACGAGCCTGGAAACGTTTCTTCTCTAAATTCTATTACATCCTAGTTGCAAACCACCAACTGGACCCAACTAGCATGAATTTTCGACCCCAAGTCTTTCGTGGCACCTGTGGTACACTGGTCACGGGTTCCACATAATTGGCTCAAAATTAGCCAAAAACAGGCTTTATCCGCTTATAACTCGCGATAGCAAACTCGGATCGTCGAAAACTCACTTCCATCGTGTAGAGCGTGGTCGAATTGACCTAGAAACATGTTCAAATTGCCGAAAAGTTTTTTTAATGGAACCCATTTAATGGCACATGCCAGTTTTAGGGTCCCAAATACCGTAATTTTCAGTCGTCTGCAGGGCACGAGCCTGGAAACGTTTCTTCGCTAATTTCTATTACATCCTACTTGCAAACCACCAACTGGACCCAACTAGCATGAATTTTCGACCCCAAGTCTTTCGTGGCACCTGTGGTACACTGGTCACGGGTTCCACGGGAATGGCTCAAAATTAGCCAAAAACAGGCTTTATCCGCTTATAACTCGCGATAGCAAACTCGGATCGTCAAAAACTCACTTCCATCGTGTAGAGCGTGGTCGAATTGACCTAGAAACATGTTCAAATTGCCGAAAAGTTTTTTTAATGGAACCCATTTAATGGCACATGCCAGTTTTAGGGTCCCAAATACCGTAATTTTCAGTCGTCTGCAGGGCACGAGCCTGGAAACGTTTCTTCGCTAATTTCTATTACATCCTACTTGCAAACCACCAACTGGACCCAACTAGCATGAATTTTCGACCCCAAGTCTTTCGTGGCACCTGTGGTACACTGGTCACGGGTTCCACGGAATTGGCTCAAAATTAGCCAAAAACAGGCTTTATCCGCTTATAACTCGCGATAGCAAACTCGGATCGTCGAAAACTCACTTCCATCGTGTAGAGCGTGGTCGAATTGACCTAGAAACATGTTCAAATTGCCGAAAAGTTTTTTTAATGGAACCCATTTAATGGCACATGCCAGTTTTAGGGTCCCAAATACCGTAATTTTCAGTCGTCTGCAGGGCACGAGCCTGGAAACGTTTCTTCGCTAATTTCTATTACATCCTACTTGCAAACCACCAACTGGACCCAACTAGCATGAATTTTCGACCCCAAGTCTTTCGTGGCACCTGTGGTACACTGGTCACGGGTTCCACATAATTGGCTCGAAATTAGCCAAAAACAGGCTTTATCCGCTTATAACTCGCGATAGCAAACTAGGATCGTCGAAAACTCACTTCCATCGTGTAGAGCGTGGTCTAATTGACCTAGAAACATGTTCAAATTGCCGAAAAGTTTTTTTAATGGAACCCATTTAATGGCACATGCCAGTTTTAGGGTCCCAAATACCGTAATTTTCAGTCGTCTGCAGGGCACGAGCCTGGAAACGTTTCTTCGCTAATTTCTATTACATCCTACTTGCAAACCACCAACTGGACCCAACTAGCATGAATTTTCGACCCCAAGTCTTTCGTGGCACCTGTGGTACACTGGTCACGGGTTCCACGGAATTGGCTCAAAATTAGCCAAAAACAGGCTTTATCCGCTTATAACTCGCGATAGCAAACTCGGATCGTCGAAAACTCACTTCCATCGTGTAGAGCGTGGTCGAATTGACCTAGAAACATGTTCAAATTGCCGAAAAGTTTTTTTAATGGAACCCATTTAATGGCACATGCCAGTTTTAGGGTCCCAAATACCGTAATTTTCAGTCGTCTGCAGGGCACGAGCCTGGAAACGTTTCTTCGCTAAATTCTATTACATCCTAGTTGCAAACCACCAACTGGACCCAACTAGCATGAATTTTCGACCCCAAGTCTTTCGTGGCACCTGTGGTACACTGGTCACGGGTTCCACGGAATTGGCTCAAAATTAGCCAAAAACAGGCTTTATCCGCTTATAACTCGCGATAGCAAACTCGGATCGTCGAAAACTCACTTCCATCGTGTAGAGCGTGGTCGAATTGACCTAGAAACATGTTCAAATTGCCGAAAAGTTTTTTTAATGGAACCCATTTAATGGCACATGCCAGTTTTAGGGTCCCAAATACCGTAATTTTCAGTCGTCTGCAGGGCACGAGCCTGGAAACGTTTCTTCGCTAAATTCTATTACATCCTAGTTGCAAACCACCAACTGGACCCAACTAGCATGAATTTTCGACCCCAAGTCTTTCGTGGCACCTGTGGTACACTGGTTACGGGTTCCACATAATTGTCTCGAAATTAGCCAAAAACAGGCTTTATCCGCTTATAACTCGCGATAGCAAACTAGGATCGTCGAAAACTCACTTCCATCGTGTAGAGCGTGGTCTAATTGACCTAGAAACATGTTCAAATTGCCGAAAAGTTTTTTTAATGGAACCCATTTAATGGCACATGCCAGTTTTAGGGTCCCAAATACCGTAATTTTCAGTCGTCTGCAGGGCACGAGCCTGGAAACGTTTCTTCGCTAATTTCTATTACATCCTACTTGCAAACCACCAACTGGACCCAACTAGCATGAATTTTCGACCCCAAGTCTTTCGTGGCACCTGTGGTACACTGGTCACGGGTTCCACGGAATTGGCTCAAAATTAGCCAAAAACAGGCTTTATCCGCTTATAACTCGCGATAGCAAACTCGGATCGTCGAAAACTCACTTCCATCGTGTAGAGCGTGGTCGAATTGACCTAGAAACATGTTCAGATTGCCGAAAAGTTTTTTTAATGGAACCCATTTAATGGCACATGCCAGTTTTAGGGTCCCAAATACCGTAATTTTCAGTCGTCTGCAGGGCACGAGCCTGGAAACGTTTCTTCGCTAATTTCTATTACATCCTACTTGCAAACCACCAACTGGACCCAACTAGCATGAATTTTCGACCCCAAGTCTTTCGTGGCACCTGTGGTACACTGGTCACGGGTTCCACGGAATTGGCTCAAAATTAGCCAAAAACAGGCTTTATCCGCTTATAACTCGCGATAGCAAACTAGGATCGTCGAAAACTCACTTCCATCGTGTAGAGCGTGGTCTAATTGACCTAGAAACATGTTCAAATTGCCGAAAAGTTTTTTTAATGGAACCCATTTAATGGCACATGCCAGTTTTAGGGTCCCAAATACCGTAATTTTCAGTCGTCTGCAGGGCACGAGCCTGGAAACGTTTCTTCGCTAATTTCTATTACATCCTAGTTGCAAACCACCAACTGGACCCAACTAGCATGAATTTTCGACCCCAAGTCTTTCGTGGCACCTGTGGTACACTGGTCACGGGTTCCACGGAAATGGCTCAAAATTAGCCAAAAACAGGCTTTATCCGCTTATAACTCGCGATAGCAAACTCGGATCGTCGAAAACTCACTTCCATCGTGTAGAGCGTGGTCGAATTAACCTAGAAACATGTTTAAATTGCCGAAAAGTTTTTTTAATGGAACCCATTTAATGGCACATGCCAGTTTTAGGGTCCCAAATACCGTAATTTTCAGTCGTCTGCAGGGCACGAGCCTGGAAACGTTTCTTCGCTAAATTCTATTACATCCTAGTTGCAAACCACCAACTGGACCCAACTAGCATGAATTTTCGACCCCAAGTCTTTCGTGGCACCTGTGGTACACTGGTCACGGGTTCCACATAATTGGCTCGAAATTAGCCAAAAACAGGCTTTATCCGCTTATAACTCGCGATAGCAAACTAGGATCGTCGAAAACTCACTTCCATCGTGTAGAGCGTGGTCTAATTGACCTAGAAACATGTTCAAATTGCCGAAAAGTTTTTTTAATGGAACCCATTTAATGGCACATGCCAGTTTTAGGGTCCCAAATACCGTAATTTTCAGTCGTCTGCAGGGCACGAGCCTGGAAACGTTTCTTCGCTAATTTCTATTACATCCTACTTGCAAACCACCAACTGGACCCAACTAGCATGAATTTTCGACCCCAAGTCTTTCGTGGCACCTGTGGTACACTGGTCACGGGTTCCACATAATTGGCTCGAAATTAGCCAAAAACAGGCTTTATCCGCTTATAACTCGCGATAGCAAACTAGGATCGTCGAAAACTCACTTCCATCGTGTAGAGCGTGGTCTAATTGACCTAGAAACATGTTCAAATTGCCGAAAAGTTTTTTTAATGGAACCCATTTAATGGCACATGCCAGTTTTAGGGTCCCAAATACCGTAATTTTCAGTCGTCTGCAGGGCACGAGCCTGGAAACGTTTCTTCGCTAATTTCTATTACATCCTACTTGCAAACCACCAACTGGACCCAACTAGCATGAATTTTCGACCCCAAGTCTTTCGTGGCACCTGTGGTACACTGGTCACGGGTTCCACGGAATTGGCTCAAAATTAGCCAAAAACAGGCTTTATCCGCTTATAACTCGCGATAGCAAACTCGGATCGTCGAAAACTCACTTCCAACGTGTAGAGCGTGGTCGAATTGACCTAGAAACATGTTCAAATTGCCGAAAAGTTTTTTTAATGGAACCCATTTAATGGCACATGCCAGCTTTAGGGTCCCAAATACCGTAATTTTCAGTCGTCTGCAGGGCACGAGCCTGGAAACGTTTCTTCGCTAATTTCTATTACATCCTACTTGCAAACCACCAACTGGACCCAACTAGCATGAATTTTCGACCCCAAGTCTTTCGTGGCACCTGTGGTACACTGGTCACGGGTTCCACGGAATTGGCTCAAAATTAGCCAAAAAGAGGCTTTATCCGCTTATAACTCGCGATAGCAAACTCGGATCGTCGAAAACTCACTTCCATCATGTAGAGCGTGGTCGAATTGACCTAGAAACATGTTCAAATTGCCGAAAAGTTTTTTTAATGGAACCCATTTAATGGCACATGCCAGTTTTAGGGTCCCAAATACCGTAATTTTCAGTCGTCTGCAGGGCACGAGCCTGGAAACGTTTCTTCGCTAATTTCTATTACATCCTAGTTGCAAACCACCAACTGGACCCAACTAGCATGAATTTTCGACCCCAAGTCTTTCGTGGCACCTGTGGTACACTGGTCACGGGTTCCACGGAAATGGCTCAAAATTAGCCAAAAACAGGCTTTATCCGCTTATAACTCGCGATAGCAAACTCGGATCGTCGAAAACTCACTTCCATCGTGTAGAGCGTGGTCTAATTGACCTAGAAACATGTTCAAATTGCCGAAAAGTTTTTTTAATGGAACCCATTTAATGGCACATGCCAGTTTTAGGGTCCCAAATACCGTAATTTTCAGTCGTCTGCAGGGCACGAGCCTGGAAACGTTTCTTCTCTAAATTCTATTACATCCTAGTTGCAAACCACCAACTGGACCCAACTAGCATGAATTTTCGACCCCAAGTCTTTCGTGGCACCTGTGGTACACTGGTCACGGGTTCCACATAATTGGCTCAAAATTAGCCAAAAACAGGCTTTATCCGCTTATAACTCGCGATAGCAAACTCGGATCGTCGAAAACTCACTTCCATCGTGTAGAGCGTGGTCGAATTGACCTAGAAACATGTTCAAATTGCCGAAAAGTTTTTTTAATGGAACCCATTTAATGGCACATGCCAGTTTTAGGGTCCCAAATACCGTAATTTTCAGTCGTCTGCAGGGCACGAGCCTGGAAACGTTTCTTCGCTAATTTCTATTACATCCTACTTGCAAACCACCAACTGGACCCAACTAGCATGAATTTTCGACCCCAAGTCTTTCGTGGCACCTGTGGTACACTGGTCACGGGTTCCACGGGAATGGCTCAAAATTAGCCAAAAACAGGCTTTATCCGCTTATAACTCGCGATAGCAAACTCGGATCGTCAAAAACTCACTTCCATCGTGTAGAGCGTGGTCGAATTGACCTAGAAACATGTTCAAATTGCCGAAAAGTTTTTTTAATGGAACCCATTTAATGGCACATGCCAGTTTTAGGGTCCCAAATACCGTAATTTTCAGTCGTCTGCAGGGCACGAGCCTGGAAACGTTTCTTCGCTAATTTCTATTACATCCTACTTGCAAACCACCAACTGGACCCAACTAGCATGAATTTTCGACCCCAAGTCTTTCGTGGCACCTGTGGTACACTGGTCACGGGTTCCACGGAATTGGCTCAAAATTAGCCAAAAACAGGCTTTATCCGCTTATAACTCGCGATAGCAAACTCGGATCGTCGAAAACTCACTTCCATCGTGTAGAGCGTGGTCGAATTGACCTAGAAACATGTTCAAATTGCCGAAAAGTTTTTTTAATGGAACCCATTTAATGGCACATGCCAGTTTTAGGGTCCCAAATACCGTAATTTTCAGTCGTCTGCAGGGCACGAGCCTGGAAACGTTTCTTCGCTAATTTCTATTACATCCTACTTGCAAACCACCAACTGGACCCAACTAGCATGAATTTTCGACCCCAAGTCTTTCGTGGCACCTGTGGTACACTGGTCACGGGTTCCACATAATTGGCTCGAAATTAGCCAAAAACAGGCTTTATCCGCTTATAACTCGCGATAGCAAACTAGGATCGTCGAAAACTCACTTCCATCGTGTAGAGCGTGGTCTAATTGACCTAGAAACATGTTCAAATTGCCGAAAAGTTTTTTTAATGGAACCCATTTAATGGCACATGCCAGTTTTAGGGTCCCAAATACCGTAATTTTCAGTCGTCTGCAGGGCACGAGCCTGGAAACGTTTCTTCGCTAATTTCTATTACATCCTACTTGCAAACCACCAACTGGACCCAACTAGCATGAATTTTCGACCCCAAGTCTTTCGTGGCACCTGTGGTACACTGGTCACGGGTTCCACGGAATTGGCTCAAAATTAGCCAAAAACAGGCTTTATCCGCTTATAACTCGCGATAGCAAACTCGGATCGTCGAAAACTCACTTCCATCGTGTAGAGCGTGGTCGAATTGACCTAGAAACATGTTCAAATTGCCGAAAAGTTTTTTTAATGGAACCCATTTAATGGCACATGCCAGTTTTAGGGTCCCAAATACCGTAATTTTCAGTCGTCTGCAGGGCACGAGCCTGGAAACGTTTCTTCGCTAAATTCTATTACATCCTAGTTGCAAACCACCAACTGGACCCAACTAGCATGAATTTTCGACCCCAAGTCTTTCGTGGCACCTGTGGTACACTGGTCACGGGTTCCACGGAATTGGCTCAAAATTAGCCAAAAACAGGCTTTATCCGCTTATAACTCGCGATAGCAAACTCGGATCGTCGAAAACTCACTTCCATCGTGTAGAGCGTGGTCGAATTGACCTAGAAACATGTTCAAATTGCCGAAAAGTTTTTTTAATGGAACCCATTTAATGGCACATGCCAGTTTTAGGGTCCCAAATACCGTAATTTTCAGTCGTCTGCAGGGCACGAGCCTGGAAACGTTTCTTCGCTAAATTCTATTACATCCTAGTTGCAAACCACCAACTGGACCCAACTAGCATGAATTTTCGACCCCAAGTCTTTCGTGGCACCTGTGGTACACTGGTTACGGGTTCCACATAATTGTCTCGAAATTAGCCAAAAACAGGCTTTATCCGCTTATAACTCGCGATAGCAAACTAGGATCGTCGAAAACTCACTTCCATCGTGTAGAGCGTGGTCTAATTGACCTAGAAACATGTTCAAATTGCCGAAAAGTTTTTTTAATGGAACCCATTTAATGGCACATGCCAGTTTTAGGGTCCCAAATACCGTAATTTTCAGTCGTCTGCAGGGCACGAGCCTGGAAACGTTTCTTCGCTAATTTCTATTACATCCTACTTGCAAACCACCAACTGGACCCAACTAGCATGAATTTTCGACCCCAAGTCTTTCGTGGCACCTGTGGTACACTGGTCACGGGTTCCACGGAATTGGCTCAAAATTAGCCAAAAACAGGCTTTATCCGCTTATAACTCGCGATAGCAAACTCGGATCGTCGAAAACTCACTTCCATCGTGTAGAGCGTGGTCGAATTGACCTAGAAACATGTTCAAATTGCCGAAAAGTTTTTTTAATGGAACCCATTTAATGGCACATGCCAGTTTTAGGGTCCCAAATACCGTAATTTTCAGTCGTCTGCAGGGCACGAGCCTGGAAACGTTTCTTCGCTAATTTCTATTACATCCTACTTGCAAACCACCAACTGGACCCAACTAGCATGAATTTTCGACCCCAAGTCTTTCGTGGCACCTGTGGTACACTGGTCACGGGTTCCACGGAATTGGCTCAAAATTAGCCAAAAACAGGCTTTATCCGCTTATAACTCGCGATAGCAAACTAGGATCGTCGAAAACTCACTTCCATCGTGTAGAGCGTGGTCTAATTGACCTAGAAACATGTTCAAATTGCCGAAAAGTTTTTTTAATGGAACCCATTTAATGGCACATGCCAGTTTTAGGGTCCCAAATACCGTAATTTTCAGTCGTCTGCAGGGCACGAGCCTGGAAACGTTTCTTCGCTAATTTCTATTACATCCTAGTTGCAAACCACCAACTGGACCCAACTAGCATGAATTTTCGACCCCAAGTCTTTCGTGGCACCTGTGGTACACTGGTCACGGGTTCCACGGAAATGGCTCAAAATTAGCCAAAAACAGGCTTTATCCGCTTATAACTCGCGATAGCAAACTCGGATCGTCGAAAACTCACTTCCATCGTGTAGAGCGTGGTCGAATTAACCTAGAAACATGTTTAAATTGCCGAAAAGTTTTTTTAATGGAACCCATTTAATGGCACATGCCAGTTTTAGGGTCCCAAATACCGTAATTTTCAGTCGTCTGCAGGGCACGAGCCTGGAAACGTTTCTTCGCTAAATTCTATTACATCCTAGTTGCAAACCACCAACTGGACCCAACTAGCATGAATTTTCGACCCCAAGTCTTTCGTGGCACCTGTGGTACACTGGTCACGGGTTCCACATAATTGGCTCGAAATTAGCCAAAAACAGGCTTTATCCGCTTATAACTCGCGATAGCAAACTAGGATCGTCGAAAACTCACTTCCATCGTGTAGAGCGTGGTCTAATTGACCTAGAAACATGTTCAAATTGCCGAAAAGTTTTTTTAATGGAACCCATTTAATGGCACATGCCAGTTTTAGGGTCCCAAATACCGTAATTTTCAGTCGTCTGCAGGGCACGAGCCTGGAAACGTTTCTTCGCTAATTTCTATTACATCCTACTTGCAAACCACCAACTGGACCCAACTAGCATGAATTTTCGACCCCAAGTCTTTCGTGGCACCTGTGGTACACTGGTCACGGGTTCCACATAATTGGCTCGAAATTAGCCAAAAACAGGCTTTATCCGCTTATAACTCGCGATAGCAAACTAGGATCGTCGAAAACTCACTTCCATCGTGTAGAGCGTGGTCTAATTGACCTAGAAACATGTTCAAATTGCCGAAAAGTTTTTTTAATGGAACCCATTTAATGGCACATGCCAGTTTTAGGGTCCCAAATACCGTAATTTTCAGTCGTCTGCAGGGCACGAGCCTGGAAACGTTTCTTCGCTAATTTCTATTACATCCTACTTGCAAACCACCAACTGGACCCAACTAGCATGAATTTTCGACCCCAAGTCTTTCGTGGCACCTGTGGTACACTGGTCACGGGTTCCACGGAATTGGCTCAAAATTAGCCAAAAACAGGCTTTATCCGCTTATAACTCGCGATAGCAAACTCGGATCGTCGAAAACTCACTTCCATCGTGTAGAGCGTGGTCGAATTGACCTAGAAACATGTTCAAATTGCCGAAAAGTTTTTTTAATGGAACCCATTTAATGGCACATGCCAGTTTTAGGGTCCCAAATACCGTAATTTTCAGTCGTCTGCAGGGCACGAGCCTGGAAACGTTTCTTCGCTAATTTCTATTACATCCTACTTGCAAACCACCAACTGGACCCAACTAGCATGAATTTTCGACCCCAAGTCTTTCGTGGCACCTGTGGTACACTGGTCACGGGTTCCACGGAATTGGCTCAAAATTAGCCAAAAACAGGCTTTATCCGCTTATAACTCGCGATAGCAAACTCGGATCGTCGAAAACTCACTTCCATCATGTAGAGCGTGGTCGAATTGACCTAGAAACATGTTCAAATTGCCGAAAAGTTTTTTTAATGGAACCCATTTAATGGCACATGCCAGTTTTAGGGTCCCAAATACCGTAATTTTCAGTCGTCTGCAGGGCACGAGCCTGGAAACGTTTCTTCGCTAATTTCTATTACATCCTAGTTGCAAACCACCAACTGGACCCAACTAGCATGAATTTTCGACCCCAAGTCTTTCGTGGCACCTGTGGTACACTGGTCACGGGTTCCACGGAAATGGCTCAAAATTAGCCAAAAACAGGCTTTATCCGCTTATAACTCGCGATAGCAAACTCGGATCGTCGAAAACTCACTTCCATCGTGTAGAGCGTGGTCTAATTGACCTAGAAACATGTTCAAATTGCCGAAAAGTTTTTTTAATGGAACCCAAATAAATTCTTGTTACAGTTTCCAAGTCACATATACACATTTGGAAACTGTGCCGGTATTTTGTAATCCATAATTCGTCCGACCATTCGAATTATTATTTTTTTCTAATTTTGGTTTCTAATTTTTCAAATTAAAATACAGAAAAATATACTATTAGAATTGTAATTTGAATTTATCGAGTTTAGCTTTTCGGTTAATTTGATTCCCGTGCATAAAGTCTGATCGGTTCGCGCGAGTTTAAGTTACCCAAGTTCTTCAGCTGTTCACACTTCATGTGGACAACATACTAATAAACATGATTAACTTTTAATTTGCAATTCGAACAAGATACGCTGAAACTTTTCCCACATAAACAAATACATTTTTTTGAAAATTCTAGAAAAGCCTTCATTGAATTGGTAGAAAACGGTTTGAAAAAAATAAAATGTTGAATGAAATCTTCAGAACTTTCCGCAAACGCAAACTAATGGCTCAAGTTTCGGCAACAGATATTACAGGATTTACAACATTAGAAACAAGTAACGTATTCTAAAAATGAAAATGGATCATGTCAACTAACAACGCAGATGATTTTCGACTGCCAGTCACTAACTCGGTCGGTCAGTCAGTTAGTCAGTCACTCAAGGAGAAGATCTACAGGGTGTCCACAAGAAGTTAAGCTGATTTATTGTTACCGCGTGTGGCCTTGCATTGTTCCTGCGCGCATGCGAAACATTAGGTCCCACTTTATAGTTGCCTTTTTCGTCATCAATTTCAAAAGTTCTCACTAATGTTTCACATGCGCGCATGGACAATGCACGGCCACACACGGTAACAATAAACCAGATATATCACAAGTGATTTTTTCTAATAACTTTTGCAAAAAAGAAGTTGTGAAGTTAATTTTCTTACTGGAGGTAGCCCACATATTAGGAAACATAATGATTTAAAAAAGTTTGAAATCCGTCCAGAATTTTGGAAAATATAATGGTTTGAAAACATGTCAAATTTCCTCTGTTTTTTTGGGGGAGAATTCGTGAAAAATTGGGTTCTGTGACTGGAAAAAATTAAATTTTTTCGAATGAATTGTGACAAATGCAGCCTCAAAATACAAAACACTTTCACCTGAACTTACAATTCAATCAAATTAATTTTAATTTCCTAGTCATAAAACCCGGTGTTTCTTAGTTTTCCCCTGGAAATTCAAGGAAATTTGGCCTTTTTTCTGAAACCCGTGTATTTTCTGAAATTCTGGCCGGATTTCAAAAATAAAAAAACGTTATGTTTCCTAATACTAGGGTAAACCCGTTGCTACGCAACTGAGTGTTAAGTTTACAAAAAATATTATCGATGTAAACCCGTCAACATACAAAATTAGCTTCGTTATATGTAAGTACCACGAACCCGTTGCTATGCAACTCACGTTATCATTGATTCATATGTGTAGTTCTAAGTTAAAACTTCTAACAATATTTCTAGAAAAACAACACAGCCTTCCGTTGAAAACTCGCTACCCGACCCGAGATTTCAGTACATTAAACTTACCCGACACTTTAAGTTCGGAGTTTATTGTTTAAATATTTGTTGTTTTGAGAATAATTCAACTCCGGGATCACACTAAAAAGAACCCGTGGAACGCTATTTTCTATAATGAAGAATCATGTTTTACCCATCCCGTATAAAACAATTGGATTCTTCGGATAATTCGTAGTGAAGGAAGACCAGTTGAAATATTCAAACTTTACCCGATCTTTCTTAGTTAAAAAAGCTTTTATTTCCACTACTAAAATATTAGGCGGCATTTCAGTTAAGGTCTTTCAGTTTTCCAGTTTCATGAATGGGAGGGTATTGATGATTGCACCGTTTGTTAAAAACGAATTATTGCGTGAATCAACAAAACTGCTCATGAAAGGCCATTATTATGACTGACCTTCATGAATGTTGAGGTTTCAGGTTTGAAAATCAGTTGAACGGATGTTGATGACTTCGCAATAAGAGTTGAGTACACCAATTAAGAGTAATTATAAACTTCCAACACGTCAATGCCGGTTGAGTTAGAGTTAGAGGTCAGATTCGAAAAACAACTGAAGGGGACGTGATGATTTATTTTGATTCTGACATCGAAAAACAAAAAGGTGTTTTGCTGTTCTTTCGCTTTATTTATACCCAAAGCGTGACACACATACATTGTCTAATTTATATATAGACTAGGGTAAACCCGTTGCTACGCAACTGTGGATTATGTTTAAATAACTCAACTATTGTATTTAAAAACTCAGACAAACCTATCGATTCGTTCATTAGCTTCTCTTTAGCCCAGGAAATCATGAAATGCATGAGGATGCGATAATTTACATACGTGTACCCGTTTAATTGAATATCTACATATTTTTTGTAGCCAGTGTAATTTGCCTGACCCGTTGAAATTAGTTTATTTCATCAACTACTCTGATCTATTTTAGCTGAACGTTGTTTAATAATATCATACACTTTTCAACAACACAACCCATTTTTTACAAATGGATCTGTCATACATAATATAAAGCATCATTATATGGGTTATTTAATATTTATAGCTTAACTTAAAATTTCATTACATTAAATTTAATCGACCCTTTGACTCTAATTCACACTGACTTGTTCAAACTGCTATCCTAAGATTAGTTCAAATTACAGTGAGAATACCCGTGGAAAAAGTTAGAGCCACCCGTGAAGTTATACACTAATTATTTTAATTAGTCTTCGTTCATATATCCGTTATATATAATCGTTCAAATATATATTTTTTACCCGTCCTGTGGAAAACAAAAAAAAAACAAATTTTCTTTAAACCTAAAAACATGAGCAGCCGTGGCCATAACAGTTAACGGAACAATAAAACTACAATTCCAGTTGATATCAATGATGTTTCCAGCAGTTCAAAATATGGGGAACATCTTTGGGTGCTCTTATGTGAGTTGTGAGTAGGTGATGATGATAGAATTCGTAGTTTCTGAATATGATTAATTATGAGAATGGAACATTTCGATAGAATTCGAATAAACCGATCATAAATGTTAAACTACATTTTAATTATCTTGACCTCATGGATAATTGATGTACATTAAAGGTGAGTTGAGAAAGCGTCGGTTGAGGTAAGTTTTTGGAATGTTGAAGGGTATGTGATGATTTGTTTTAATCTTTCGATCAGGAGGGCGACGATGAATAAACCAATGGGTTCCAAATGATAAAAAGAGAATCTCAGCGTTTCGTTTCGATCTTATATAGAGCACAGCGTGACACACACACATACACACAAACGGACATGGATTTTAATTACTAGGGTAAACCCGTTGCTACGCAACTGTTTGTTAAATTTAGAAAGCTAACTATTTTAAAATAAATATCATAACCCGTTGTTTAAATAAGTTAAACTTGCCCGATTCATTAAAATCCGACTTACATACATCTTGGTTTGGATGTTAGTTCAAATAAAAAATTACAGTAATCAAAAGTACGTTACATCAATTACATTACAAATCCGTGTAAAAAAATCAGAGCAACCCGTGAAAATTGAACAACTTAATAGCGCCTACTTTTTTCCATAAACTATTATCATTTCACCCGTCACTTTGAAAACCATAACATATTTTCATGTCATTACCCGATCTCTAAACCATGAAGAGTAGTAGTAACTTTAAAATAACTCGACCCGACCCGTAATCAATGAATTGATTTGAACAGTTTTTTATTTTTATTCCTGACTCGACATACTGTGTGATAAGAGAATGTCATATACAAAATTACAGTGATAAAAACCGGTGGAAATTTTTGTCAATAAAATATAATGATTTTAGGTCCCGTTGAAAACCATAGAATATTTTATATTTCATGACCCGACTTCATAATCAGCAGTGAAGATAAGCTGAATTAATTTCACCGACCCGACCCGTAATATTAGTGTTTTTGAAGATCAATTAAAGTTATTTGATTCAGTCTTCTGAGAATAGTTTGTTTCAGCCCGTTAAAATGAAACGGTTTGATGAGAATTCCAGAATTTGCAATATTTTTACATGAGTTTACTTGGAAGTTTTGTGGTTCATTGCAACCCTGTTTAATAAATTTTTGAGTGATCCAATAAAAAAGTGTTGAAGTATTGAATTTCAATTAGCATGACCTACATAACCACCGGTTGAGGTTAGAATTGGTCAGGTTGAAGGGTATGTGATGATTTGTTTTCTTTTTGCCATCATGAGGGTGACGATGATTTTTCCAAGTTTCACATCAATTAAAGAAAGGGTTTGAGAGTTATCTGGTTACTTTTATACTAAAAAAGCGTGACACACATACATACATACATCGTCTAATTTATATATAGACTAGGGTAAACCCGTTGCTACGCAACTGTGGAGTAAGTTTACAAAAGTCAACTATCGTGTTCAAACTCAGACAAACCTATCAGTTCGTACATTACCTTCTCTTTAGCCCAGGAAATCATGAGATGCATGATGATGTGATAGTTTATGTATCCCCGTTTAATTGAATATCTACATATTTTTTAGCCAGTGTAATTTACCTGTCCGTTGAAATTAGTTTATTTCATTAACTACTCTAATCTATTTTAGCTGACCGTTGTTAAATTTTATACATCCTGTTCAAGAACACAACCCGTTTCTTACAAATGTAAAATTTAATCGACCCATTTGACTCTAACTCCACAATGACTTGTTCAAACTGTTGTCTTAAGATTAATTCAAGTTACAGTGAGAATACCCGTGGTAAAAGTTAGAGCCACCCGTGAAGTTAAACACTTATTATTAAACTTAGTATTCGTTCATGTATCCGTTATATATATTCGTTCAAATACATATACACGTTTTACCCGTCTCGTGGAAAACCAAAAAAAAACAATTCTTATTTAAACCTAAAAACATAAGCACCCGTGGCTACAACAGTTAGCGGCACAATAAAACTACAATTCAAGTTAAGATCAATGATGTTTCCAGTTCAAAATATGGGGAACATCCTTGAGTGCCGATGACAACTCTTATATGTGAGTAGGTGATGATGATAGAATTCGTTGTTTCTGAATGTGATTAAATATCAGAATGAAACGAACATAAATGTTAAACTACATTTTAATTATCTTGACCTCATGGATAATTGATGTACATTAAAGGTGAGTTGAGGAAGCGTCAGTTGAGGTAAGTTTTTGTCATGTTGAAGGGTACGTGATGATTTGTTTTATTCGATCAAGAGGGTGACGATGAATAAACCAATTGGTCCCGAATGATGAAAAGAGGTTCTGAGCGTTTCGTTGCGATCTTATATAGAGCGTAGCGTGACACACATACAAACATGGATTTTAAATAATAAGATATAGACTAGGGTAAACCCGTTGCTACGCAACTGAGTATCAAGTTTACAAAAAAAACTATCAAAGTCAACCCGTCAATGTAAAAAATTAGCTTCGATATATGTAAAATGATCTCATTGCTATGCAACTAAAATCATCATTGTTATATAATGTAGCTCCAAAACCCGTAAGATGAGATCATTGCTATGTAACTAAAATCATCATTGTTCCATAGCTCCAAGTTGAAACTTCTAACATAACTTCTAGCAGATCGATTAATGCCCTTCCGTTGAAAACCCGATATTTTTCAAGAATTACCCGACACGATATGTCAACACGTTAAACTTACCCGACACATTAAGTTCGGTGTTTTTTGTCGAAGTAAATTAAAATTGTTTTAAGATTAGTTTAACTGTGGAATCACACTGAAAAATTTAAATAACCCGTTATTTTCTATCCATGTTCATGTTTTATTTATCTATTCATGTTTTACCCAGCCCTTAGGATCTTTGGATATTTCGAAGTGAAAACTTCACCCGATATTTTTATCCATTTTTTTATCACAACAATAATAACTTGTGAAATTGATTGGTGGTTCAGTTGAGTTCATGATGATCGGTGGTTTAGTTGAATTATGTCTTGAGGGTGTTGATGAATTTGTTGAGAGAGAAATGTTGATCATAAATCAAGATTATCATGATGACCTCTGGTTGATTGAAGGGTACACGATGATTTTTTCAAGTTTCCCATGAAATAAAGAAAGGTTTGAGAGTTATTTAGTTACTTTTATACTAAAAAAGCGTGACACACACACAGACATACATTGTCTAATTTATATATAGATGTTGGCTACCTCCAGTGAGAAAATAAACTTCACAACTTCATTTTTGCAAAGGTTCTTAGAAAAAATCACTTGTGATACTTCGTGTGGACACCCTGTAGGTTAAGCAGATAAAAATTTTCAATATACTGAGCTCTATGAAGACTTACTAACATTTTACTAATCATCATCACCCAATAAAATAAACTGAAATCATTGACTAATCACCTCAACTCACAATATCGATCGTTATAATTCATCAAGTAACATCGATTACTAACTAATCATGCTGGGAAAAGTTGGTCGCTTTGTTGTTATTGTTGTTGTCGTCATCGTTGTTGTTTTTGTTGTTGTTAAAATTATTGTGTTGTTGTTGTTGCAAAATTTATTGTTGTCGTTGTTGTTAAAATTGTAGTTTTTTTGTTGTCGTTCTTGTTGTTAAAGTTATTGTTGTCGTTGTTGTTGTTGTTGTTGTTGTTGTTGTTGTTGTTGTTGTTGTTGTTGTTGTTGTTGTTGTTGTTGTTGTTGTTGTTGTTGTTGTTGTTGTTGTTATTAGTTGTTGTTATTGTTGTCGTTTCGTTGTTGTTATAGTTGTTTTTGTTTGTTGGTTGTAAAATTTTTTTGTTGTTTATGTTAACGTTCTGGTTCTATTGTTTTAGTTGCACTTTCCAGAAGAGTTTAATCACCGTTATATCGTTGCAAAACATGCTTTTCCTTTTCTCAATCGTTTATTATTGCTTCGAACATGGTGTGAATACGTGCTCGAACATCATGCAGTCACGCCCGCTGCAATATGGTTCGTTGTTGTTGTTGTTGTTGTTGTTGTTGTTGTTGTTGTTGTTGTTGTTGTTGTTGTTGTTGTTGTTGTTGTTGTTGTTGTTGTTGTTGTTGTTGTTGTTGTTGTTGTTGTTGTTGTTGTTGTTGTTGTTGTTGTTGTTACTGATGTTGGTTATTCTTGCTGCAATTCAGCTCCCAATGCTTTAATGCATTTATCTGGGTTTATAAGCGCTCTACTTGGGGTCAGGAAATCGCATGCCAAACATTTGCATTGGTACCAATCACTGGCGGATGAGTTAAATTCCCAAAGGGAGGTCTATTTCGTCAAAGAGGGGGGAATCGCTAGTTTTGAGGCCATTTTACCTAAACCTTAAGGAACAAATTCTACCTTTTGAAAACGCCAAAGAGGGGGGATTTCCACTTTTCCCACCCCTTCTCGTCCGCTAGTGGTACCAATTCACCACGGTTGGTTCGCTTATTCATTCACTCACTCATTTATCAACAACTCACACACTCCCGTATTAACTCACACTTTCACTCATTGACTCACTTACTCGATCATTAACTCACACACATACTGAACCATGCATTAGACTAAATTCTGTCCTTTACTTGTCCTGTCGTCTCTTTAATGATAACTCAAATACTCAATTAACTCCTCACTCACTCACTCTCTCACGCACTCAACTCCTCACTCACTCACTCTCCCACGCACTAATCTACCCATTGATCCATTCAATAGTCGACGTACACAACCACTCATTGAAGACTTGCTCTTTCACCTTTCATTATCCGACTCAAATATACATTTTTTCACTTTCTTCACTCATCTACTGAACTCTCTCTCTAATAGATTCAACACGCTTTCCAACGAGCTTCCGAGTTGGTGGATACCTTCAACCAATTGGAAGATCCGTTCTCCATAGAATCAGATCCCAAAGACAGTTGGAGATTTCTAGCACTTCTGATCGTTTTTATTGGGCTGATGATATCGTGTGCGGTGAGTTTGCTAAGTAAAAAATTTTGATTTGGATGGTGATGCTGAGTTTTGTGTGTTAAGTGAATAATTGTAATGGTTATACTCACACCTGTCCCAGCTGTGGGTTTTTAGCCACAGTCCGGGGGGGAGGGTAGACTGTGGACGTTAGTGCTTTTAGGCACAGTCCGATTCCTCTTCAGCCACAGTACCGTTTAGCCACAGTACCATTCAAGCACAGACCGATTCCTCTGTAGCCACATTACCGTTTAACCACAGTATCATTTAAGATAAGTCCGTTTTTTAGCCACAGTCTACCCCCCGGACTGTGGCTAAAAACCCACAGCTGGGACAGGTGTGGTTATACTGAGTTTTTTGGTGATAGTGAGTTTTGTGTTAATATTATTTATGACTGCGACTTTTTCTTTACTACGGCACACTTATACCAAAGCTGAATGGTGTTTTCGTAGTGGCCCGAGATTATGCATAAACTGACGGTCAATGGCAGAAACTCTAGAGCGAGGCATCAGAATCGGTGTCTTCTCCTGAGATTTCGAAACTGAACTCTCTGGATTTCCAGTCCAACAAGTACATACTATTCCACACATTGATTGGTAGTCTTTCTTGTTATCCAAAACTGTTCCCACACAGAGTTTATTTTAATATCATAATCAGAATTTTTGTTTTCTGGCCTTCGAATATTCTGAAAATAACGTTCAATACACATGATTTGTATACGATGACATAGTTTCAGGTGATCGAACGAAGTAAGCGTGAGTTCCGTCATCATCATCAACAGAAACAAGCACCGCCGGGTGTACCTAGGAAGAAGCCACGTCTGCCACCGTTGGAACTGAAGAAACGCATCTGATATTTTAATAATCTTTTCTATTGTTCTGATTTTTACAAGTGCGCTGTGTGAAAATGTTCGATGGTATGTAGAGTAATAGAGAATAGTACTGAAATGCACTGCTAGGAGAATTATCAAGTTTTTGGATTTGCCAAAAAGGGGGGAATTTCACTAATTAATTTCTCTCTCGTTCACTGTTCGTGGTAGTAGGTCGTGCATTGGTTGTTCCTAAGTACTTTATAAAAAAATCTACCAAAGAATTAATAGTCATACATTCATTTTCATCGAAAAGCATTTGAGTAAATGAATTGAGAAAACGAATGGAAAATAATATAGAGGATTGAGAAAATGACAACGGCTACCGCAAACAGACAACCGAATGTTATGCAATCGAAACGATATAATGATAAAAAGAACCAAAAAAAAGTAAAAAAAAAGAACTTCAAACTTTGGATATCACTATCACAGGAGAGTAAATGGGAAAATAATAGTCGCTCCACGCCACACACGTCCAAATCCTACACATCTAAATTCTTGAAACCAATCCAAGCCTTAAGCCCTATTTATACTTCAGCGTAAGCCGTAGCGTAGTGAGGGCGGAGTCTACGGGTGTAGGCAAAGCGTACATCTATGCCATAGATCTACGCGTAGGTAAAAATTTGAGTATAAATGCTCGTTCGCTACGCCTCAACTAAATTCCGAAAAAAATATTTATGGGATCGAAAACGTAAGAAAACAGTCGAATTTATTTTGCCTTTGTTTTTTTTAGTGCCGGTGGGCTCGTGTGTCTGATACCAGCGCGTGTTTTAGGGATTGTTTGCCGTTTTATGAATTTACGTGCATGGTCGGTTTAGCTCGGGCGTTTTGGGCGAACTTCGGATTTAGTTTGCACCAGTGGTGGGCAGCAGTGGGGGCCCCCCCCCCCCCCAAAAAAAAAACAGGGCGGGAGGGTGCCCTTGATCGATCGACCGTAAGAGAGATTTTCAGAATTGACCCATTGACCGTAACGGTCAAAACTTTAGAGAATTTACTGTCAAAATGACCTAAAATTACACGAAATCGCCTAAAAAACGACCAAAAATTGGTCGAAAACGTGTGTGGTTAAATTTTTTTTCAAAAATTGGTTGAAAACGTTTCAAATTCAAAAAAAAAATCGCCCAAAAATTGGTCGAAAACGTTTCAAGTTTCAAAATCAGTTTTCGTTGGATCGATTCGATGCACGATACGATGATTGATGTATGGTGCTGGATGATATACTCAGTACTGTATTATCAACCAACACTGCGCGCCACTAGATACGTTTCTAATACAAATCAGTGGGCTAAATGCAGAAGTTTCGACGCTGTGCACTCAACTTGTCAGTTTTCAGATCTTTCTGATACACATCTGCGGGCTTCAAAATGCAAAAATTTTGGCGCTGGGCGCCACTCAGCCTGTCAATTTTCAGCTATGTTTCCAATACTAATCAACGGGCTTCAGATGCTAAGATTTTGGAGCTCTGCACCACTCAGCCTGCCAGTTTTCAGATATGTTCCTAATACAAATCAGCGCACTTCAAATGTTAAAATTCCGGCGCTGCGGGCTAGTCAGCCTGGCAGTTTTCAGATATGTTTCCTATACGAATCAGCGGGCTTCAAAATGCTTGAGTTTTGACGCTGTGCGCCACTCAGCCTGTCAGTTTTTAGATATGTTTCTAATACAAATCAGCGCGCTTCGAATGCCAAAATTTCGGCGCTACGCGCCACTCAGTTTGTCAGGTTTCAAATAAGTTTCTAATACAAATCAGCGAGCTTCAAAATGCCAAAATTTCGGCGCAGCGCGCCAGTCAACCTGTCAGTTTCCAGATATGTTTCTAATACAAATCAGCGAGCTTCAAAATGCCAAAATTTCGGCGCAGCGCGCCAGTCAACCTGTCAGTTTCCAGATATGTTTCTAATACAAATCAGCGCGCTTCAAATGCCAAAATTTCGGCGCTGCGCGCCAGTCAGCCTGTCAGTTTTCATATATGTTTCTTATACAAATCGGCGGGCTTCAAAATGCTCAAGTTTTGACGCTGTGCGCCACTCAGCCTGTCAGTTTTCAGATACGTTTCTAATACTAATCAACGGGCTTCAAAATGCAAAAAAATTCAGCGCTACGCGCCAATCAGTCTGTCAGGTTTCAGATATGTTTCTAATACAAATCAGCGGGCTTCAAAATGCCAAAATTTTCGGCGCCGCGCGCTTTCAGTCTGTCAATTTTCTGTTATGTTTCTTATACAAATCAGCGGCTTTTAAAATGCCGAAATTTCGGTCATTATTTCAAGCCATTACTGATGTTTTTGAGTAAAAAATTCGACTTCATTAAATGTTGACCGTCATGCCCCCCCCCAAAATCGAAACCCGGGAGGGTGCCTGACCGTAAGACCGATTTTTGAAAAAGTGTATGACCGTAACGCCATTTTGGCCAAATTCGCTGCCCACCACTGGTTTGCACAGTAACAAAACTGAACAGAAAAGTAGTCAGAGGGGTTTATTGATCTCCTGAAAACATCTGTGATTTTTTCAAGCTTGAAAAATGGATTAATTTCGGTCGAATTTGCTCAGCGATGTAATGCGTGTTTTCTTCATAACCTGGGGCGAAATCTGCATAGCGGAGGGGTGACCAATCAAAGTTATTTATTATCACTAACTTCATATATAGGTTTTCAACAACGGTGAGAAGGTCTCTGATTTTTTCGAGCGTCAGAAACCACCGAAATCAGCTCAAATTAGCCCATACAGAAATTTTAAGACATTTGAACATCTTCGAAAACAACTTCTCAGCAAATTTTCGCGAGTGAAATGAATTTCTTATGAGTTAGAATTGATTTCCCAACATATTTTATTATTTTTGAATGTTTTTCTTCAATTTCCCTTACTTATCTACGCGTAGAATATCAAATCAATTTGATATTGAGCGTACAGGAACAAATTCTATGCGTTAGCAGGAGGCGGAGCCTACGCATGATGAGAATGCAAATCTACGCGTGAGCGAGTATAAACGGTTGACCCGTAGTCAGGCGTATATAGCGTAGATCTACGGCTTACGCTGGAGTATAAACGCGGCTTTAGATAACCGATATTTAAAGGCAAAAAAATAAATGTGTGAATGTTTATTTATTTTTGTAGATGTACAGTACAAATCCTTTACAATATTTCATTGTAGTGTTAAAGAGGGCAAAAGATAATCTGTAGTGTAAAAGAGGGCAAATGATAATCGAAACATTTAAGATAGTTATTAGAGTTATCCACGATGACGATATATTACGTGTGGGGCCAACAAATTGTCAACACGTAGCAGGAAGATATTGTATTGAATGAGATAAGACATTTCATAAAGATAATTTTTTATAATGTATGAGATAACGATAATTGATTATTATTGGTATAACACAAAGCAATCATGCATCGCAAAAAAATGCACCGCAACAGTTGCAACCACTAGCAGAAGAGATATGGTTAGAAAAATGTAAATCCCCCTCTTTGTCGGTTCAAAGAAGTGAACTGCGTTCCATAAGATGTATATAAATGCATGAATCTATCGCAATTAATTTTGTGCTCACATGTATCCAGTCTGTTAATTGACCAATAAAGCGATGATGAAGATAAATAGAACAAAGAAATAACAGGGTGGCTGGCTCGACCGCCAGTGTTTGCACGTCAAATGACGATTATAGTTTTGCACTGTTACATACAATGACGATAATAGATTATTACTGTTGTACTAGCGGACGAGAAGAGGAGGGAAAAGTGGAATTCCCCCTCTTTGGCGTTTTCAAAAAAAGTATCATTTGTTCTCTAATGTGTAGGGAAAATGACCTGAAAACTGCCGATTCCCCCTCTCTTTGGCGATATTCCCCTCCCTTTGAAAAATATCTCGTCCGCCAGTGCACTGGTGGAATGGATTTATTCTACTTTTCGGCATTACAAGTGCAACAGTTGCACCTTGATGCCGAGTTTATCAATGCACTGTTGCGTCATACAAAACACCGGGTTGACGGTAGCCAGGGAGGTATCGCCGAGCAGCGAGAGACCGGCGAGACCGAATACAGTGTGGAAGGGATCCGGCTGCAACAACAAGAGTTTTAGTTACAATAATAAAAACAACTACAACCACAACAACAACAACAACAACGACAACAACAACAACCGCAACAACAACAACAACAACAACAACAACACCAACAACAACAACAACCGCAACAACAACAACAACAACAACAACCGCAACAACAACAACAACAACAACAACAACAACAACAACCGCAACAACAACAACAACAACAACCGCAACAACAACAACAACAAACCATGTCTTCCGGTCGATCGGCGAAACCGCCATTTTCGTCATCTTGCGACGCCAGAATGAATCGGGTGAGTTTGGACTGAAAATATATGATTTTGTGGAAAGACAAACTGATCAACTGACTTACTCGACTGATAATTTAATAACTCATTACAACTAGAATGACTTGACTGACTGACTGAGATGACTGATTGACTTGACTGACTGATTGACTAACTGACATGACTGACTGACTTGACTGACTGATTGACAGACTGACTCAGTTAATGACAGACTGCTTAGATAACTGATAACTGACTGACTGTCTAACTTTATCAATCCATGACAATCGGCCAAGTATTTGTAATGACGCGAGTACCCACCATGAGTAGCACACATCGGGTAGTTTTTCGGGTCGACCTGTTGCAATATTGTCTTTGTTAAATAGCAACAACAAAAACAAAAACAACAACAACCAAAATAATAACAAACGGCAGCCGAAAAAAACAACAACAATATTTTCGAAGGTCAAGCTGACGCGTGAGCAAGTGCAATATAACAATGCGCGACAGTTCACGTTTCATTTTCTTTAAATGTAGAAAGTTTGTGGTTTTTGATTGGCAGAAAACACTGTGACATAATTGAAATTAATAAAGCAGCAACAACATCAACTACCACAACAACAACAAGCAACAACATCAACAACAACAACAATAAAAAAACAACAACAACAACAACAACAACAACAACAACAACAACACAAATATTTTCGAAGGTCAAGCTGACGCGTGTGCAAGTGCAATATAACAATGCGCGACAGTTCACGTTTCATTTTCTTTAAATGTAGAAAGTTTGTGGTTTTTGATTGGCAGAAAACACTGTGACATAATTGAAATTAATAAAGCAGCAACAACATCAACTACCACAACAACAACAAGCAACAACATCAACAACAACAACAACCAAAAACAACAACAACAACAACAACAACAACAACAACAACAACAACAACAACAACAACAACAACAACAACACAAATATTTTCGAAGATCAAGCTGACGCGTGTGCAAGTGCATTGTAACAATGCGCGACAGTTCACGTTTCATTTTCATTATATGTAGAAAGGTTTGTGGTTTTTGATTAATAGGTGGCACTGTGACATAATTGGAATTAATCAAGCAACAACAACAACACAACAAAAACAACAACAACAAATACCACAACAACAACATCAACAACAACATCATCAACAACAACAACAACGACGACAACAACAACTACCACAACAACAACTACCACAAAAACAACAACAATAACAACAACAACAACAACAACAACAACAACAACAACAACATCAACAACAATAGCCAACCATTCAGTCCACCGCTCGGCAGTTGTCGTTCAGCCAGCCACCAGCCTAGTCGATCAGCATTCACATATTCGAGTTTACCCAGGATTGAGAGAGTGCCTGAAGGAACAAAAAGAAATCATGGATTTTTTGGTATTGCAGAAATCATCATGGATTTTTTTGGTATACCCAGAAAAAATCCGGATTTTTTGGTATGGATTTTTTGGTTTGAATTTTTTGGTTCGGATATTTTGGGCCGGGCCCAAAAAAGGGTCACGTAGGAAAATGCAAATAAATTTTTGATAGGTCGTTTCTTTAGTAAGGACCCGATATACATTGAAGAGGTGGGGTGGGGGTTACATAGGGTGTCGGCACTAGCGGACGAGAAGGGGAGGGAAAAGTGGAATTCCCCCCTCTTTGGCGGTTTCAAAAAGAAGAGTTTGTTCCTTGACGTGTAGGTAAAATGGTATACTTTTTGCCGATTCCCCCTCTTAGGAGAAATTCCCCTCCCTTTGGAAGTTTGACTCGTCCGCCAGTGGGTGTCGGCACTAGCGGACGAGAAGAAGAGAGAAACGTGGAATTCCTCCTCTTTTGGAAGTTCGAAAATAGCAGTTCGCTCCGTATGGGGTAGGTGAAATGACCGGAAACCTGCCAATTCATCCGTCTTGAGCAAATTTCCCCTCCCTTTTGCGGTTTCGCTCATTCGTCAGAGGGGGCGGGGGGGGGGGGGGCAACGTTGGGGTGTTTAAGTATCTTAAAATTTTCATTTTATTACACATGAGTGACCAAATATTTTGTGTTTTCAATATTCATAAAATTCTACACAATTTTGAATTTTTGGGAATGATAAAAAATGCCAGCCAACCCAAACAGCAGTAGATCTGTCCGGCGTGTGATTCACTGCCGGGTCGGGTGCCGAAGCCGCCATCAAAATTCGAACACTTCAGCACGTAGTCGGCACATGTGGTCAGATTGACTTGATCTGTCTTGAGACTATCCTGTAATGTAATTATGCAAAGGATTTACACAACAACAATAACAACAGAACCTATAACAGCAGCAGCAGCAGCAGTAACAACAACAACAACAACAACAACAGTGACAACAACAGTAACAATAACAACAACAACAACAACAGTAACAACAACAGTAACAACAACAACAACAACAACAACAACAAAAACAAAAACAACAACAACAACAACAACAACAACAACAACAACAGTAACAACACAACACAACTACAATAAAAATAATAATAATAACAACAACAACAACAATAACAACAACAAACCAGTAGAGCCAGCGCCGCCACCGCGCAGAAGGAAAAACGAGTATCGATCTCGCCTAAAATAAAATCAACGATAAGCTAACAGACTGAGCTATTGTAATTGTAATTAGCAAAAATATGAATAAACCCAAGCCTAAGCATAAATAAAGACTCAGCCTAACTTAAACCCAAACCTAATGGAAATTATTCATGTCCGTACATTATACCAAACATGAGGATACACACATTTTTACATAAACAAAAAAAACTAAAACATTGCACGAAAACATTAAAAAAAGTTCGGAGTATAATTTTCGAACAATTATCATTTGCGACAAATAACACTCCGAAAAAACGCCCAACCCCATTTGTCGCCGGCAAAGCTGCCGTCCGCCTGCTGCAAGCTGCTGATGTAGCCGATGATAGACTTTTTGTCCAGTTGGTCAGCCGCTTTCAGCATACACAGAATCTGAAACCATAATCGATTGGAAGGTAAGATACAGTACTAATGGAGAGACATACTTATGGCGTTATTGGTTAACGCAAAAAAAACTTTTTTTATTTTCAACAACATGATTGTGATATCAATTAAAGTCTTCTTAACTGCTGGCATTGTTGAACATTTGGTATTGTGGGGTGCGTGGTGATGGTTATGATGGATTGCGTTGGGTTGGGTGTGCGTTTTGGGGAAGATTTCCTTCCTTCAAAAAAATATACTTATATATTTTGAAAAAAATCGGCCATTTTTTTGCCATTCCATGAAAATAAGTCAAGAAAATGAGAACACCCATCCAACCTGTACGGCACTCAACGTATGCAGCAGATGCGGATCGTGACCGTCGGCTGCGGCGAAGCCACCCGACTCCGAATCATGGCACGAAAGCACAAACTTGACGATGTCATCGCGCGGCATCCGATCCAGATGGTGCATCAGGTCCATGGCACCCAGACACCAGTACACGCCCGACATACGCAGGTACTCCATCATTATGTACTCCTGGCAAAGCAGTTTACTAGACATATAATGAAGTTACCCCGTCTTTCAGTAAAATATTATTTTCAATTTCAAGAATATGATGTTTTCATGTAACATAACATTTCCAGAAGATGCATCGCTCTACCACCATGTATAAGTTTAATTCAATCAGCCGATATGCCACCAAAACGAAATTGACTATCAAATCAATGCATGTAATGAAAAAGATAGCCTTAATAAAAACAACCCAACGTTTGTGGTTGCGCCTTTTATTAAACTGGGGTTCGAAAAAGGACTACCGACTTGCTACAGCAGAAAGACAACATCATAATTAACAATGTTGACCAACATATCCATCCTTGTTCTGCTCATAAGCTTGAATAAACTTTGCGTGTTTATCCAAAAGCAGGTCTTTCGGACAGCTTTCCGGAACAATCACGTCTTTGCGCATAAATGAGAGTGCAGATAAGGCCATTTTCGAAATGGTTTCTGTAAAGAAAGACTGTAAAAATAAGAAAATGCCAGCGTTTTCGGGCTTTTTTTCTTATAAATGAGTCACGTTCATGATTTTTCCGGAAGAAGTTAACAATTACTGATTTACTGAAATAACGTTTGGAAGAATGAAGGTGTTGTTTCGACTGAACCTAGACACTAGTTCAGATGTAAAAGGTGCTATTAGCATAAAAACAGAAGACTGTGAAATAAATGTCTGATCGTATCTTTAGACATTGGTTGTCGTATAAACCAAGTAATATAAAATTCCAAAAAACCTCAGCTAACCACAATGCGAACTTTATTACCAAGTATTTAGTGGATCGATCAACTATAACTAGGAATATAGGTAACAGAATAAAATGATTCACTAAAAATAACAAAATATAAATTCAAGATAAAAACAGAAATATAATTACTCTGATTAACCTAAAAAATTCAACAAAAAAGGCAACAATAAAGGCAGGATTTGGCAATCAACCCGTATATAAATGACAACATGGAAGCTCGAATAATCATGATCTAAATTAAGCGAAGTTCACAACCAAAAGCGGACGAGAAGGGGAGTAAAAGTAGAAAGTAAAATGTCCCCTCTTTGGCCATTACAAAACGTGGATTTTGTTCCTTTTGAGGCGTAGGTAAAAAGCCCAAATTTCTGTCAAATCCACCTCTTTGAAAAAATTCCCCTCCCTTTAATACTTTGATTCATCCGCCCGTGTCCAAAACAATAAGAAAAACTTAGAAGAAGTACAGATGACAATAAACTAGAAAAAAAAGAAATACCAAGCAGAAAAAAACAGGGAAGAAATGAAAGAAAGAAATTCAGACTCCTGGATCTGGATTTGAAAAATAACAACAAATAGCCCGGCACGTTTTACAGATCGAAAATAAAGAAATCTGATAAAATACTTAACCGAAGTAAAAGTATCGTATAAACATTTCACGTATATTAGTAGTCATTTCTTCTTATTCTTCAACAATTCTTGGACGAATTTCTTCCTGGCCTGTTCGAAGGTGTACAACTTCGGCAGTTTGGTCGCTTCGTCGTAGAAATAAACGCTTCCACTCGGTAGTTGAAAGTACTGCAAGTTTGAGATTTGTTAATCACTCACTCACTCACTCACTCACTCACTCACTCACTCACTCACTCACTCACTCACTCACTCACTTACTCACGCACTCACTCACTCACTCACTCACTCACTCACTCACTCACTCACTCACTCACTCACTCACTCACTCACTCACTCACTCACTCACTCACTCACTCACTCACTCACTCACTCACTCACTCACTCACTCACTCACCTGCTGCACACTATCCACCACATACAGCTCAACCACATAGTAATCGTGAACGGCCTGCAGGTGCGTTTCCACGACTTCCTCATCTTCGCGACTTTCCCCGGCGACTTTCTTCTTCTCGTCGATGATTTTGGGTCGAATCAGCGACTTGCCGCCAATTCTACGATTCAAGAGCCGCGACTTTGGCGACCTCATCATCAGCGGTCGTCTGATGATCCGATAGACGGACGGTGGGACGCACGGATTGAACGTACATGAGAGCAGCATGTCGATACCTTGGCAGAACGACTGGTAGGAGCGGACGGGAGCAGGGACGCCGAGCACCTAAATAAAAAATTTAATATATCATGCATAACAGGTGGAGCGACTAAATTTGAATGCGCGCGCTTCTTCTCGATGATTTTTTACCATATTTTTTACTTGGGCTTCTGTATTGCATTAGGCCACCTGGTCAGCGGACACATCAGGTACTGGCAATAGCTTATCGAAACGAATCTCACGATTGCAGGGTA
Organism: Daptonema setosum; assembly: GCA_964036265.1. Lineage (NCBI taxonomy): Eukaryota > Metazoa > Nematoda > Chromadorea > Monhysterida > Xyalidae > Daptonema > Daptonema setosum. The sequence goes on along the minus strand of OZ038447.1, from coordinate 24,601,814 downwards.
CCAATGGCGCGCATTCAAATAATTTAGGCAACAAACGGCCCCAGTTTATATGTTTCAGTCTCCTAATAAATAGTAAATGTTTTATACCTGATTGTCCGCCGACACGCCAAACGCCAGTACACACGTCAGACGACTGTTGAGCGCGGCACAAATGTACTCGGCCATCTGGTCAACGGACACGTCCGATAATGGCTTATCGAAACGAACCACGCGATCGCAGGGCACCGAAGGCGTATAGGTCTCTTGACGGACACAGATCGCTGGGGTGTCGCTGCAATTTATAGTAAAATTAGTTTGCCTGAAACTTCTTATTTTTACCTCAACCGCAACCAACTTCTCTCTCTCTCTCATTCACTCACTCACTCACTCACTCACTCACTCACTCACTCACTCACTCACTCACTCACTCACTCACTCACTCACTCACTCACTCACTCACTCACTCACTCACGCACTCACTCACTCACTCACTCACTCACTCATTCACTCACTCACTCACTCACTCACTCACTCACTTACACTCACTCACTCACTCACCAGCTCACAAATTCATGTTGACCATCTTGCACATGAGTGAGTTTTAGCTCATTCAAGATGTCTTCAGTCAGCGACATCAACACTGGTGTGGAACGTTTCAGATCGTAAAGGTTGACCGCCGTCGAGAGCAGCCGCTTATCGCTGCTGTTGCCCAGTGCGGTGACGGACAGCTGACGTGCGGCTTGATCACTGAAAATGTTGTTGTTGTTGTTGTTGATGATGTTATTGTTATCATTTTTTGTTGTTGAAAACATGTTGATGTGATTTAATGAATTTCACTAGATGAAACTCACCCGGTGAACGTATCTGACGCAGCAGATGATTTTTGGTACTAAACCCGATTTACCAACTAGAACACAAATTTTACTCAAAACACCTTCAAGCAAATTCGAATTCAAACTGCGTGCCAAAACCGTTTTGAGTAACGCGCAACCCTGGACAGGGTATATTAATTTAAAAGTTTCCAACCCGGCAGCCAGAAAGTCGGCGATGGCGGGGTTGCGTATTTGGCTCGGATCCGAGGTGCAGCGGATGAATTCATAAACGGACTTGGCCAGTTGTTGGTGGTGGTCAACGAGCAGGTTGGTCAATGCCGTGTAGGTGCGCGTCAGATTGACTGGAAAACGATACAAAATAGTTGAGTTTTTTCATGGGAACAAAATAATAGGTAGGAACAAATAATTTTTTTGAATTTCAAACTTTAAAGTTGTCGGAAATGTCCGAAAACGGTATAGGTAGTTCGAAAACAAATTTCGGGTAGCAAAAAATGTGTCCCCTTTGTCAAAAAGGGGACAAATTCAGAAGGTTTGCACTTATATGTTGATATGTCGTCGTTTTAGCGCTTACTATAGCTTTCCTGACACTCAGGGGAACCAGGAGAAACATTTCTTTCTGTATAAGAATTTCCAAAAAAGTTCTGAAAAAAATCCGATTAACTTTTTTGGTAACCATGAGTTTTTTCCCTTCCTTGATTAGACTAGAAGTCATCTTTTATTCGCTCTTTTCATGTCTTATTACCTACTCTAACACTCACAATTACGAAATTGCATTCTTTCTTCATGACTCATGAGTGCCTAACCTTCACTGTGCAGGAAGGCGTTGGCCTTAGGTGATGCCGACACGATGATCGCCAGACTGTGCAGCACCACGCCAATGTACTGCACGCATTCCTCCAGTGACATTCGAGGGCCACATATCTCATGAGGTTCATCCACGTCGTTCATGTGATCCACGCCGGCACGTTGCATACGAATCACGGCACCCAGTGAGCGACGTAGTGAGTCTGTGAGTGAGTTAGGGAGTGAGTGAGTGGGTGAGTGAGTGAGTGGGTGAGTGAGTGAGTTAGTGAGTGAGTGAATTAGGGAGTGAGTGAGTGGATGAGTGAGTGAGTGAGTGGATGAGATATTAAGTGAGTGAGTTAGTGAGTGAGTGAGTTAGGGAGTGAGTGAGTGAGTTAGTGAGTGTGTTAGGGAGTGAGTGAGTGGATGAGTGATTAAGTGAGTGAGTTTGGAAGTAGATCACATTAGGCTCATCTACATCGTTCATGTGAAGCACGCCTGCCCGTTGCATGCGAATAACGGCGCCCAGTGAGCGACGTAGTGAGTCTGTGAGTGAGTTAGGGAGTGAGTGAGTGGATGAGTTAGGTAGTGAGTGAGTGGATGAGTTAGGTAGTGAGTGAGTGGATGAGTTAGGTAGTGAGTGAGTGGATGAGTAAATGAAAAAGAAAATCACACGCGGTTAATCTACATCGTTCATATGATCAACACCGACAAGTTGCATGCAAACCATGACGCCGAGTGAGTGAGTCTGTGAGTGAGTAAGTGAATGAGTGAGTGAGGAAGCGGATTAGTGAATAAGTGAGTGACCATGGGAGTTGATCACATGAGGTTCATGTGACTCACGCCAGCAATTAGCATGCAAATCATGTCACCGAGTGAGCGACGTAAGTGAGTCTGTGAGTGAGTGAGTGTTTCAGTGACTCAGTGAGTAAAAACCCGAAACCAACTGGCCATAATAACAGCTACAATCTCGGGTTCATACTTGATCGTCGAGTTACCATATGGACATGCAAATACACTGAACAATCTGTGTCTCAAGCCAGGTTTTGAACCGGGACCACCAGTGTCTGAGGCTAGTGTCCTACGCACTAGACTATGCAGACAAGACAACAAAATATACCAAAAAACCAACTGGCCATGATAACAGCCACAATCTCGGGTTCATACTTGATCGTCGAGTTACCATATGGACATGCAAATACACTGAACAATCTGTGTCTCAAGCCAGGTTTTGAACCGGGACCACCAGTGTCTGAGGCTGGTGTCCTACGCACTAGACTATGCAGACAAGACAACAAAATATACCAAAAAACCAACTGGCCATGATAACAGCAACGATCTCGGGTTCATATTTGATCGTCGAGTTACCGTACGGACATGCGAATACACAATCGGCCAGGCATTCGGCGGCCAGCCGACAGCATTCGAACGATCGTTCCGTTTTGCTGATCAGTCGACACAGTGCATGCACGGCGCGGCATTCCGTCATTTGCGCGGCTGCAAACATTGGCGGACGAGTCAAACCCCCAAAGACAGAGGAAATGGCAGAAATTAGGCCATTTTATCAACACCTTATTAGGTAATAAATTCTACTTTTTGAAAGCACCAATAAGGGGGGGAATTCCATTTTTCCCACCCCTTCTCGTCCACTAAGGGCTACAAATAGGGAATTTTCCCTCAGATGAACGCATATAAAAAAAAAGAGAAATGAGGTGTGTTTATTCGTCCAAGCATGGTTGGGCCCGTCATTTTTTTCAAAACATTAGGGTTCGCTCGTTTAGCTTTGAAATGTAATAAAACTTACTTTCGAATGTGATAAAAGTTAACTTCAGTGTAAATTAAAAAGGAATTGAAAATCATCATCACTAACCGACTCGTAGTGACTGTGCGCTCAACATGCACTTGACAACGGTGAGCAGCACGACAACCAACGCGTTCAGTACCGGAGGACGTGCACGATCCTGATAAGATGGTTTTGAGTTTATTTGACTCGCAAAATTCTGTTATCGAAAATACATAGACAATAAGTAAAGATAATGGAAAATCTGCGGATATTCATTTTTGTGAAAATCATAGAAATTGTCAGGCACAAATGAGCTGCGTGATCATATTATGTCTTACTTGATGGCTGGAACTGCTGTACATTTGGTATTGGGGGTGAACAACCAGAGTTTAACATAAAAATACATGTAAAAAAATTTTCGGGTTGGATGTGCGTTTTGGGAAAAAATTTCCTTCCTGGAAAAAGAAAAACATAAAATATCGATCCATTTTTTTATTTACCAAACCCTGATCATGATGAGAAAATCAGTTTTATGTAAGAAAAACCTGCAGGACATCGTTGTTGGTGTAGTCGTACAGATGGACGACCACCCGACGGACCAGCTCACAACGGGAAATGCACTGCTCCACAGCACCCGCGTCTGATTGCAGAATTCTGCAAGCAATTATTATTACATAATTATATATATATATATATATATATATATATATACATATATTATATATTGATTTTAATAAATACTGAAAAGTACGCGTAGCCACAGTAATATAATTTTGTGACAGCATTTTCTAAATTTTTGTCGTTAACACACAATATATGTTGTCTCACAAGTGTACTGAATTGGAAAATTGTAACGTCGTTGAAATACATTTTTTACTTGGACTTCTTTAATAACTGAAGCCATCAAGGCACACTAATAACATATCAGAATATGTTTCCGTAAGGGCCGGAGAGTTGAAAAAACTTACGGGCAATGGCAGAAACCCCAGATATCTGTGTCAAGTCAGGTTTCGAACTTAGGACCGCCGGTTTTCGAGGCCGGCGTCCTACGCACTAGACTAGACAGGCGACAACAAAAATTTCTAATTAAAAATTTATAATGTTAAAAAAATAAACATAAATTTTTATATGATTCTTCAACCAACTCGAGCAACTTGATCCAGCATTGGACGGCGTTTTCACAATTTAGTTGCACTTCTTCCATATCAACATTTTCCGCATCCAAGCGCTTGAAGACGGCGTCCACCGTTTGCTCGCGCATCACCAGCTCGCACTGCAACAGTACGTTGTCGAGCAACATGTTGTTGTTGTTGTTGTTGTTACTGATGTTGTTATTGTTGTTGTTACTGATGTTGTTGTTGATCCTGTCAGTATTGCTGAATGGTGATGAGGTCGATGTTGTTGATAAAGTCGATGTTGTTGCTGATGTAAATGTTGTTGATGATGTTGTTCACTGCAACAGTACGCTGTCGAGCAACATGTTGTTGTTGTTGTTGTTGTTGATATCGATGTTTATGTTGCTGATGTCGACGTTGTTGATCCTGTCAGTGTCAGTAATGTTGAATGTTGATGAGGTTGTTGCTGTTGTTGTTTACTGCAACAGTACATTGTCGAGCAACATGTTGTTGTTGTTGAAGTTGTTACTGATATGGATGTTGTTGTTGACGATTCCGATATTGTTGTTAACTCTAACTGTAACTGGTGTTGATGAAATCGATGTTTATGTTGATGATGTCGTCATTATTAATGACGTCGATGTTGTTGATAAACCCGATCTTGTTGTTGATAAACTTGACGTTGTTGTTGTTGATGATGATTTTGTTACTGATGTTGTTGTTATTGAATTCGAGGTTGTTTCCTATTATAGATCTTGGCGTTTTTGTTAGAATAAACTAATTTCAATGGTGACGTGTTGGTTGTTGACATCGACGATGTTGTTCAATTGCCAGTACCACTGATAAACTCTGGAATAACGTAAAACAATCGAATGAAATATTTGTTAGAGCCCAGATTTTTTTGCTTGAATACTCGATGATTTGATTACAGAAATATAATCGATCTTAACGAAATGAGGCCTAGTAATAGTAGATTTATGTATGTAGAATTAAAAACACACTATTCAAAAATATCAATTGGTCAAACACCAACGTTTCATTTCTCATAAAATGTACCAACAGTTGCCTTTATATATTTCATTTCTTTACATATGGACGGATTGGTTTATTTTCACCATATATATATTTGATATTCGCAAACAAGATATAGCTAATTCATAGTTTCTCAAACTTCGCAATAAATTTTTATCGCCGCGTTTTAATGTTTGCAAGTTTCAACCAAATTCGAGTAACAAGAAACAATGAACAAGCTATAATCAAAAGATGATGAAACCCAAGAACAACATCAAAAGATGATGAAACCCAAGAACAACATCAAAAGATGATGAAACCCAAGAATAACACAAAATCACCGGAAGCATTCGAAGAAGATATTGTGATTCGACAATCAAGTACCAAGTGATATAACTTCTATAATCAATTAGGAGATTGAATTTGAGAGACATAAAAGAGTGGATTTAAATGAATGTGCATGCACCCGACGACTGTAAATTATTCAACCGGAAAACGGGAGTTCAAGTTCACTCTCCTGATTAAAGCTCGTATGTTGTTTCTGCAATCAAAAATATTGCATAAAACTTCTGATAATGAAACAACAGACAATCAGTGTTTACACGCATAATACCAATCATCATGACCCCATGCTATACTGTGTTGAACTATGGTGTCAAACGAGTTGAGTTGAAGCTAGTGATGTTTCATTATCAGAGGTTTTGGGCACTATTTTTGCTTGTAGAAACAACATACGGGCTTTAGATGAGAATGCTATATGAATCACCGGCGAACGAGCTAATCCTCCAAAGGGAGGGGAATTACGTCGAAGAGGGGGGAATTAACAACTTTTTTAAAACCTTAGAAAACAATTTCTACTTTTCGAAAACACCAAAGAGGGGGGAATTCCACTTTCCCACCCCTTCTCGTCCGCTAGTGAATTGAATGGGGAAGAACGAAAAAGTGGAATTCCCCTCTTTGGCGATTTCAAAGAAGTATAATTTTTCCCCTAAGGTGTAGGTAAAATAGCCTGAAAACTGGCAATCCCCCCCTCATTAAAGAAATTCCCCTCCCTTTGGGAAATTAGCTCGTCCGCTCGTGTATGAGAAGACTGGTCAAGTGGGTAATTCCCGTATAAATCACAATAAGTGAGCGGAGAGTGCAATGGCAACAGTAATCATTGTTCAGAAAAAAATTTATTTTTTTTGCGTTTTGTAGAACTCTATTTATAAAAAAAGAGTGCGATGGCAACAGTAATCATTGTTCGAGAAAAACTATTTTTTTTGCGTTTTGTAGAACTCTATTTATAAAAAAAGAGTGCGATGGCAACAGTAATCATTGTTCAGGAAAAAAATATTTTTTTTGCGTTCTGTAGAACTCTATTCATAGACGGCGAAAAAAAAATCTCAAAATTGTTGGGAACAAAAATTTTACGATGATGTACGATAACTCTGTAGAACACAGTAACAGTACAAATAATGACCATTTGACTAGCACGCAAGTATAAAATAAAAAATGTTGATGATAAACTGTAGTGGTATGGTGAACGGACCAAATATTCATATTCATAAAGGTGCTTTCAGATCAGAGTAAAAAGGAAAGTAAAATGAAAATGATCATTAAGGGTGCCTTCATAGTCTGTCTGCAGAAAAGTTGCAACTTTGTTCGACAACTTTTTTGAGGTTCGTTTCGAAATTTTCTTCCCTCTTTGAAGTTTCGAAACATTTCGAAACGTCAAAAAAGCTGTCGAACAAAGTTGCAACTTTTCTGCAGACACACTATGAAGGCACCCTAACCTGTGAAACATTTCAGTGAAAAATTTCATTTTGTTCCTGAGAACATTTTCTTCGATGACATTTTTTACAGTTTAATTACCCTTTAACTATTCGTTTTACTTTCCTTTTTAATCTGAAAGCACCCTAAGAAAAATATAGTAAAAAATTCATCATCCATAAAAACATCTTCCTGCCAGAAATTAATTGCCACGTGAGATAAGTTTTGACAGAAAAATTCGAAGACCGGTATAAATTATCAGTACTTTGACCAACACCAAACCAAGCTATAAGGCAAAAAAATATGGAAACATCAAATATGAACGTGGAATTCGGTTACTTACATACAAATAATAAACAATCTATAAAATGAGAAACAGTTTGCCTGTTTGAGATACACAACAGGATGGGAGTGCGCGCTCAAATTAATCGATTTCATCATCATCAGTTAAGCTTGATGAAAGCAAGCCATATTTCAGTAGTTAAGCGCATCAGCTTTGTTCAAATGAACCAAATTTATAAAGTTTGTGCGCGCGTTTCTTACGTGCTCACACGATCATTATTCAACCAACAAAAATACGGAAAACCAAAAAGAAGCAAAATATTTACAAATAACAAATAACATCCATTAGTCTATCGATATGGAAGACTCAGCCTCCGGAATTAGTTTCCATGTTCATAATGACTATTTTATTTATAACTATTTCTCATCACAGTAATTCAGTTAACGACAACTTCAATATCGACATATCGAATCGTTTTCGACATGACATCTCAAATATCAAAACTCGACATCTCTCACGTGTCATTAATCAACTGTGAAGCGGGCGCCTGCAGCCAATCGGAGTCGTCAACTGTTAACTTTAGAATTTCAGCAATTTCCTTGCCATGTTCATATTCGACGATCTCGCATCGTAGGGAGTCCTGATGATTCTCGAGGGATCTGGCCATCTTGAATCCCTTCCTGGCACAGAGTACGTCATGTTTGGTGAGTTTGGTCGCCGGACAGATGTCATTGGTGCCGTCGCCGACGTAGACCACCTGAAGGAGAAGATAGTGTAGTGGTTTAGGTATCCGACTTGACAACTGATAGACGGAAAGGTGGCAAGTTCAAAAACTATGTGGTAAAATGGACCATTTCAAAAATTTTGATTAGAAATGGAGACAGATAGTTCAGTGATGGGAAACCCGACTTGATTTCTGATAAACGAGAGGTCCTAAGTAAAAAAACCTGGGTGAAAAATAGCGGGTTTTCAGAGATTTTACAGAAAAAGCAATGTAAATGAAAAATCGTAAAAACAATTTTGTGTAACCAAAGTCAGTGACTTGCATGAAACTATGATTTTAGTGATTGAGGGAGCACGTAATTTTTTTTCTGAACCATTCCTTTCCAACAAAAACATGCCATAAAAATACATGAACATATGGTTACTGTAACGACACAGAAAACCAGAATCTACCTTCGAATATTTCGTACCGTGCGACTTTTCGCGTTGTTTCATGAACTCCTGCAGGATATGGCCTTTGCACATGTTTTTCGTGGACAGCTGGCAATAGTCCTGAAATAAGAATACGCGTGTGTGAAAAGCACTAGGTGAAATTCTGAAAAGTTTTGTTTCTATGTATATTTTGTTAAACATTCAACGTGTCAGACTGACATCCATACTAGCATTCAAAACCAGAATGACCTGTTTTTTTCTAATTTTATTTACTACAGGAAAAAGAGGAGAATGTGACAGAATCACCTTATTATAACTTATGAGCCGCCCTTTCCAAGCTTTGGTTATCAACAGTTTCCGCTGTACTCGTCTCGAACAAAATCTTGTCTTTCAGAAAAAAATCATTCCAAAGGCATAAAATACGCATGTGAAGCTGACCACGAAAAAGATAATTCGCATTCGCGAAACTCAACTGTTTCCGAACGGCATGGGTCAGAAAAGAGCAGAGTCAAGTCAAGTGAAAGATTCAACTTCGCAATTTTACACTTAACACAAGTTTTTGAGAAAACTCATAATAATCGCCTCGCCAGTAACCTGCGTATGATAGTACTGTATTCTCAGACATCCGTTCTCATCGAATTGAGCCGGATTCGAGTAGATCTTGTCGACCGACGTGGCCAGTTTCCTGAAGTCGAGTATCCACTGGATGAATAGTACATTGGCATCGCTGATGATGATCACATCCGTGCCCGTGTCGAAACCAGCCGCATCTGAAAGTTAAGTGAAGTGGTAAAAGTAAAGTACAGTGAAAATAAGTAACCTAATTAACTGACGTGAAGCAAGTAACCAGTAGTGAAGTGAAGTCTACAAAAGTATCAAGTTGTACACGTTGGTTAGATAATTTACTTTCAAATTTAGTCTTCAGGTCGTTTGAGAAAACTATATGATGATCGTGGAAATTACAGGAAGGTGTGATTGTTGCAAAAATACATAAGATAGGAACGGGAGGTTTGTCTTTCAGGTATAATGAATCATGAATGCGATCAACGTCGGATCACCATCAACTGGTCTACTTGAATTAAAGTTGTCTTGTCTATGGCTGCGTGTACTCGCTCACATGTATCCAGTCTGATAATTGACCAACATAAAAGATGATGATGATGGTTATTGAAAAACAAAAAAAACTAAAACAATAGTGATGACTCACCCAACAATTGTGCCATCCCGGGCGCCAACGGCAATCGTTGAATGTAGGCCCGCATGGCTGCTTCTGTTACGCCCTGATCGTGTAATGTTTCAAAGACGGCCTGCATAAAGTCCGTCCAACCTGAAATTATGGAAAAGAAGTCACTAACGATTTTGATCGGCGATCTGGAATACGCAGAAGATCTCCTCATATACAGGGTGGCCCAAAAAAACTAGCACGACTTTGAAGCTGTCTATAAAAGAACACAGTGGAGATTACAAAAAAATACGAATGCCAGTGAATTCGCCATGTCTTCAGCTACTTATTTACCTAAAAGCAACGGCCAAAACACATCGCATGCCGCGTAGCTGGAAAATAACCAAAACACGCGCGAAATTCAAATCTGAACCATCCTGCTGCATGCCCAGCGCCAGCACACGCGTCAGTTGAGCTTGCTGCATTATAACATAGCGCGTGTGTTATACTGCATGCAGCATACACAACGAGCCTGCCTTAATTTAGGCTTTAATTTTTTTATTAACTTGCTTTAAAGTAAAACGGTTCTCTTTGTAAGCTTTACTTTACACCTTTCACGCAGAAATGCCGCTGTCAGCCAATGAAAAGGCTGTTATTTCTCACAAAGGAGGGTGGAGGGCAGATTGAACATATCTTCAATTGATCCACTTTGATATCATTTGTGTTTTTGTCATGTTTACAATTTAACTGATATCAGCGCGACACCTCTGTTTGAATTTTTGCGGTGCATTATGTGCGATAAAGTGAAATTTACGGCCAAAAATATGGGAAAAATCGTGTTTTTCGGTAATTTGTGCATATTTTTTTCACAGTTAGCCAAAAAATTTAATATTTTAATGCAAAGTAGCTGAAGACATGTGCTTTCGAACTAGACATAGAAATCTAGTTTCACCCTGCCACAGCTCGAATTACGTGCCGCCAAAGTCGTGCTAGTTTTTTTGGGCCACCCTGTATATGTAATTACTCATCAAAACTTAAGATAATTAGAATATTCAGAATCGCACGCTAACTCGATGGCTCCAACCTTGGCGTTCGATAGCTATAGCGTACCTTAGCGTTTTTTCAATTGGGACTTCTTCAATACTGAGGCCATCATGGCACACGAACACGAGTATCATTAAAAAATTGTGTTTTCGTAATGGTCAGAGGTTGAAAAAAAGAGCAATGGCAGAAACCTTAGATCAACGTGACAGCACCTGTGTCTCAAGCCAGGTTTCGAATCAAGACCACTAATGGCTAGCGCCCTACGCACTAAACTAGAAAAGCGGTTTAGTTCATTTATAACGACCGACAGAGATATATGTATGTACGTTCCTCCAATCAACTAATGGTGCTTCTGATACTGGGCGTCAGCGGTCAGTGCCGTAACCTCTACGACCACCACGAAAACATCATTATGATATCGTATTAATGTGCCTTCGGCTTCAGTTATGAACAAGTCCCAGTAAGTTCAGTTATGAACAAGTCCCAGTAAGTTCAGTTATGAACCAGTCCCAGTAAGTTCAGTTATGAACCAGTCCCAGTAAGTTCAGTTATGAACCAGTCCCAGTAAGTCCAGTTATGAACCATACCCAGTAAGTTCAGTTATGAACCAGTCCCAACTCCCAGTAAGTTCAGTTATGAACAAGTCCCAGTGAGTTCAGTTATTTATGAAAAAGTCCCAGTATGTTCAGTTATGAACAAGTCGCAGTAAGTTCAGTTATGAACTTGTCCCAGTAAGTTCAGTTTTGAACCAGTCCCAGTAAGTTCAGTTATGAACCAGTCCCAGTAAGTTCAGTTATGAACCAGTCCCAGTAAGTTCAGTTATGAACCAGTCCCAGTAAGTTCAGTTATTTATGAAAAAGTTCCAGTTAGTTCAGTTATGAACAAGTCCCAGTAAGTTCAGTTATGAACCAGTCCCAGTAAGTTCAGTTATGAACGAGTCCCAGTAAGTTCAGTTATGAACAAGTCCAACTCCAAAAGTAATAATGACTAAAAAGTATTCCAAAATGTTCACCAACAATCCGATGAGTACAAGTCCTTGACGGATTGTGGAATGCCGCCATTCTCAGCCAGATCCTGTACTTCGACATCCGTGTTGGCATCGCATACGGTGTGGTCGAAGTCCATGGCTAACAGCTGCTTCTTGAACGATCCGGCGGGGGTGAACATCGCAGGGGCCGAGGTACCCACCATGGGGCCGGATGGAGCGTGATGGTCCGATCGACTGGACTAAAAAAACAGATCGTGAGTTCGGGGCACTGGCGGACGAGCCAATCCTCCAAAGGGATGGGAATTTCGTCAAAGAAGGGGGAATCAGCAGTTTTTCAGGACATTTTACCTACACCTTGGGGAACAAATTATGCTTTTTGAAATCGCCAAAGAGGGGGGAGTTCCACTTTTCTCACCCCTTCTCGTCCGCCGGTGGTTCGGGGTACGTTTATAGTCTTCCCTTGACTTTCTCTGGACTTTCCCTGAGAAACTTTTCTACACAAAATTTTACCTGGAAAGTCCAGAGAAGACTATAAACGTACCCTTGAACGTGTTCAGTCACATGGTTGAGTATACAGTAGGAATAATGTTGTTATATTCCAAAGTGAGGGAATTAAAAGTTTTCCGGCCATTTAACCCACACACTGAGGAACAAATTCTAAACACTTTCGAAACACCAAAAAGGGGGGAATTCAACGTTTCCCACCCCTTGCGTCCGCTAGTGGTAGAATATAAAGTAGTAAAAATAGGTTTGTTGCAGCAACGTGCGAGAGCAGACTTGAATCCGAAATTCAGATTTCATTTCGAATAACAAATAACGCTGAATTAACGGAATGAAAAACTAAATAAGGAAGTTAATGCTATAAAATTACTGATTTTCACGGCAACTTTCTGCAACCATTTCTTACTTTCGACCATATCGGAGATAGTAACCTCACGGAACTGAACAATAAAATGAAAGTTTCATTTCTCACACGTGTATGTATATACATGAATTTCCGATCCCTTTTTGAGAAAGTTTACCATGATTGACCCAATGAAAAAATCAACCTATGATTTCAACATTCAAAAAGACCCAACCTTATTGCCCATATCTGCGGTGATGCTCTGATATCCTCGGCCAAGAGTTGGTTCCGCTTGAATCTGACACCTGAAGTCAACGCCAAACCTTCTTCCAACGGTAGAAAACAGTAGATTTCTCGTTGTTGTGGTAGTAAATCTCAGAAAATCAGCCAGTTTTCTCGTTTTTCTAGTGGGTGAATCTCATAAAACCAGCATGTTTTTTGTCCGTTCTCGTCTCGTAAACAACACGAATGCAGTGGGCTTGTTTTCCGAGTTGTTTACGTCGGTTTCATATTATGAAAGGGCTATGGAGCTATCTTGTTTACTGCTGACCGCTAGCGGACGGGAGTCGAGAAGGGGTGGGAAGAGTGGAATTATCCATTCATTGGCGTTTCCAAAAAGTAGAATTTACCTTAAGGTGTAGGTGAAATGACCTGAAAACAGCCGATTCTCCCATCTTTGGGAAAATTACTTTTCTTTTGGAAGATTGGCTCGTCCGCCAGTAAAATGATGACTGTTTGAAATGTGATGAATGAGTGCGTACGAAAAAGAGAAGATGAGTGGAATGCCAGTTTCTTTAGCAGCTTCAAAGCGTAGAGTTTGTTCATTTTAAGGTGTAAATGAAATTACCTTAATCCCCCCCCCTCCTTTGAAAAGATTTCTTTCCTTGGTGAATCGGCTCGTCCGCCACTAGCGTACACACTAGCCCACTAGCGGACGAGAAGGGGAGGAAAAGTGGAATTCCCTCTTCTTTGGGGGGGTTTCAAAAAAATTTGTTCCCCAAGGTGTAGGTAAAACAGCCTAATTTCTATCAATTCCCCCTTCTTTGACAAAATTCCCCTCCCTTTGGAGAATTGACTCGTCCGCCAGTACACACCAGCTCACCAAGAGATTAAAAGAACAGTGAAAATCTCCCGTCTTTGGTTACTGTGAAAGTAGTGGTAGTCGAATCCATAAGGTAAGTTGCAGATAAAACCACTGATTTTCCCCTTTTTCAAATTTGACTAAACGATTTCCCTGTCGTCAGCCACTACATAAATTTCATCAGCGGATGGAAGAAAACGAAATCTGTGGAATTCATCTCTCCGCAGGACACAGTAACACAAAACGGTTGCCAGCATAAAAGATAATCTCTTTTTATCGGACTGATAATCCGCCACTAATAAACTCTCAGCTGTGTCGTACCGTGTAATACTAGACTCCCTACTGACTGAATCCAAAATGAAATATTCTACACTTACCGTAATTACCCGAATACTGTAGTTCAGGTTCAGGTATGGCTTAGCCTGCGCAGGAAACGTTTTCTGGCGTCATTTCATGGAAACCAAGCTTGGATGGAATTGGTATCTAGAAAAACAAAACATGTTTATAAGAAGTCACACGTCATTTAAAGTTATATGAACGAGAGGAAGATGACAAAAAAGGAAAATAACACCCACGAGTTTTGAAGTTTGAAATTCCCCTCTCTTCGGCGTTTTCAAAAAGCGAATATGTTCCCTAAGGTGTATTAGAGATGACGTGAAAACTGCTGATTTACCCTTCTTTGGCGAAATTCCCCTCTTTGGAGGTTTGACTCATCCGGTAGTGGTTCTCAATCCGTACTTTGAGAGATCTATTCTCACCCCCACTAGCGGACGAAAAGGGGAGGAAAAAATGGAATTCCCCTCTTTGTTTTTTTTATTAGAATCTGTTCCCTGAGGTGTATATGAAATGACGTGAAAACTGCCGATTCCCCTCTTCGACGAAATGATATACCTTTAGGCACTGGCGGACGAGCCATCCTCCAAAGGGTGAGGAATTTTTCCGAAGAGGGAGGAATCACTGAAAATTGCTCATTTTACCTACACAAGAGCAAACTCTACTTTTTGCAATCGCCAAAGAGGGGGGAATTCCACTTTTCCCTCCCCTTCTCGTCCGCCAGTGAACGGTGAAGGGGGCTTTAGGGGATTAGCCCGTCCGCCAGTGCGACCACTAGCGGACGAGAAGGGGAGGGAAAAGTGGAATTCCCCCCTCTTTGGCGGTTTCTAAATATAAAATTTGTTCCCTAAGGTGTAGGTAAAATGGTCTGAAAACTGGCAGTTCCCCCTTCTTTGACGAAATTCCCCTCACTTTGGGAAATTAGCCCGTCCGCCAGTGAGACCAAATGAATAATAATTAGGTAATCCAGCCTATGGATCAGTAGAAACAGGTCAAAGAAAAGAAAGTTTATCAACCAAACAACAAAATCGAAATCCATAAGCCTCTCAGCCGAGTTCATTACATCCTTCGCGACACAGCGTTTCGAATTTCGATCAATTCGGAACTGTATTGGGGAAAATATATAATTAATAGACAGTTTTCATTCCATAATTATAATAGGAAATCAGTGAATATGTATGTGTGTAGAAGGGGAGCGAGAGAGAGGTGAAGCGGCAGTTGGAAGTTGTTCGAGTTTTGCGAAAACTTTTTACCCGAGTTTTCAAGATTTCCATACATCATTTCTAGTTCCGGCTTCGGTACATAAATTTTTTTTTAATTTACTGATCGATCCACTCTTACGATGAAAATCTAGAAAAAAAACAATGATACATTAATGGGAACAACTCCTTCACGCAATCTCTCACACTTTCCTTAATTTGCTGCTTGTATCAACAGCGAGTTGAGTGTCAAATAATTTTTTTCCACCGTTTCAGGAAAAAAAAACTAAAATACACCAACTAAAACCCAATCTTGTAAAACGCTTGACACGCGCAACAAATTCAACCGAGATGTACATGATACCGTGAAATATACAGCATCTAACTGTGAATAAAAATAGAATATGCCTTAATTTAATGCAAATATATGTTCAGACTGTAATTCAAACAAATCAATGAATTAATCAATCAAATTAAATTTCGGAGAAAATCAATAGATGATAATCAGTAGAGGAGCAATCAAATATTAGACAACAGCAAAAAATTTAAAAGTTACACATTTTCATCTCTGCTATCTTCTAACACCAAAATGTTATATATATCACAAAATGATCAGTAGATATTAAATTAATATTATGTAAAACCCATTTAATATGTATTACAATACATTGAGGAAGGTGCCGCTGATTTTATAAAGAACACTTGGTTTCAGAAATTTCTGAAAAATAACTGTTTCTAACTCAGCGGCAGTCAACAAAATAGACCGAATTGTTTCAAAATAATGATGAAACAGTAAAACTTCACGACACTGCAAAAGATCTCGCTGGTATTTCATCCTTTCCAGTAATGAAACAGCAGGTTTCTAGTTGGCAATAGTAAGATGAGCTATTAACTTTTTAGGACTACAGTACTAGTAGCTGAACTACTAACTTTCTAGGATAGCAGAACTATAGACAAAAGTCCTTCAACGGGAAAAAAGCTCATCTCACCTTGACCTCTTCTCGCTATATAAATATCAGCCAGAAAATTTTTACAGAATATAAGCATGTGAGAGGAATAGAGCGCACAAATTAGGTTACACAATGCGAGACTGAACCAGTACCAGACACGCCTCGTTTGAAGCAGGTTTAGTTTTGAGTAGCCCACTTTTGTAGAACTTTCCCCCACAAAACCTGTGTCTTAACAGCAACTTCTAGGAGAAAACAGAGGCTGCTAAGCGTGCGAGGAAAATTTTTCCAAAAGCCAAACACTATTTCAATTTAGAGCTCATGATGAGAAGAAATCTTGGAACCATTGTTTTACTGTTATTTAAAACACTTAATTCACAAATCACAAAAAGGATAATAAATGCTCAAGATTTCCACGAAACACAATTTTCCGCATTATCATAATAAATAAAATATTCTAGTTTAGTAGCTCAAGTTTGTATAGGCGTCTCGGGTCTCACTCTGTTGGCAACCGAAAAGACAACGACGATCGGATTCTCAATCGAATTTCACGATTTTGCCCAGGAAATATGTAGATAAATTTCGTGCCACATCTGTTGTTCGCATCTGGAATAAAGGGAAAATGCTAGTTAATCTTTTATAAAAAAATATATAATAAATACGCGTGTAAAAATTTGCCCTTAATTATTAAAGCTGGCTAGTATAGAAGGAACATTAGGTGCTAATCGTCTTGTGTGGTCTGGCAAGAAATGCGTAGAGAAAAAACAATCGACTCTAATTTCATGGCCTCATCCTATAGCCTAGCTAGAGATTCTTTTCTTGTTACTCACAAAGGCCTTTGGCGCGCAATTCAAATTCAAAGCGCAATTTTGGCGCGCGCGCTTTTTAATGTCCAAGGAAACTCGGACTACATACGAACGTTGGGCTGAACTATTCATAAATGCGGAAACGAGTTGATGGAAAAAAACTCTTTTAACAAGTACATGGACAAGAAGATCGACGTTTTACTGAAACCGCACGCCTAGAGCATTGGAGACTTCTCAGCTGATGGAATGCTAAATGTAACCCTGATCAGGCTAACTCACCTTGAGCAATCAGGCCACATAATGATACATACGATGGTCGGCATCGTCCCGACGCAGATACTCGCGTTCGATCAGACCTTCGATGCGCTTCTTGATATTGGCCGGCTCGGGCGGGAATCGTCGGCGTAGTTGCTCGGTGACCTGACGATTATTGATTTGATCGGTTAACTTGATGATAATTGATTGATTGATTGACTTAAAGATAATTGATTGATTGATTGACTTGAAGATAATTGATTGATTGATTGATTGACTTGACTGATTGATTGACAAGCAGACAGACTTGATTGATTTATAAACGATTCATTGGCAGAGCGAACTCACTGATCGACTGGAATGGCTGAATGACTTGGTGATAACTGATCACTGACTTATTGTATGAAGTGATTGACTGACTGATGTGTTAAACTGAAGGGGGACTTGATTATCTGCATTACTGATGAGTGATGACTGGTTCAGTGACTTATTGAATATTTCACTGGCTGACTAACATCTCATTGATAAAAAGGTGACTTACTGGCTAACATCTCACCGGCAAGTGACTGACTGAATGACTTACTAAAATCTCATTCACTAAGTGACTGAAGGAATGACTGACTAACATCTCATTGACAGAGTCACTTACTGAATGACTGATTAACATCTCACGGCCGAGTTACTGACTAAATGACTTCAATGTGCCCTATCCATTCCATCTAAATTACGGAATGAAACTGAACATACCTCAGTGACCAGATTGTTGTGAATGAGCTTCTTCCGGGCCTTCATCACTCGTACGATGGCCGCTTCGATCTCGTACTTGCGGTCATCATCAACCTGAAAATACGGGCAACTCTTTATCTTCTCAACTTTGATGTGAAGATTGTCATTTTCCTTTTACAATCAATACAAAAATGGCTAATGTTCACAAAGTGAACAAATCGTTGTGTGATTATTTAGCAAAAGTAATCTGAAAAGTGAAAAATAAAAACAATCTAATCAAATGTGATACTGGGACTTGAACTTATTCATTAACTGAAGTCTGAAGTCATAAGGCACACTAAAAACCATATAAAAATGGTGTTTTCGTAGTGGCCCGAGAGTAAAAATAAACTGACGTGCACTGGCAGAGACCACAGAGCAACGCGTCAGGATCAGTGTCTCAAGTCAGTTTCGAACTTAGGACCGCCGGTTTTCGAAGCCGGCACCCTACGCCACTAGACTAGACAGGTGACAAATAATAATGCAGAAATAAAATATACATACCTTTGATCGGGTCTCCTTGCGTTCGGGTTCAGTGTCGGCCTTGCCACTGACCATCTGTATCTTGACGCGCATCAGCTTGCTGGTAAAGCCATCATTCACGTAGAACTCATCAGATGAGGCTGAAACATTCAGGTTAAACAAAACTGAAATGATATATTTTCTTTGCTTTCTTATCTTATTATTTTTGTCGCTTCCCTCGTCAAGTGGTTAAGCCGTTGGCTTCGCTCGCCGATGTTTCTGGTTCGAGCCCCGGGTTGAGACACAGCGCATTCAAGAACGTTGTTGATGATCAGTGATTGTCATTGTAAATCGGACGACCGTTATTTCACTATTTGTGACTTGGTATCCTACTTTGCTATTTTGGCATAACAACTGAATAAATTTGATTTGATTTGATATTTTCGTGTGCAAATGTCACACACAGGAAGTTGGTGAACGAATTAACTCGAGTTTCGCGGTTCAAAAGTAGTACAGACAGACCAATTAACAATGTTTCTCAGATTCGGCGATGTTTTTTTACAGGTGTCCTCAATTAAAAAAAAATCATTTCCACAAGCTAGTTCATTTTAAACGAAAATTTTATAAAACACATTTTTAATGACATGAATGATTGATTAATTTTTCATATATAACCGTCACCAACCAATCTCTCTACCAGTACCCTTGCGACAGAGTACTCGTTGCTGTTGTTTGCCCATGGCCAATGACTGCAGTGCCCTCTGCAGGTCCTTCTCGGGGATGTCAGTCTCCTTCTGTATCGACTCGAACGACAGTCGATGGTTCTTGTTGAAGAGCATGAGCACGCACATCTGATACGTGCTCACGGCCAGGATGTGCTTACGGGGCTTGGCGTGGCTGGCGCTGCCTGAAAGTAGGAAATATACTATTCTATCAGACCATTATGATACACACAGAGTGGGCCAAAAAAACCACACAACTTTGAATGTTAATTACTTTGTGAATACGAATCGGATTAATTGAAGGTGTGCGTCATTTTAATCAGTATATATTTGACATTTTATAACTCTAATTTTATTCAACAAACTCAATGCGATCAGAAGTTACGCAACATTTTCTGAAAAATACCGTTTTTTTCAACCGGCCGTTAGTATAACTGTAACGCATACATATGGGTTACAATAGAAATTTGTTAATTTTTTTAACGGCTCAGACGAACTGTTTCCGTTTCCTTCGCGTTATTAAGTTAAAATCTAGTTGATGAATCTGTTTAAAACCATATTTTTATTAACTCAAACTGTTTTTAACATGAAAATTACCATTCATGATGGAAAACAGGCTGTTGAGCGTTGAGCGCATAACGTCCATATTGAATATGTCATTAACTTTTAAATATGCTTTCTTTGTGTCTGAAACTTGTCGAAAACATTTTTTCTGAAATTTATGTGTAATTTATGTCTTCTTCATGTAAATTTATTATTGTAAAAAATGAAACTGTATGGGTTCTGAGCAGAAAAACAGCAACTTTTCGGTAAAAGTTCGATATACTTTCGAAAATTTTTAATTTATCTATAATAATTTTATAAATGAAAGTCAAAGATATACCAGTTAAAATGATGCAAACCGCAGTTCAATCCAATTCTTAGTCACTGAGTTATTACCTTCCAAAGTTGTTTGGTTTTTTTGGCCCACCCTGTATATATTTTCCGAATTGCGAGTAAGTACCAGCCGCACAAAAATGAATCTTCATTCAAATAATAGGTTTCCTACTATTACAGTAATAAAATCTCTGAAAAATTACGTATCACTCAGCCAGATGAAAAGAAAGGGATTTCTTGACAAAAAAATCACCGGTTGCCGAGCTTGGAAAAGCATTACAGTCTATAGGCTAGGCCTAATTACTTTTTAATAGCAAACTTATCTGGCTAAAAAACAAATATATAATTTTTCAACCAACCCGATGGTTCATCGCCAGTCAATTCGGCCGACGTGCTGGCACCACCGCCGGCACAAATAAGAAAATTTACCATTTTTTCGAACTTTTTTGAAACCGTTTTAGAACATTCCCGAAAATAACAAATCTTTAAAAATTAAAAAAACTAGGAAAATTTCAATTTTTTTTGGTAATTGTGTTCACCAACCCGATGGTTCATCACCAGTCAATTCGGCCGATGTGCTGGCACCACCACCGGCACCATAGAAAACGGCATGCAGATCGGCGCCACCCAGATGCGGCGTCAGTGTGATCTTGCGGCCCGAGTGTTTGTTCAGGTAGAAACTGGAGAAACAATTATGATTAGAATAAAATGTTAGTCAATAATAATGAAACAATTAGATAAATTAAGTTTTATTTAGTTTTACACAAGTTTCATCATTACGTTGTTATATACAAAGACTAGATGATTCCATCTTATTTAACTAGATTTTCAGTGTCGAAAATTGTTGGCAGCAGAAAAAAACGAAGACGATTGAGCAGATTAAAATACTAAAAACCATTCGGAATGATACTTGAATTATTTATTATGCAAAATTATGCCAAACTCAAAAGTAATAGGTAAGAATTAAGAAACCTCTCAAAATACTGCCAAGCCGCCTCGGCCGTGGTGGGCAGTTGACATCGGGGCGATGCCTGCGTGGGCCAGTAGCCAGTGGTCAACACTCGGACTTGCAGATCCACGCTGCTCTGAAATAAATGAAATCATTTGATGGATGAACATTTATAGTTGTATTTACAGCTGTTTATAGAAACGTTATCATTTTATTTCATAGAGTTATCAATTCATTTCAGGTAGTTTGAGCATTACTCAAAATGTTAAGCATTAAAACTTGGACGGTGGAAGTTTTTCAAGCGGAAATTTTTTGAAAACGTTTTTTCTCAAAAGGGTGGGTAAATTTTCGATCAACGTTTTATGATTCACGAAGTCAGTTTTTTTTCGACGAAGATCAAATTGAACTTTAATCGGGAATTCATGCAATTTTTGAAACAGTAATTTATTTTATACTTATGACCAACCACATTTGTGACGGCACGCTGTACGTGCTCGTGGTAGTCGTTGTTGAGTGTGCCCGACACGTGCATGTCCTTGAACATGCCCTCCAGCTTGCTCGTGAACTGACAGCCGCATTCCGTCTGAAAAATGAAACAATAATTTTTAATATGATTTTAAAATATAATTTTTGTTAATTGTATTTACTATTTAGACTCTATTTTAACATTATTATGCTCAACTGGATTGATATAAACTAACGAACTAAGTGTATCAGTATCGAGTAAGAAAACAAATGAATTGATTTACGGGATACTTTTACTCAAGCATATGTGCTTAAACCAGCTTTCCAGCTTTGATTGACCACTGGATTGTGAATCCGCGCCCTAACCACTAGACTTAGGCAAAAAAATATGAAATCTATTTCGAACTTTCGAGAAGTAAAACATATCCCGAATTCTTTTCCCCAGTATCGTACAATTATTAAACAATAATTCAATTCTGAGTAGCACGTACACTTTCAAAACAGTCAGCAAGAGAGGAACCGGTTTTCCAGCTCTATAGACATGTCCGCTCGATTTTAAAGTTTGCAACCAAGAATAATTGTACTTTTAAACCACAAGTTTGTTTGGTGGGGCTTGAAACAAAAAAAAATGTTTTTATTTTAACCTTCTATTTAGGAAATCGTGATCTTTTCATTACACAACGGTTTTGAAAAGAAAAAAGAAAATATCACAATAAATTTCATATAATAAATAAGATAATACTCACCTTCAATTTGGATATCATCTGTTTCTCTGCATCATCACTGGTAGATTTGCCGAGCAGCAACCGCTTGGCCAGGTGCTGTTTGTAGTACCTGAAAGAAGACAAAAACAATGTCGATTAAGCATACTAAAAATTCAACAAATTGTTTCCAAAAGTTCTAAATCTGACCTAATTCATACCAAGTTGCTTAAAACGTAGTAAAAAGGGTGAAAAAGTTTTTTGTTAACTTCAAAATTCACTATTTTCCCTTTCTTTCCACGTCAACTTGTTTTTTTAAGAATTTTTTCGTGTAAAGAAAGCTTTTTTTATTCAAATGTATTTCTGATTTACCCTCGTTATCCTCATAGAACCAACGCTTGTGAGCAGAATATGCCAACTGTTGTTACCTTGTTCCCCCCTTGTTTCATTGACAATTAGCTTTTATTACTCATTCTTTTTTGTTCAAGATTGTCAATTAGCTTTTTTCCTCATTTTTATTTTTTATTTCGTTTTACATACTCTGCCCGAGCAACAACAACAACAGCAACAACAACAACACCATCCACATCAACAACAGCAACAACACCAACAACAACAACAACAACAACACCACCACCAACAACAACAACTCCAACAACAACAACACCATCCACATCATCATCAACAACAATACCATCCACAACAACAACAACACCATCCACATCAACAACAACAACACCAACACCATCCACAACAACACCAACAACAACAACAATGACCTCAAGGGTGTCAAACGAGGTGGAACCGATCGGACTGACGCAATCAGTTCATCGGTGGTCCGGGAGAAGCTCAAAATAGCTCCGCTTTATAAACCTCCTACCTGGCACCTGGCTAGCGGCTAAACCACCTTGCAAGAAGGTAGCTAGAGGTAATTGATCTTCTAGGTTAAGATCTTCCACTGTCTACCATAAGAACACATACCCATGTCTCAAGATTAAGATTGCAGATCTGATCTATCTGCTTGAAGCGCTGCTGATACGGTCTGTGAACTGTCCAAAGCAAAAAGAAAAGTTTAACGATAGAAGTGATGGCAAGGTAAGGTAAGGTGTGACCCGGCTAACCAGCCTGAGGCCACCGAGCCCCGCCGAACCCAATAAGAGGTTTTGTGTTGGTGACCTAGGGATAAGATTGGACATACCTATCATATGGTCTCCTTTCCTATCCTAAGGACATAGACACATACCAAGGAACTCGACAGGCACAACTGGTCACACTTTAAAAAAGTGGACCAGAAGTGCTCTGGCGAACACAACAACCGTCCTGGATGACGGTAAATGCTTGCCCACAACCCGTAGGCAAGAACAAAAAGAAGTCAAATATCTAGGTGTCATCCTAGACAACAGACTCAACTTTATTAACCACTTACCACATAAACCAGAAAGCCGCAAAGGCTGAAACAATCTGGAAAACGTGTCAACGAGCCATAGGCAGAACATGGGGACTATCACCCAAATCCTGCCTATGGATTTACAAAACCATGATTATCCCCACAATTGTTTATGCGGCGATAGTCTGGTGGCACAAGATAGAAGGAGTGAAAGCCAACAAGGCAATCACCAAAATACAGCACAAAAACCTGTATTCAATTACAGGCTGTATGAAATCAACTCCATGCTCAAGCTTGGAAAGACTCACAAACACACTACCCTTAGACCTACTAATCAAGAGAGAGGCTTCTAAAGCCTACCTAAGACTGGTGGCTAATGGAGAGTGGAGAAACTCTACAGGCACAATTGGACACACTAAAATAAAACAGTGGACCGATAGTGCGCTGACGAACACAAGAACCGTACTAGACGACGGTAAAAGGCTGCCCGTAACCCGTAGGTTTCAAGCATCCATAAGATCCAGAGAATGGTGGGAACACCACTCCCCGGAACAACCCTCTGACTTGAATCTAGTCTGTTACACAGACGGAGCCAAAAATAAAGAGGGAAAGGCCGGAGCGGCCGCTATTATACTGAACAACGGGGACGAACTGTGCACAAATCTCGAACCCTGGTGCAGTGTTTTGCAGGCTGAAACGGCTGGCATATATATTATGACACGACAGCTTTTAGAAAATAGGGTGGTCAGTAAAAAGATCACCATATATACTGATAGCTCAAAGGTCATATACTCACTAATTGGTGAAACGATCTCCAGCAAGTGCATAGAAATGTGCATACTGGAACTAAACGAACTGGCTTCAAAAAATGAAGTCACCATAGAATGGATACCCGCTCACGCAGGGTACCCAGGTAATGAAACTGCAGATCGACTTGCTAAAGAGGCATGCAGAAATGAGGGGATGGTCAGATGGAGAATCAATCCATCGAAAGACTACCTAGGCAAACTCATAACCTCCCATATGGAAGTGCTGTGGGTTAATCAGTGGAAAGGCACAAGCCTAACCAGACAATCTAGGCTGCTAATAGGCAAGCCTGAAAAAACTGCGATAAAACGCATTATCAAGCTCCCCAAGAAAGAGTTGAGGTTACTAGTGGAAATAACCACTGGACATTCAACCCTAAACAAACACCTATCAAAGATGTTAAGGAGGGATGACCCCTCATGCGACCGGCTGAGGAAACCTGGGAACACTTCCTTTTCGAATGCTCGGCCTTTAGGAAACAAAATGCTAAATATAGCATAAGCACAGGAAGGAAATTGAGACCAAACAGTCCATATCCAACCTAATAAAATACATTAAAAGCATGGGTAGATTTCAATAAGATACCCTGCAATGTACAAAATCCTAGATATACTGTATATATGGGCCAAGAAGAACCCTCTACGAGGGCAAGTGAGAGGTTAACTCAATAACTAACCAAACCCAGGGTAATCCGCAATAGCACCTGCAATTATGGAGCTGCGCGACGGCCGCCGACTACTAGCCGAGCGACCGACCCTCAACAACAACAACAACAACAACAATGACCTCAACCAACCTCTCAAACACGTCCTTCTCCAGCAGGAACCTGACCAGTACCATCGAAGCGTCCAGCAGCGCTTCACTGTCCGAATCCGACAGTTTCAACAACAACAACACCACCAACAACAACAACAACAACAACAATACCAACAACAACAACAACAACACCATCCACATCATCATCAACAACAATACCATCCAGATCCACAACAACAACAACACCATCCACATCAACAACAACAACACCAACACCATCCACAACAACACCAACAACAACAATGACCTCAACCAACCTCTCAAACACGTCCTTCTCCAGCAGGAACCTGAACAGTACCATCGAAGCGTCCAGCAGCGCTTCACTGTCCGAATCCGACAGTTTCAACAACAACAACACCACCAACAACAACAACAACAACAAAAATACCAACAACAACAACAACAACAACAACAACAACACCATCCACAACAACACCAACAACAACAATGACCTCAACCAACCTCTCAAACACGTCCTTCTCCTGCAGGAACCTGAACAGTACCATCGAAGCGTCCAGCAGCGCTTCACTGTCCGAATCCGACAGCTTTTTTGACGAATTCTTCAGAACGTTATCGATGAATAACGACAGATACTCCGGCGATTTCGGGTTCAGATTCAGGAAGTACTCAAAGTCGGTCTGCATGGTGCGCTTGAACTCCTGATTGTTGTCGAACGCGTAGTGCAGGAAGCGGTCGAACCGTTTCTTCAGGTCCAGCATTTGCTGCAAATTAAAATAGCTGGTTATTAGAGAAAACCAGGGTGGCGTAAAAATATTACATTACTGCAAGTCGGAGCATAACTGAGCGACAGAATGTCAAGAAATGCCCTTATTCATAAAATTCGTCACAATGATATTGAAATACAGCGTTGAGCAAGAACTTTCCAGACTTGAATAACTACTGGTCAAGCCAAAGTTTCTTCCCAAAAAAGCCAAAACGCTTAACTTAATTATCCCCGGCATTACTTATGTGGCAAAGTAAAACCATTTTGGCGCCAAATTCAAATTCTCCCTACCCACCTCGACAAACTGTACGGGACTGGTGAAACGATTTTGCCACCAAATTCAAACTCAACTAAGAAACTCATATCGCCCGTCCACAAACTGTCCGCGCACTTGGTGAAACAATTTTGGCGCCAAATTCAAATTCAAAAACTGTTCACCCACCTCGACAAACTGTACGGGATTGGTGTGTGAGTCGCCGGATTCGGGTTCCTTGACGAGTCGGGTGCCCTGTTCCCTCAGATGCTTAGACAGACAATCGGTCATCGTCTTCAGACCGTCAGCTACCCGACGTAGCAGCTTATAAAGACATTGCAGATCTGAAACATTAGGTTTATAATCATTCACCTCACTCACTATTGGTAAAAAAAACGTTTAATGTGTTTATACAAAGATACAGGTCGAGGTCACACACAATTCACATTGGGCGTGAGGTTGAATATACTGACGGGCAATTGCAGGCAGATATGCTTCCGTATTACACGGCGGGGCATTATTCAACTACGCCGACACAAGATTTAGGACACAAAAAAATCATGGCAAATTTTTCATTTGATTCTATGTTATCTCCAATCTAAATCACTAAAATACAATCTAAATTCTAAATTGATATAAATCTTTCGTTCGATCATGAATAAAAAAAATCACCAAACCGGCAATCTTATCGTTGTTGAGCATGTGAACGAGACCCGAGTTCTCCATATCGACCACCGTTTTCATGTGCTTCGTTATCAGCTCGCTTTCGAGTACCTGCAGTTTTTATCATTATTACATATAATAAGAAATTTATTCTCTCAACTTAGTATTTGTAATTCGACAGGCAGGGGTGGGCCGGTTTTTTTGGCGTTTTGCAGGGGGTGGGGTGTAGAATTTTGAAATCTCGGATTACCCACCCCACCTGAAAAGTGGGGGGGGGGGGGGTGAGGTCGGGTAGGGGGGGGGTAGAAAAAATCGCCAAAAAAGCCTTGTTTTTGCTTGTTTTTTGTTAAGAAAAATCGCCTATTATAAAGTATAAACATCTCATGAACCGGTTTTTTCAGGTTTTAACCAAGAAAATTGACCCAGAAAACGTGTTTGTTCGAAAAAAAAATTCTCACAGCCAAAACGTTTTGAAAAATGAGCCTCAAAATCGAGGTTTTGAGGCCGATTTTCTCAAAAATTTCGAGTCGGGGGTAGGGGGTAGGCTACCTGCCGACCCTGAAAAGTGGGGGGGGGGTAACAATAATAAAATCTAAAATCAATTTTTTTTCAATAAGATATAATTACAATAATAAATAAAGATTAAAAAAAATTAATTAAAAACCCACATGTATAATCTTTTTCTCGGTGCTGGGATCGAGACAAAGTCGGGCGCGATCCGACTCCTCCGCCAATCGTGTCTCGACCTTGTGCACGTACACACTCGCCGAGTTCGATGATAGAAACTCTTGCGATTCGAGCTGAAAAAAGCCAACATTTGTTTGTTTTTTCTAGAAAAAGATTCCAAGATATGTTGCTGGTTAGCCAGCGAACTACGCTTACTCCAAACTTCAGATTTTCAAAATGAGAGAGGATAATGCTAAACAAAAGAAATGTGTCATCTCTACAATTTCGCAAACACACACAAAAGTTTGTTTCGACATTTCACTCATTCTCATTTTTGACTTACAAATACTGATTTCCATAAAATCATGTAATAGGATGACCAAACCTGATAGAATTCACTGGATTGCTGAAGGAAGGGCGTCTCAAAGTCCTCCTCATACACGGCCGACGATTCAATGCCCAGTTCCATCAGCATCTTGCAGGCGTTGCGCACGGCCATTCTGAAAAATGTGCTTCGTAGCTCAGTGCCGCATGTCGCCTGTCTAGTCTAGTGCGTAGGGCGCCGGCCTCGAAAACCGGCGGTCCTAAGTTCGAAACCTGACTTGAGACACAGATAATGACGCGTTGCTCTGGGGTTTCTGCCATTGCCCGTCAGTTTATTCAACTCTCTGGCCACTACGAAAACACCATTCTGATATGGTATTAGTGTGCCTTATGGCTTCAGTTAATGAAAAAGTCCAAGTAAAAAAAGTGCCAAGAGGCTCGCCTATAGTGCGCAACTATGGGGGTTCGAGACTTGGAGTGCTGTCGTGAAGAAATTGGACCACTTGCTATATGTGTCAAAGACAATAAGTAAGCACTGATAGCCAGGATGACTCAGCTTGTAATCACTCCGTGGGTCGAGCGTGAGTAGCAGACTTAGTCTGCGTGGAGTATTCTTTGTGATCTCAGTTGAAATGGGGACCATGCAGGTCGCGGAATAAATTCTGCATATTGGTACCTCCTGCGGCCGGATTCCGCTTACTTGAACGTTTACGTTTTATCATTTTCAGTACTAAACTAAAGCCAACAGGTCAAACCAACGCTATATCAGAATGGTGTTTTCGTAGAAACTGATGGGCAGTGAGAGAAACCACTAGCGGACGAGAAGGAAAGGGAAAAGTGGAATTCCCCCCTCTTTGGCTGTTTCAAAAAGTAGATTTTGTTCCCTAAGGTGTAGGTAAAATGACCTGAAAATTACCGATTCCCCCCTCTTTGACGAAATTCCCCTCCTTTGGGGATTTAGCTCGTCCGCCAGTGGGCAGTGAGAGAAACAACAGAGCCACGCGTCCCCCTCCTGCCTATGCCAGGTTTTGAGCTTAGAACGCTCGGATCGCGAGTCCGGCACCCTAACCACTAAACTAGACAGACGACAAAAAATTTGCTCTGACTTCAAGAATGCCGAATTTACTCCGTACAAGAACAGAATATTAATTATCATCAGTACAAAACGAATTATCAAACCCATAACGAAACAATGACGAACTTCGACAAAAACGCATAAAACGTGGAGCTCAATAAAAAGTTTTTGAATTCGAGAAATTCTCACGGCACCTCACCTGTCAATCTTCTCTCCACGTCTTTCACAGGCCACCATCTCCAATAACGTCAGCCGCAGATGCTCACGAATGTTACCGTATCTGATTACTTCATCACGGAATATGATCAACCCGAGGTGGTACACCGAATCCACGTTCTGCTGCTGTACGTACACGCGATCCTGGTAATGTGTAAAGGTGTTTTTTAGAAAAATTAAGTCGCAAATGGCGGGACTGTAATCTTTGTGCATCCAATTATTTTCGAACCATACTACTTATATTTAGCATGTCGTTGTTTTCTTTTTAGCGCTCTTGGCGATCGAGTGAATACGAAACTAACGAAAACCGAACAGGTTTTCACGATCTGGAGCTAATATTTTTCACACTGATTACGACTGCCTTTTGCTCCCTCCCTCCTAGCCACGAATGTAAAACAGTCAAAAATCATGAATGCAGAGAAACTTACCGGAAGGCGGAAATGGGTATGCCACAGCTTCTTTCAGGCTCAGATTCTAACTCAGGATCAGGAACACGGAGCAGAGAGGGCATCGCTCTAACCACTAGCTTCATAACCAGCCAGATCACTAATCAGAAGACGACATTCGAACAAAAAAAATCTCTAACCATGTACATGAGAATATCGCGAATCATTATCATGGCGGTCGTGTGGTCGTGCCAGGCACTGTTCAGTGTGTCCAGAAAGCTGCCATTCACCGAGGCCAGCACCTCGTCGCGGACCTGGAACAAATATAACATATTCAGTGTTTTATGTTACTTACGCCGAAACAGTTTGGCGCGCTAATTTAATCAAAAACTGACTTTCACGATTTCGGTCCTTACATCTTTTGAAACTCTTGGAGAAAAATTCAAGCTGAATTTTTACAATTCTTCACAACGCTTTTAAGCTGATGAGTAGGAGGTTATTTGTCACGTATGCCCCGGAAATGCCGGTATTTGCCGTATGCCACTAGACTAGACAGGCGATAAATCGTACTTGCCCGCCAACCTTAGAACAGTACATCAGCAATGCTCTACTCTAAGGGAAGTCTTCATTACTGAAGTCAAAACGGCTAGTTACTGTCTCGTGTCATGTTTCGATCTTAGCACCTCCAGATTGTGTTTCACACGCTCTAAACCACTAGACTAGACAGACCACTAACCTTGGTGCGCAAGTGCTCGCTCACCACGTCACGTAGACCGCCATAAAGCTTATCACCGTGTTTATGCAACACCATCGTGTACGCATTCCGATACAGCTCCTCAAAGCTCAGACCCGAGTTGTTCTTCTTCTGAATCTCCTGGATGGCATTTCGGAGCAGATCCCAGATCTGGTTGACAAACTTCTCATCCATCGTCATCTGTAAAAAAGTAAGGGAATTAATTCATATTTGTGGTTGAATTATTTGAGTACATTGATATTACCGAAATCTGAGTTACGCCTCACGGGTAACTTGTGACGGACACTACGGTGGAATTATTTGTGCTTTGCAGCTGTTGTATCGTCTTCAACACCACTGGCGGACGAGTCAAACCTCCAAAGGGAGGGGAATCTTCCCAAAGAGGGGGGAATTTTCAGAAATCAGATCATTTTACCTACAGCTTGGGGAACAAAGTCTACTTTTTGAAACCATCAAAGAGGGGGGAATTCCACTTTTCCCTCCCCTTCTCGTCCGCCAATGTTCAACACTCACCAGAGTAATTAGTAATATACCTTTTATAAGCTTAGTTCGGTGGCTGGTGGAGTTTAGCATGAAAAGATTTACAGACTTGGTCAGGCCACTAGCGGACGAGAAGGGGAGGGAAAAGTGGAATTCCCCCCTCTTTGGCGTTTTAAAAATGTAGAATTTGTTCCTCAAGGTGTAGGTAAAATTGTCTAAATCACACCGATTCCCCCCTCTTTGGGAAAATTCCCCTCCCTTTGGAGCTTTGGTTCGTCCGCCAGTGGGTCAGGCCAGGGCATTGAGGGCAACATATGTAATTCCAATCCAACATATGCAACAAAGGTGAAACCTAGATGGATTTCACTGTAAACAATTTATGGAACAAATTCGAATGGCTCATGAAAAAAATACAGAGAAAGCAATTAATAATCTAATTTCTTTTTCAATCTAATTCTTGGCTAATGTTTATTTTCCATCCCCTCCAAAATCAGAACTTATTCACTCATTTTTTATCATCCACTCTCAATTCTTTACACATTGTTTTGAAGTGAGAATAAATAAATAATAATAAAATATATGGAAGAAACAGCAAAACAAAATAAATTAACCGGAAAGGCGCGTATGCGCATCTTGCCACCACTGCCCTCCTTCTTCGAGTTTTTCATCGACATCGCGCTGCTGCTGCTGCCGGCGTGCGAATGTGAAGACGACGTAACACGACTGCTGAAATAAAAATATATAATTTGCACTAAAAAGTTTTTTTTGAACCCACGAGATTTTTTAGTTTTTCTTTCAAAAATTTCTTTGAAACGATTATTTAAACGAGCAGTGTTTATTAAGGAAAGTGGGTAAGAAGAAAAGTGTAATTAAAATTACCTTGTTGTCCTTTATGGTTTACTTTTTAAGCGGGGATGGGCACTAGCGGACGAGAAGGGGTGGGAAAAGTGAAATTCCCCCTCTTTGACGTTTTCAAAAAGTAGAATTTGTTTCCTAAGGTGTGGGGGTAAAACTTCTTGAAAACTGCCGATTCCCCACTCTTTGGCAAAATTCCCCTCCCTTTGAAAGATTAGTTCGTCCGCCAGTGGGGAGGGGAGGGGTATCCGCCTACAACAACTTGGGAACTTCTCTTCCCGTCTGCCGATGAGGTAAAGTTAATCCTTCAAAGGGCGGGGATTTTCATCAAAGAGGGGAGAATCCGAAGTTTTTAATTCATTTTACCTATACCTTGAGAACAAGTTAAACATTTTGAAACCGCTAAAGAGGGGGAATTCTCATCTCTCCTCCCATTCTCGCACTAGCGGACGAGGGAACAACAGAAAACTGGAATTCCCCCCTCTGGCAGATTAAAAAAGGACGGTTTGTACCCCAAGGCAGTGATCGCTATCGGACGAAACGGAACGAAACGAAATTTTCAAATTCATTCCGGAATGGTTTCGGAACGAAATTTCTTCATTCCGTTCCGAATGATTTCGGAACGAAATTTCTCCATTCCGTTTCGGACCATTTCGGAATAATTCCGAAATCATTCCGAAATTATTCCGAAGTCGTTAGGCCCAATTCACCGCGTGGTGTGTGCTTAGCACATGCATCACAAGTGTAAAATTGTATATAAATGTTGTGATAAGTTCATGAAACGTGAACTATTTCTTAGCGACTAATCCTATCGGCGGGGTCACTATCAGAAGATAAAGTAAGGAAAAAGTGAGATTGTCCCTCATTGACGGTTTCCAAAAGTAAAATTTGTGTCTTCAAACAGTTTCAGTATCCTAAATGGCCAAATTTTTGTCAATTCCCCTCACTTTGGAAAGATTCCCCTTTCTGTGGGCGGGGGTGGCTGTCGTTGGTTTCGAAACGATTTCGGAATTCCGATAAGAGATTTCGAATCGGAATCGGTTTCGGAATATTCCGAAATCATTCCGAAATGATTTCGGAATTCCGAATTTCGTTCCGAAATATTCGGAACGAAATCCGGAATTCCGAAAGGAAGATTCGTTCCGAAGATTCCGGAATACTTCGTTTCGATAGCGATCACTGCCCCAAGGTGTAAATAAAATGGTCTTCTTTCTGCCAATCCACCCTCTTTGGCAAGATTCCACTCGCTTTGGAGGTTTCACTTGTCCGCCTGTGACTACAACTAAACCAACCAAAACCTAAACAAAAATCAAACCAACCCCGAGCTACCACTGGAGTGGATGACGGCCGTCTGTCGAAGTCTACCGCCACTATTATCCACCGATGTTTGTCTGTCCCTCGGCGGTGGATACGGGGAAAATCCGCCGCTACTCCGTGACTGGCTCAGTTTGAAGGCGCGAATATTGAACTCGGCATTCACAAGAAAAGCGAGAATGGACAGTCACTGGTGAAGCGCGAACCCGGGCGGTGGTCGGCCAGAGCCGAAACGGGCGGAATTTCTCGTGTTTTTCTTAGATTTTGGTGCGATATTGACCGCACGAGAGAGTGATTTTGTGTCTGAAGCAAGGGGATGATGGTTATTCGGTGATTTCACAAGATAATTTCGTTTTTTCCTTAGGTTTTAATTCTATTTTGATTCTCAATTTTGACAAAAACGGTGACCACTCCATTCACTACGCACTAGGGAAGAATTCTACAATTTAGCAAAAAAAGCACGAATTGTCAGTTTTGAAGGAAGAAAAAGTTTACATTTTTAAGTGATTTAGAAAAATTGATTTTTACAATCGGATTAATGTTTTAAAAAGTGTTAAAAATAAAATGGTTTAAAAATAAATAGTAACGGAGTTGTTTCGCAACTGTTCGAGTGAGTGAGGAAGTGAGTGAGTGAGTGAGGAAGTGAGTGAGTGAGTGAGTGAGTGAGTGAGTGAGTGAGTGAGTGAGTGAGTGAGTGAGTGAGTGAGTGAGTGAGTGAGTGAGTGAGTGAGTGAGTGAGTGAGTGAGTGAGTGAGTGAGTGAGTAAGTGAGTGAGTGAGTGAGTGAGTGAGTGAGTGAGTGAGTGAGTGAGTGAGTGAGTGAGTGAGTGAGTGAGTGAGTGAGTGAGTGAGTGAGTGAGTGAGTGAGTGAGTGAGTGAGTGAGTGAGTGAGTGAGTGAGTGAGTGAGTGAGTGAGTGTATGAGTGAGTGAGTGAGTAAGTAAGTAACTCACTTCAGTCACCTATTGTACCACGTCCTCCACGAGATGCCTTTGATCATTTGATTGCCGCACCGAAGAAATGTTAGTTTTATTGATAAATTAGTTGATTAATCGACTAATTGACCAACTGAGTGACTGATCGACTATCTAACTGATTAACTGACTGATCGATTGTATAACTGATTAACTATGTAACTGATTGATTGACTGACTAACAACGCAGGGTCGAAAAAGGAAGTTGACTTATTGCTGAAAGCTGTTCTTGATGACTACAAAAGACAGGAAAGCCAGCCGCTCGTGAATCGGTAACTTCACTCACGCAATGACTCACTCGCTCACTCACTCACTCACTCACTCACTCACTCACTTACTCACTCACTTACTCACTGCAGCCTGGATTTACTGAAAGAGAAGTTGGCCGAAAGTTACAACGATTCCACTGAACGTGAAAATCTGAAGGTGAAAATGGACGTCATCAAGGAACAGATTGCCAAAGTCAAGTGAGTTGAAAAGAGGGACTGACTGATTTACTCACGGAATGACCGACTGACTGACTGACTGACTGACTGACTAACAGACTAACTGATGCACTCTCTTACTGAGTCACTGACCGACTGTTTATCTATGATCAGACTGACTGACTAACTGACTGACTGATTGACTGACTAACTGACTGACTGACCGACTGACTGACTGACTGACGGACAGACTGACTGACTGACGGACACACTGACTGACTGACTGAAATTCAGTTCGAACACCGAACGACCGGACGGCGAAACGGCAGCCGCCCTTATCGACTGGACGCTGGTGTCAATTCAAGTCTGCAATAAGGTGGGTGAGTCATTGAGTGAGTGGATAAGTGAGTGAGTGAGTGTGTGAGTGAGTGAGTGAGTGAGTGAGTGAGTGAGTGAGTGAGTGATTGAGTGAGTGAGTGAGTGAGTGAGTGAGTGAGTGAGTGAGTGAGTGAGTGAGTGAGTGAGTGAGTGAGTGAGTGAGTGAGTGAGTGAGTGAGTGAGTGAGTGAGTGAGTGAGTGAGTGAGTGTGTGAGTGAGTGAGTGAGTGAGTGAGTGAGTGAGTGAGTGAGTGAGTGAGTGAGTGAGTGAGTGAGTGAGTGAGTGAGTGAGTGAGTGAGTGAGTGAGTGAGTGAGTGAGTGAGTGAGTGAGTGAGTGAGTGG
>OZ038447.1:24550458-24566484 GCA_964036265.1 Daptonema setosum | reverse complement strand
GTCATAATTGACCGGATTTTCACAAACTGAAAAGGCTTCTTATCAGACTGAATTTTATGTTTAACCGAAACTTTCTGGTTTTTGTATAAAGAAAAAAACTACAGGATTTTACATGAACGTGATTGAATGGTGAACCAACGAGCGACGCATGGTGGAAGGGTTTCAAACGCAGGCTCATACGTACGGTTTGACGTGCAGCGAGCTGTTATATACCAGTCACCGGAGGAAAATATAGTGTTCCAGTATCTTCTACAATCGATGAAGATCAAGCCTTCCTTGGCAAAACCATTATATAAGTCACCGTAGTAAATCAAATAGTCATTCGCCACGGACAAATTGCTCGGGATCGGGTTAAGTGGACAAACTGAATAATTTTGAAACGCAGATCTTTTCACATCCAAATAATTAAGTAATGCTCCTGGCTCAATGGTGTAAACTCGAGCTGGGAAAATTTTTATGAGATTGGCGTTCTCTAGTGCTGTGGTTGAGCAATGGTTGAAAATGTTCCGAAAATAGACAAACAGTTTTCTGTTAAGATATGTACTCAGTAACGCCGACAGCCAATGAGTTATTTTAGCTATTCAAAGACAAAAATAGTGTTATTGTACTAACGTGCGTAGCATGTCGGCCTTGGTAGCCAGCCAATATTCCCCTCACGGTCATAGTCGCAACTCGCACTATGCAAACGTTTTTGAGGGTATTGTTTACTAGTTACATACCCGCTGTTGCATTCCACTGTCAAATAGCTACCAATCTCCGATCGATTGGCCGTGCCATTTGACCGATAAATGGTGGACATGTTGAGGTGGGCAACGTCCGGGTCGGCACATGTTGCAGAAATGTTACCTTTTTTGAATGTTGAATTACTTGTTGTAACGATAAACCAACAAAAATACAATCGAGCAGTCAGTCTATAAACAAGACAAATAACCGGTCAATGTGTTAATCAGTCATTTTGTCAGTCAGCCCGTTTTTTAGCTTTTCTATCAGCTTAGCATGATCAGTTTGTCAGTGACATATATGTATTATGTCAGTTAATTATGCTATCCTTCGGGTACTCATCTATCCATCACAAACCTTGAGCAGCCGCACCACTGGTCAATACTACCGCCACAACAGTCACTATGTGGAATAACGCCATCAACTGAGCTGTGAGCGTTATTTACGCATACAATGTATGTTGTTCTCGCTAAAATCTGCTCGAATAACTCTGAAACAACATCTTAATATAGCATCGTGAATTTTTTGATTTCGGGCGATTCGGAGTAATTTTTTACACAGAATTTGCTCTGAAACCTTATACTACTGATAAATTCTTAAGACTGACTGACAAAGTAATGAAATTTTCCGAGTGGCGATGGTGACACTTCGCCGTGACACCGTCTAGATTTTATAATTTTTTTAACTTCTGGCCAAAGTCGCCGAGCTTCGAAAAAAAACACAACCTTGAATATCACAGAAAAATCTCAATTCGGAAAATACCACAACCAGACGCTATTTCGTAAGTATAAATGAGAGAAAATTCCCATTCTTTTGAAGAAAACAACGAAAGAGAAATGTCATGGCTCAGATACCATCCGTGGTTTGATGGCCTTGCGTTGGGTGAAAAAGACGCTTGGCTTCTAGTTTTTAGTTTCTTTCTCTTTTTGCTTCTTCTTTTTCGGTCTTGTTTAACTGATGAGACCTCAAGACCCTTCTTCTACTTTGGTGTCTTAATTTATGGTCGAAACACCAATTCAACAAATTTTTTAAAAGTTTTTTACTTCTTTTCCAAATCGCACTCATGCGTGGGCGACAGCGGCTGTTTAGCCCAGTTAACAATAACAGATCGAAAGTTAATTGTAGCGAAACGCTGAAATGTTTGATAGATTCGCCAAAGAATCTGGATGAAGCTCAGGCGTCCGTTAAAAACAAATAAGACTTCGCTTTATCTTCGCACAAACAGTCACTCAACAATAAGCTCTGAAGTTTTTTCACCATTTCAAGATGTAAAAAATCTTTGATTCTAATGAATCAATCACGTTTGATGGCTTCTTTTCGTGATCATCAATCATAGTTACAAAACAATGCCATCCAGTGAATTACGATCTGGATTTTGATCGCTTCGCATCGGATTCAGCTCAGAAACTTTAGGTAGATCAAATATGTTATAGTTGATTTGTAACTACGGGTAAAATACAAAGGCATATATTTTCGTAAGGCGTTTCACATAATAAAAATTTGGGAAAACGTGTACGTTGCCACACAAATGTACAATGAACTAGGCGCTTCTTTCGCATCCTGCATTTTTACAAAACATTTAGACTAAAGCCCGTATGTTGTTTCTGCAAGCAAAATTGTTGCCCAAAACGTCTGATAATGAAACATCACTAGTCTCAACTCGACTCGGTTAACCATAGTTTAACACAGTATCGCATGGGGTGATGATGATTGATGTGCGTGTTAACACTGATTGTCTGATGTTTCATTATCAGAACTTTTGGGCAAAACTTTTGCTTGCAGAAACAACATGCGAACATACGAACATGAGCGTTTTCAATGATCGAGTGCCTAACGGGTTCATAGAAAGAAATTCTTGCTAACATAATCTAATGATTGACGAAATACTATGCTTACCGATTTTTTTTAAAGAAAACGATTAGCCGATGACTAACTGATTTGAAAACAAATTTCAGCTTGGTTCTAATGAATCAGTCACCGTTTGACGGCTTCGCTTCAAATTGAAGCGTAGGCGTTGGTTAGATCGTTTTGGGCGTTGTTAGTAAAAAATAGCGAGTATGAAAAATAACAATCTCTGGATTTGTTCAAAACACTTCAATTCAATGATACCTAAGTAAATTCAAGTTTTAGTGCAATGTTTATTGTTACCCAGCAAGTTTTTGACGCGTAATTTACACTCAAACGTAGTTTTTAAGAATTTGAAATATTTTTAAATCAAAATCGGGCGGCCTACATACGGACAATATTCAATTCATTGCATGTATGTATGTGTGTAACGAGATATTATTCTGTGGAGAAATGAGAGGAATATATTTCTATTTTAACCGCGGCAACAATGATCACTCTTCAGAACATCGGAACAGCAATAAAAAAAACACGAAGAAAATTATTTATGTCATTGAAAACACATAGAAAACAGTCGGTTTTTTGATTTTTTTTGTATGTTGAATACTTATTAGTGCGTGTTTGATTTGATGTATGTACGCTTTCACGTGTGTTCTCGGGTTCTCGCGTGTTCTAAGCCATTGGAGGCAGAATACACAAAAACATAATTTAACAGAAGACTGGTCAGAGAGGTTTATTGACCTCCTGAAAACTTCTGTGATTTTTTTTATCATTTTGCGGCAGGAGAATATCAAAAACACTTGATAATAGCGAAACAGGAAGAGAGCGTTGTCTCAGTATACGGCAAACGAGTATGAAGACTTTCATGTTGCGGTGCGTAACGAGTATGAACACTTTCATGTAGCGGTGCGTAACGAGTATGAACAGTTTCATGTTGCGGTGCGTAACGAGTATGAACACTTTCATGTAGCGGTGCGTAACGAGTATGAACATTTTCATGTTGCGGTGCGTAACGAGTATGAACACTTTCATGTAGCGGTGCGTAACGAGTATGAACACTTTCATGTAGCGGTGCGTAACGAGTATGAACACTTTCATGTTGCGGTGCGTAACGAGTATGAACACTTTCATGTTGCGGTGCGTAACGAGTATGAACACTTTCATGTAGCGGTGCGTAACGAGTATGAACACTTTCATGTATCGGTGCGTAACGAGTATGAACACTTTCATGTTGCGGTGCGTAACGAGTATGAACACTTTCATGTAGCGGTGCGTAACGAGTATGAACACTTTCATGTTGCGGTGCGTAACGAGTATGAACACTTTCATGTTGCGGTGCGTGTCGTGCCGTACGTTGCGGCGAAACATGGTAGTATAAACGCGGGTCAAATGAAGTCTTTTAATGTCAATGCTAAACATTTTAATGTATCATATCTAAGGTTCCATTGTCCAGAACTCAGCTTGTGCGTTTTGCTTTCTCATTGGACATTGGGGAGATTCTTTTTTGTGTAGCCGACAATTCCCTGAACTTGAAATCCCTCTATTCACTTAATTACTCACTAACTAACGCACTCATTCACTAACTCACTCACTCACTCACTCACTCACTCACTCACTCACTCACTCACTCACTCGCTCACTCACTCACTCACCCACTCACTCACTCACTTTAGGAACCATACAGTTTTTGACATTACCCACCAACCTGTGCTGCCGTAGAATGTGTAAGCCATACAACCATACGTATAAAAGCAAGCGGTCCTGAAATAAAGACCTAAATTTTTTTATCACTCACTCACTCACTCACTCACTCACTCACTCACTCACTCACTCACTCACTCACTCACTCACTCACTCACTCACTCACTCACTCACTCACTCACTCACTCACTCACTCGCTCACCCATTCATTCACTCACTCACTAACTCACTAACAGGCATTGTTCTGAACGCTGCAACCAAAAGTCCGCTATTACGGCCCCGAAGCCTTCGGTTTGCATTATGCCAAGAAGTTTCATGTTTGGTGGTACTATGAGTGAGTGAGTGAGTGAGTGAGTGAGTGAGTGAGTGAGTGAGTGAGTAAGTGAGTGAGTGAGTGAGTGAGTGAGTGAGTGAGTGAGTGAGTGAGTGAGTGAGTGAGTGAGTGAGTGAGTGAGTGAGTGAGTGAGTGAGTGAGTGAGTGAGTGAGTGAGTGAGTGAGTGAGTGAGTGAGTGAGTGAGTGAGTGAGTGAGTGAGTGAGTGAGTGAGTGAGTGAGTGAGTGAGTGAGTGAGTGAGTGAGTGAGTGAGTGAGTGAGTGAGTGAGTGAGTGAGTGAGTAAGTGAGTGAGTGAGTGAGTGAGTCAGTCAGTGAATGAGTCAGTGAAGCAAACCTGACCAGCCATTCGGTGGTGTCGGAGGGGATCCGTTGGGGCATTATGAAACGTATAATTTGTTTATTATGGAAAAATTTGTCAAAATAAAGTTTTTTTTTACATAATAACAAACCCTGTGC
Organism: Daptonema setosum; assembly: GCA_964036265.1. Classification (NCBI taxonomy): domain Eukaryota; kingdom Metazoa; phylum Nematoda; class Chromadorea; order Monhysterida; family Xyalidae; genus Daptonema; species Daptonema setosum. Next base: position 24,561,427 of record OZ038447.1, on the reverse strand, counting down.
CATCAGTTTCTGTATATAAAGCATTGCGCACTAGACTATGGATACAACAAACCCATGACAGCCGTTGTCGTTGGTGCTGTTGGTGTTGTTGTTACAGTTTCTGCTGCTGTAGTTGGTGTTGTTGTTACAGTTTCTGCTGCTGTTGTTGGTGTTGTTGTTACAATTTCTGCTGCTGTTGTTGGTGTTGTTGTTACAGTTTCTGCTGCTGTTGTTGGTGTTGTTGTTACAGTTTCTGCTGCTGTTGTTGGTGTTGTTGTTACAGTTTCTGCTGCTGTTGTTGGTGTTGTTGTTACAGTTTCTGTTACTGTTGTTGTTGAAGCTAAAGTGGTTGTTTCTGCTGCTGTTGTTGTTGCTGCTGCTGCTATCAATGTTCCTGCAAGTAAGTCATCCAGAGTCATTAAGTCAGTGAGTCAGTGAGTCAGTGAGTCAGTGAGTCAGTCAGATAGTCAGTCAGTCAGTCAGTCAGTCAGTCAGTCAGTCAGCCGTCGGCGGCCACGTGGCTCAGTTGGTTAACGCGCTTCGTAAAGTAGCGTGGGGTCGTGAGTTCAAAACTCACATCTCTCTAGCTGTGACTACAAAGCTGCCCTGTTGGAGAGGGGCGTTAAAGACATCGCACTCTGTCTGTGGGGGTTAGTCGCTCTGCACAGACTGGTATGGGAGGACCTCCTCGTTATCATCTCAACGTAGATGCTGAGAATCATTCCCGACGGCCATCTCCGTCAAATGACCTTTATCCATTCCCTTTTTTAGTCAGTCAGTCAGTCAGTCAGTCAGTCAGTCAGTCAGTCAGTCAGTCAGTCAACAACTAACCGCCCGCCTTCTGTCCGACTACGACATTCAACATAACAGTCAATTCCAACACTGTATACAAATTCATTGTTGAACTTATTTGTTTACAGCTTTATCAATTGGTTAGGAGACCGAATTTACAATCACGGCTTTTATCTCGGTAATTTTTTTGCGGAAAAACGATGAGAGTATTAGGTGCCATGGAAGTTGGTTTGTTGCAGGCTTTGGTTTGTCCGCAAACACATACATGAATTGTTTCTAATCATGTGTTGAAATAAGTTATTTTTGACAAATAATCTGACGTTACAATACTCAGTCGTTCGATTCTGGCGTCAATACGATCAATCAAACCCGAAAGATTTGACCAGCAATGGCTTGGCGTCGGTACGCATTCGTTGATTGAAAAGTTGACAGGATTCAGTTTTTAATCCATAAAATGAAATATTAGATACAAATTTACTGTTAAATCTACATTAATATTTACAGGTACCGAGGTTGAAGAGAAATGATCAATGTGTACTGGGCTTATTTGATGAAAAAAAACATAGTAAATGTAATGTTGAAGGTTTACTTCAAAATATCACTCCCAAACTGACTTTATTTTCAACAGTTTTAATACTTTTGAAACCTGAATTCAATTGCAGTTGTCCGTTGAACAAACTTCCCATCTGTGGTTGAATAAATCTCATTAATTATAAATCAAATATTTGTTCTATATTCGAGTTAAAAATTACTATTGTGATTATAAAAGATGATTCATTTATCAAATTGACGATGGTCATGCATGATGAAAGTTTTGCGGATCAGCTTTAGCAAGTAACCGTCAGTTACCACTGGTTTCCCTTAACTGGAAATGTTTTTTAAGGGTAACAGTGATGGCTTTTAAAGCCCATATGTTGTTGCAGCAGGTCCATAACATCTGATTATGAAACATAACAAAGCCACAACTCAACTCTGTAGACACCATAGTTTAACACAGTAAAGGCCCGTACATACTCCACCATAACACGTAACATAACAAGGCATCATAACATAGCGAGTTATGCTACGGCAGGTAATGTTATGGTACGACGCATGGAGTATGTTCTCAAATCCACCATAACGAGGCAATTGATTTCTTCAAGGCGGCCTATCAAAAATGAACTTCGTAATTTTAATTCAATTAGCCATTTATTTCGATTACGAAAACTCCAAAACGTTTTTTATTGCCCCCTGATATGAACATATAGTTTTTTTTGGTTTAGCTCAACTGCAAATGCCGCTCAGCTCGCTTGACTTGGGATGGATTACCTAATGTTTCATGCCCTTGGTATGGGAACCTTCTGGAACGATCGCGCGCGTGTTTTTCTTTGTGTCGGGCCCATCAACTATAAAATTAGTTTTTTTTCATGGCTACCCTGAAAACAACTTGCAGAGGATAAATAAACAAGTAGTATTCTACTAAAAAAATAGCTGTCGTTTTAACAGGATACCGACTGAAAGATGATGCAATCAGCGTTTAACACGCTGAATCGATGAAAATAAACCTTATATGACAGTTTCTAGTTTTAGTTTGTTAAAATCAATTTTTTGAAGCTGAATAAAATTTATATAATTGATCTGTTATGACAAAGTTATTCGAAATTTTTCGAATAACACCATAACAGAGATTTTCTTCCCGCATGTTATGATGCGTGTTATGTTACGATGGGGGAGTATGTAGACCCATCATAACAGGCTCCGCCTCCATAGCATAACGTGTTATATTACGGTGTTATGGTGGAGTATGTACGGGCCTTAAGTATGTATAGCATGGGGTGATGGTAATTGATGTGCGCGTTAACTCTGATTGCCTGCCTGATGATTCATAATCCGACGTTTTGGATTAATATTTTTGCTTGCAGAAACAACATATGGCCTTTAGTTGTGATGGCTTTAGTCAGCTATGGAATGGTCCCTCTCTAATTAGTTTCGAATTCGATCACACACAATTTAATCTGCGTTCAAAGGAAAAACTCATTGTCTGAATACATGAACAAAAAGAAGATTTCAAGGAATAAATAATGAAGCGCATTCAAATTCAAATAACAACTTCAGGCTGTAGAGCCCAGAATTCGGCGTCCGCGTTGTGGGCACGGCATTTCAAAATGCCCTCCTTGTGGAGCAGGCAACTACCTGAAACAGAGTTCCCTCACTCATTCACTCACTAACTCACTAACTCACTCACTCACTCACTCACTCACTCACTCACTCACTCACTCACTCACTCACTCACACACTCACTGAAATTCATTTCTCCACTAACCTGTTCCCCTCTTGAAAGTAAACGCCATACAAGCGTATTTTCGAAGGCAGGCGATCCTGGAAAACTCCTGATCAGTGATATAACTGTCACATATTACTCACTCACTCACTTGCTCACTCACTCACTCACTTCCTCAGTAACTCACTCATTCACTTCATTCACTCTCTCACGAACAAGCGCTCCGATGACTTTTGAAAGTGTAAAACAGCTATCTCTTTGCCAATGCCTTCGGTCTCCAGTTCGACATTGAATTTCATGCCAGCAGGTGCTATGAGTGAGTGAGTGAGTGAGTGAGTGAGTGAGTGAGTGAGTGAGTGAGTGAGTGAGTGAGTGAGTGAGTGAGTGAGTGAGTGAGTGAGTGAGTGAGTGAGTGAGTGAGTGAGTGAGTGAGTGAGTGAGTGAGTGAGTGAGTGAGTGAGTGAGTGAGTGAGTGAGTGAGTGAGTGAGTGAGTGAGTGAGTGAGTGAGTGAGTGAGTGAGTGAGTGAGTGAGTGAGTGAGTGAGTGAGTGAGTGAGTGAGTCAGTGAGTGAGTGAGTGAGTGAGTGAGTCAGTCAGTTATAGATGACGTAATTAATCGAGTTAACAGATGATGAATTCACCGAAAAATACGCTGTTGGTGGTATAAACGTCATAAAAATGCGCCTTATACCACCAACAGCGTATTTTTCGGTAAATTCATCATCTGTTAACTCGATTAATTACGTCATCTATAATTTGTCCTATAATACCGTACCCATTGAAATTTGTCACTCTATTGAATGCTTATAAAATTCAAGTTGTTTTACACTACAGCCAATATGATCATAAGCTACAAGGATTGATAAACAAAAAAAAAACGTTAGACCATATTTCGTGTTCGCAAAATATACACAAAACTGCTAAATAAATAATTAAATGATTACAGCTCGGTATATAACGAAGTTCATTTTATGATTCTATCCCTGAAAATTCATTCATGAAAAATAATTCAACATCCTTTCAGCAGAAAAGAGAACTGTCAACTTATTAATTGGTTTCTTTCTTTATTTCAATCCAGAACAGATTTCACCTATATTTCAATAATTATAATTCGGTCAAGAAATAGTGTTACTGAATTAATTTTTTTTCAGTTTTAAACCACTTTATCACATAATATGTGATGTTCCACATAACTATTATACATATTTATTATATATGCTTGCAACATTCATTCTTTAAGAAAATAATTTAAACCTGATCTTAAATTGACTTTTTTTATTGTATTATATACCCACATGTATAAATCGTTCTCTATTTTGTCTTTGACTCGCATATTTGTTCTTTTTTCGGTATTAAACGCTTTTTCTAACACTAGTGTGGCACAATAACCCAATAAATTTATATTGGATTTTTTTGTCATTCACTGCATAGGGCAACAGTCAAATGAATAATCGACAAAAACAGCTGAATCATTTAGCGAAATCTCAAAGTGAAGCCATCATAATTCTGCCGATTTACGACAATCAAGCCGTTTGGAATCTTCTTTCATAGATCAGAAAAATTGAGCAATTCGTGACAGTTTTTTCAAGTGAGAAAAAATCTGGCGCAAGCCAAGGCTTCAAGCTTTTTATCGTTTCAACAAACTGTTTCGTTTTCATGATGAAGCCATTAAAAAATTTTGACTGATTTATGGAGAAGATGAATAATCTTTTTTTATGGATAAATGTTAGCTTTGTTCATTGAAGTACAGGGTGTCCCACTTAAAAGTTTCAATGAGAATTTGCTTTAATTTTTGATAGAATGGACCGATTTTGAAAATTTCTGCGCTGATTTGTAGACAATTCTTGGCAATTTTGTTTGACGCTTAAATTTTTGAAAAAGCTGTGTGATAGCAGTTTTTAAGCCAAACACCCCGAACCCCCTTATTTTCGCATTTTACGATCATCGGCGTCACATAGAAACGTGTTGTTGTTGGTCCGTTAACGCCCCGAACCAAAAAAAAAACTTTAAAATTGAAGTGTCACATTAAATTAACAAAATAAATAGTCAACGTATTAGAAAACATACATGAAAGGAACATGTGCCCATGTGCAATACGTGAATCATTAGGTTGATTGAAAGCGGCATTTCAAACCGAGGCAGCTCATCATTGTCGCACCAAATTTGAGCTTTGTCAACAGCCAGTTTGCAATAGTTGAGATATTTTAAACTAATGTAAGTTTCAAAATAATCAAATTGAAGTAATTCTCGAATGTTACGAGAATTAAAAAAGTTTTTGGAAAAGGTATCTCTGATGCTACCGTGCAGGGAGGGCACTGTTGGTTGATTATATGAATGCATTTAGTGATTTCGTGATTTTTATGCTGAATTATGGTTTCAAGTTATAAAATAAAAAAGCATTTTAACAAAAGTGCTGCCCCATGATATAACAGTAACATCAGGGTGGAAACCACGTGAAAAAGGCGAAAATGAAGGGGTTTGGGGTTTTCGGCCTAAAAACTGTTGTCTAACAGCTTTTTCAAAAATTTAAGCGTCAAACAAAATTGCCAAGAATTGTCTACAAATCAGCGCAGAAATTTTCAAAATCGGTCCATTCTATCAAAAATTAAAGCAAATTTTCATTGAAACTTTTAAGTGGGACACCCTGTACAATATAGCAAGTATAGCAAAATAGTGATGTTGCTGTTGCGCACAGTTGACAGTTCACTTTTCTGCTGAAAGGATGTTGAATTATTTTTCATGAATGAATTTTCAGGGATAGAATCATAAAATGAACTTCGTTATATACCGAGCTGTAATCATTTAATTATTTATTTAGCAGTTTTGTGTATATTTTGCGAACACGAAATATGGTCTAACGTTTTTTTGTTTATCAATCCTTGTAGCTTATGATCATATTGGCTGTAGTGTAACAAAAACTTGAATTTTAGAAGCACTCAATAGAGTGAAAAATTTCAATGAGTATGGTATTATAGGACAAATTATAGATGACGTAATTAATCGAGTTAACAGATGATGAATTCACCGAAAAATACGCTGTTGGTGGTATAAACGCCATAAAAATGCGCCTTATACCACCAACAGCGTATTTTTCGGTGAATTCATCATCTGTTAACTCGATTAATTACGTCATCTATAATTTGTCCTATAATACCGTACCCATTGAAATTTGTCACTCTATTGAGTGCTTCTAAAATTCAAGTTTTTGTTACACTACAGCCAATATGATCATAAGCTACAAGGATTGATAAACAAAAAAACGTTAGACCTATATTTTTATAATTATAAATCGGCCAAGAAATAGTGTTACTGAATAAAATTTTTCTGCCTAGTACGTACTGGATTCGGCGCACCGCTCGTACCATAATCGTTGTATCTTTAATTCCAGTCACTGGCGGACGAGTTAAATCTCCAAAGGGCGGAGAATTTTACCAAAGAGGTGAGAAGGAAGGGGCATTTTTCAGGCCATTTCACCGACACGTTAAGAGAACAAAATAAACTGTTTGAAAACACCAAAGAGGGGGTGGATTCCTCTTTCTCCATCTCATCTCGTCCGCTAGTGCTTCCAATGGGACGTTTTCTACTGAAATTATGTTTATCCAAGGTTTATCTGTTCACTCAGATGAGTTTTGGCAAGCCGTGGCGAATCTGTCAATCATTTGAGCCATTTGCTACCATTAATCTCTGATCTGTTATTGTTAACGGTGATCTGATGTGAAGCTGCTGTAGCCTACGCATGAGGGCGATTAAGATGCCAAGCGTCTTTTTCAACCAACGCAAGCCCATTCAACTACGAATGGGTTTTTAACCCGTCATGAAACATAATTTGCTCTCGGTAATCTATCTGAAAGTATGGAAATTTTCTTCCATTTTTAGTTGCGAAACAGTGTTTGTTGTGGTATTTTCTGACTTACGAATTTCTGTTATATGCAAGGTTGTGTTTTTGTTCAGTTTAGTTCTGTGACTCAGGCCAGAACTTTTGCATACTGAAATGATTGTTGTTAAAACATCTAAGAAGCTACATGTAGTTGGTGTACGAGCAAAATGTCACCATCGCCACTCGGAAAATTCCATTACCTTTCAACCCGAAAGTCTCAGGTTTCGGAGGAAATTCTGTGTTAAAAATTACTGTCCCAGAATGAAAAATAGACTATGCCATACTATCATGTTTCTCTCCAGGATTCTTCGAGCAGAAGTTTAGCTAGGACAGCAAACATTTAATGTGTAAATAGCTCTCACAGCTCAGTTGATGGCATCATTCCACATAGTGTCGGTTGTGGCAGTAGTATTAACCTTTGGGGCTACAGCTCAAGGTTGGTAATCAACTGCACTATGTAGCTGATTGACTGTGTGAATAAATGACTCACCGATATACAGATTGAAGTAGTGATTAAGTGACTGGTGGCCAGCTTAACTGACTCACTGACGGAAAAGCCAAGGTTGGCTGCTTTTGATTAGCTATTAATTGACGAATAATTATTTTGAAAACAAGTAAAGAGGACCTCCCTGATGTCGTCAGAAACACTGAATCACTGACGCAACGACTGATTTACTAAATGACTGGTTCACAGATGTACTGATTCTGTTTAAGCGGCTAAATGACGGACTGACGAAAGGAGTAACAGTATGACGTATGTACCTTTACGATGATTGCCCGACGGATAGAATAATTAACTGACACAATATATGACACAGACAAACTGATTTTTATATGCTATAAGACTAAGTGCCTAAGATAGATAAGCTAATAAACTGGCTGCTGCCTGTATGACTGACAAAACGACTGATTATTTGACTGACCGATTGAGGGATATGTAATTTGATTGTTCGTAGAACTGTTCGACTAAGCCGTTGACTTGTTATTTGACTGAGTGATTGACTGACTGATCAATTTTATATTATTTGGCTTATCGTTGCAACACGTAAACCAACATTCAAAAAGGTAACATTCCTGCCACATGCGCCGACCCGGACGTTGCCCACCTCAACCTGTCCACCATTTATCGGTCAAATGGCACCACCAATCAATCGGAGATTGGTAGCTATTTGACCGTGGAATGCAACAGCGGGTTTTTCACTGAAAACGAGCACACCCGATATTTGCTTAATCTGACTTGCACCTTGAGCGGATCGGAGCCCGACTGGACACCACTTCCGGAGTGCTTTGCAAGTTGGTGATGGTGTCGACAGACCTTGGTCACTTGATGCTTGCGGTCATCAGTAATCACTTTAGGCATATTAGGTGGATGATAGATTATGCAGATACTAACAAGTAACATCATCGCTTTCATCAGTCAAGTATCAGACTGGATACATGTATGCACAATAGGAACTGCGATGATCACATGCAACATTGAACTATGCATCACATAACACTGCGCAACTTAACCTAGCTTTCTAAAAATCATTTCAGTATGTCCGGAAATCCCGATGCCGAGCATCGTGACCGTGGCGAATAGCTACTTTTCTTACTACTCTGATGAAAGATCGATGATACCAGATGGGTATTACGGCGAAGGTTCCGAATTCTATTTCGAGTGTTATGCTCCTGGGATTTATTCGTTGTTTAGTTCTGGTTACGCGTGGTATAGAAAACTGTACTGTATGTCAAACGGTACGTGGGAACCTGCGTTTGAAACGGTACCGCCATGCGTGGCCGGTTGGTTCAGGATTCATACATGTTTCTTCTAAATCTTCTTTGAGTTCAAATTGATCGCAATCGAAATTATGCTGTAGCAATGTAGGATCAGAAACTTTTGATTACAACAAATTTGAGTCAGAAAAAAGCCATTTCAGTTTGTGATAACTATGAAACACTTTCGACACTCACGGAAAAATACCATGATGTCATGCCGAACTTTACCGAATTATCATGGTCAAAAACCGAAAACTCATATATCACTCTGCAATGTGAAGAAGGAATATTTGCTTCTGGAGACCCATCTGAGAGGATTCTCACTTGTGTGAATGCCACATGGGTGCCTGAGAATATGGAATTCCCGCCCTGCGTTCCCGGTTAGTTCGGTAACGAAATATACTGGGTGCTTGAATATCGTCCTACTAAACATTTAGAACTTTACCCTAGTGCTATAATCACATGCACATCTGACAGTTTAAAATTTAAAAGCTGGCCAACCAGCGCATAGCGATTTCTATGTTGAGTGGTCAGCCTTTGAGTTAAAAGGACGGTTGTGCACTGGGTGCATATGATAAAACGGGTGGTCCAAAAAATGCCAACACTTTTGTGTGGAATATCTTGTGACACAGATGTCCGATTAAGCTGAAATTTCCAGAGATTAACATCAACATACAAGGTGGCTGTAAAGTAACAACGCGTTTTCTGACCGCCCATTTCTCAAAATCATTATATTGCATGAATAACTTTTACATGAGCCAGTTATTAGTACTTATATCCGAAATTTATGTTTTATGGGGTTCATTTTAGTATAGCATTGCTCAAATTACATTTTTGGCGAAACTTAACGGAATTTTCGTTATTTTTCAACAATACTGACCGAAACCTCATGAAAACGGACAATAATATTACGAAATAAGTATAAACTCGTTTGAACCAGAATTCATTTCGATTATAACAAATGATAAATGGAGTTTTGTGCTAAGAAATTTTTAAAATAAATATTATTCTTATTATTTCACCGTCAAAAAGCCTCGATGAGTAGAGAAAAATCGAGAATTAGTTAAAATTAATTTTTTTTGGAAATCAAAGAATTAGGTTTTCGGTAAGATAATCATACTTCCATAACTCCCATACTACAAATTTTATGTCATAAAACACCGTTAAGGATCGTAAAAGCTTGATAACCAGTGAAAACTGCGAAAATGAAATTTCGATGCGTGTGCGAAGTGCTTTGCGAATGCAGGTTTAGATTTAGCCATTAGAACACATCAATGGTGTTGTTCGGCGACGAAATTTTTCGAAAATCGTTATAATAGATGTGTGTTAACTTCTAAAATCCTAAAACGCATTTATTTTCAAAATAAATCCGTATTGGACGCAAGAAGTAGAAAAATCTTGCTTTTTAGAGAAAGTTCCCTGAAAGCGAACGAAAAAATTATAATACGGCAAATCTGACTACTTATTTCGATTTTTCAGGTGTTTTTCCCCTAGTTTTGCTATTAAAACACTGTTCATACAATAACTTTTTGAGAAATGGTCAGCCGGAAACCGCGTCGTTACTTCACAGTATTAACTTGGTCAAATTTATATTGTCAAAAAGATCGGCCAATCACAGCGGCCCTCGCCTCATTGCGTGGAAAACTGCGCATGGAGGAAGAACCGAGGTCTACATCACTTGTTGCAGGAAGTATTATTTTCACTTATCAGGGTAAGCCTCAACCTTAACTGGTTGAGCACCTAAAAGTTCGATGATTGTCAGGGTTTCTTCTAAAACGTTTTTATTTCTCAATTTAGTTTTTTTTCTGAAATAAAAAAGTTTTTCGTTCATTAAATTCTTCGCATACGCAATATAATGAATTTTTCTGTTTAGGAAAAGAACTTGACAGTACAGAGCAAAAAAATGAAAAAAAACACTTCCAATTTACTAAAATGAAAGTAGAACATAAAAATACGTTTCTATCAGTTAATGGTTTTCTGTAACTCCATGTTTCATGTAAATTGTGAATAACGTTGCCTTGTGTTAGCTAGCATGCTCATATACCTCGGTTTTTCATCAACGTGCAGATTTCTACGCAATAAGGCGTGACGTGACGGTCACTGTGATTTACCGATCCCTCTGAGTTTCCTAAGGTAAGATGTTGGTGTTAATCCCTGAAAAGAGCAATGAAATCGGACCTCTGTGTTACAAGATTTTACCCACTAAAGTGTTGACATTTTTTGGACCACTCTGTATAATTATCAAAATATAAATTCATGAAGATTCAAGCAGACAGACAGACAGACAGACAGACAGAAAGACG
>OZ038447.1:24544995-24547758 GCA_964036265.1 Daptonema setosum | reverse complement strand
ACGTGAAAAGGTAAACGAAAAGGTGACGCGTTTTTCAGTAAAAAGTATTTCAGTAAACATGATATGTACTTGTATGTTTCAATATTCATTCGCATTACCAATATCAATCGTACTATATTTGTGCATTTTGCAGCTTTACTACATAAAAATTATTATACGCCTAATCACATACGATAGCAATCGTTTTATCACCAAACAAACTAGTAAACAAATCCACAAGAACTTCTCGGATCATAAATCTTTGGAACTTTGACTTTACAATATTCGTTCTCGAACCTTTGTTCGTGGTTAACAGTGACCATACAAAATAAAAGCTCAAAATCAAGTGAGCCTAAAAATTAAAAAATCGTAGTGTTCACTCAATATTTCAGAAACATTGAAAACATTGAAACAGTGCGGGTGATGATGATTGATGTGTGTGTAAACACTGATTGTCTGATGTTTCATTATCTGAAAATTCGGGCAATATTTTTGCTAGCAGAAACACCATACGCGCTTCAGTGATTGAGTGTTCCCCAACCAAGCGGAGTTAACACCCACCTACTTTTAAAAACCCCACGCTTCTACGTTGAATGCGAAGCGAAGCTATCAAAATCAAACGACAAATGATTCGTAAAAATCCAGATAAAAAATCAGTTAAACATTTGTGCAATCATTGAAAAAAAATTACTCAAGCTTGCGTTACGCGTTATGGAACCGGATTTAACGAGTATCCATGAAGCCACGCTTTACAACGTTTTTCAACTGAAGAGATTATCCCACTCTACTCTATTGAAAATAAAACTCAGCGATCGGTGATAGATTTGTAAATTTTTTGATAACTTAAATAATAATATCGTTTCTCTTTGAAGTGATTGATTGAGTGAATGTGTACCAATGGAAGCTCACGATGAAAGCTCACAAAGAAAGCGACGCTTCATTGTTTTTCAATCAACGCTTCGCGTTTATCCAGATCATGCAGAGAAGCTACCGAAAATGTCAGTGATTGAGAGCGTTTATACCATGACCAAGATATCTTGTTAGTGAAAATTATTTCTTTAGACCTGTTACGCACATAAGCAATTCGTCAAAAACACAAAAACAAACTAAAAAAAATAATGTGAAGAAAATTAGTGGACCAAAATGAATATGGAATTCAAATTGCGCGCCAAAATCTTCCCGCCCAACAAAAAATTCTGAATAGGCTTTACAGAGGTTCAAAACCTGACGGGCTTTTGGCGGACGAGTTAAACCTCCTAAAGTAGGGGAATCTTTCGAAAGACGGGGGAAAAGGCAGAAACTGGACCATTTTACCTACACCTTAAGGAGCAAATTCTATTTTTTAAACTGCCACTGAAGGGGAAACTCAACTTTTCCGTTCTTCCCTCGTCCGCTAGTGCTCAAACTCTCAGAAAACAAATTCTTTTGTGCGCAGACTAATGAACAATAAAACTAGTCAACAAAAATCATAAAAAGAAGATTCATGAAGATTGTGCCTTACTTATTGTGAGTGTGGTGATGGGTTGACAAAAATATTTTTTGACCAGGGTATACAGTAACCTAAATTTATTAGTTTCTTGCCAAACTGAATGACATGCGACACCAAGCCAAGAGACGACGAGAAGGAGTGGAAAAATGGGAATTCCCCTTTCTTTAGCATTTTTAAGTATAATTTGTTCCCTAAGGTGTAGACAAAATGTTCTGGAAACTGTCATTTTCCCACTCATTGACGAAAGGCCGCTCCCTTTGGACGATTAGCTCGTCCGCCAGTGCTCAAAGCTGCGAGAACTTTTTATCTGTGGCGTCCACCACTTGCGAACGCCAGGGGAGGGAAATATGAAATTCCCCCCTCTATGGCGGTTTCAAAAAGTTTAGTTTTTTTCTTATGGTGTAGATGAAATTTCCCATTCACCACCAATTTCCCTCTCTTTGTGAAGATTCCCCTCTTTTTGGAGGTTTTGGCTCGTCCGCCAGTGTCATCCTCATCAATTCTCAAAGTGAAGCCGTCATAATTCAGCTGATTCACGTCAATTAAGTCATTAGATTTTTTCATAGATTTGAAAATTTGAGCGATTCGCTTGCAGTTTTTCAAGTGAGAAAAAGTCAGTCGCAAGCCAAGCTTCAAGCTTTATTTCGTTTCAACAATCTGTTTCTTTTTCATGATGAAGCCATCATAATTCAGCTGATTAACGACAATCAAGCCGAAAGCGTATCTTGTGACACAAGCCAAGCACCATATTTATTCGTTCATCCATGAGAATTTTGTTGTCTTATGGAGAAGATTAATTGGATTTAAGGGTAACTGTTATGTGTTACTGAGGTTCGAATATTTTGCGACAGTTCTCCGAGACATTGTCGGGACAGTTTTTTTGTAAAAATTTTTTAAGCACACTAGTTTTTGTTTGGTTTTCTGAAACATTTTTGCCAGGCTGACGAACTATACTCATAACGAAGTTATACACAAGCTTCACTCGTAATATAGCTTCACTCGAAATATAGCTTCACTCGTAATATAGCTTCAATCGTAATATAGCTTCACTCGTAATATAGCTTCACTCGTAATATAGCTTCACTCGTAATATAGCTTCACTCGTAATAAAGCTTCACTCGTAATATAGTTTAACTCGTTATATAACTTCACTCGTAATATAGCTTCACTCGTAATATAGCTTCACTCGTAATATAGCTTCACTCGTAATATAGCTTCACTCGTGATATAGCTTCACTCCTAATATAGCTTCACTCGTAATATAGCTTCACTCGTAATATAGCTTCACTCGTAAT
>OZ038447.1:24504995-24514995 GCA_964036265.1 Daptonema setosum | reverse complement strand
ACAAAAAGTGAGTGTATTCATCCTGTCATGTAGAGGGTCTTCTAGTCGATAAGAATGAAAGCCGATTCCTTTCGTTGAACTGAATGTTGAAAATAGTTTTTAGAATTAATTGGTAATGGTTCTTGCTTGTGGTTTTTAATGTCTTTTGTTAGCGTCTACGTGGCTTTGATTAAATATCCAACGTATAGTCGAATTTTTTGGTTACGCCTTTTTGGGGGAACTTTTTTCGCCTCTTTCCCTCACCCGGAAATCGGCGGTCGAAAGCAGCAATTTTGGGTTGATGAAAAGGTTTTACACACAAAAAAGTTCCTAATCACAGTCGTAATCATCTTTTTAGGAACTTTTTTTGCGTAAAGCCTTTTCATCAACCCCAAATTGTCGTTTCCGACCGCCAATTTGTGGGTCAGGGAAAGGTTTTACACAGATAAAAGTTCCTAAAAAGTCGTAACCAAAAAATTCGACTATATAAATATGTCATATCATGAGTACAAAAACCACATTTATTAGAATTGACCACTTAAATTTTTTTTATGTTTTTAGAACTCCCGAAGAAGTTTCAAAAACTGAAACTGACTACTTCTGGTAAATTAGCTATAACTTGAAAACCGTTTATACAATGAACCTCCGGTAGGCGGCAAACAAAACTTGACAAAACGACTATAATTTTTTTTTCAAAACAGCTCCAAAAAAATTTTTGGGTCACGCAGATTGTTGCAAGTTTCGTGGGATACGCTGTTAATAAATTGTAAGGTCATTTTACAATACACCTTAAAGGACCCAGTCCACAGGGGTGAACTCCACTTTTTCCTCCCCTTCTCGTCCACTACACATCTTCCGCCTTTTTTACACGCAGTTGAACTGGCCAATTTAATTACCGGATTTTTTTAATTTATTATTATATACGATAACATTTTTTTTACAATGATCAGCTGTGTTAAGCTGTTCAAATGAATCTATGAAAAAATAAAAAAATAAATATATTTAATGGAGCAAGGCTTTCTCATTCTCATATTTATTCTCAAATGACAATATGTTACTCTGGATCCGATTCTTACACTCGTAAGAACATTTGATAATTTTATAAGTGAGATTTTGACACCACTGAGAGATCTATGGGCAATAAATAAATATTCTAATAATATCGAAAAGTCATTAGCTAATTCACCTACATAACTTTCAAAGTCATTCAACCTACACCATAAATGTCCACAAAGGGGAAACTCCACTTTCCCTCCCCTTTTCGTCCGCTACACTTTATCAGCCTTTTTACATGCAGTTTAACTGACCAATTTATTTACTGGATTCTATTAATTTATATGACATAAATTATATACGATAGCATTGTACAGTAAATCCATGAAAAAAGAATGAAAAATGAATATATTCAATGAAGCTGTACATAAGGCTTTCTCATTCTCATAATTATTTTCAAATGATAATTTGTTACTCTGGATCCTACACGCGAAAAAATATTTTTGCAAGTAACAATAGGTGAAACTTTAACAAGTGAAATTTTTCCCTGCATGTACCAATAAGAGATATATGGGCAATAAATTTTTCGAAATAACATCGAAAAACCACATAAGATAAGAAAAATATATATAAAAATTATTGGATGATCAAATCAAAAAATATGAATTTGAGATATACTGAGATCAACTGCAATGTTGTGAAAGAAGTTACAAGCAGTCCGTTAAAATATCGGTCCTGGAAAATACAAATGTACAGGGTGTGCCAAAAAATGACACTAAGAACTGCCCCAGAAACCACAAGTGTAGATAATTTATTTTTTGATAAAAAAACAAAATTCCCGAGTTTTTAATTGTGTGCAACTTGAATTTTTCTAAATCGAAGGGTATCGGTTTCTTTTGTGTTTATTTTTAAATGGGACACCCTGTGCTAAGAAAACAGACACTAATTGTTCTAATAAAAATTTTATCGAAAAGCAACAACAAATTTGACAGCAACAACTATATTAACAATCGCATACACAATTGATCAGACGAAGAATCACGGCCAGAATGCATAAACCGGCCAGAATGCCGACAGCCAATCCCGAGATGGTTCCCAGTCTGAAAATATTCACTCACTCATTCACTTACTCAACACTCGCTTACTCATTCAGTCACTCACTTAGCCAGTCACTCACTTACCCACTAACTCGCACTTAGCCACTCACTACATAAAATCACTCAATAACAGAACAGGTCGTTAAATCACTGGTTAGCTCACTTACACCTAATTACTCATCAACTCATATGAAAAACTCACCACACACACGGTGATTATTTATTCAGTCACTCATTCACTCACTGAGTCATTCACCTTTTTAACGGTTCACCCATTTCACTCATACATACACTCATTCGCGCATTCATATCATTCATTCACTGAGTCATTCACCTACGTAACGGCTCATTCATTTCACTCATTCACTCATACATTCACTCACTCACCGCTGTGGCGTCGGCTCACAATGGAAGTTGACACCAGCACTGGAGATGATTTTGTCAATCAGATTATGGCACTGGGAACTCGCTTTGACCTGGACACATTCCTCCCAGAACCAGCATTCCTCGTCGCCTGTGTGAGATGTAGTGAGTGAATCAGTGAATCAGGGAGTGAGTGAGTGAATCAATAAGTGAGTGAGTGAGCGAGTGAATCAGTGAGCGAGTAAATCAGTGAGTGAGTGAGCGAGCGAGTGTATCAGTGAATGAGTGAGTGAATCAATGAGCGAGCGAGTGAGTGAGTGAGTGAGTGAGTGAGTGAGTGAGTGAGTGAGTGAGTGAGTGAGTGAATCAGTAAGTAGGAAGGTGTGAGAAGGTGAATAACAGTAAGTTAGTGGGAGAGTCAGTGAGTGAGTTAGTAAAACCAACATGTGGTATCCAGCGGGAAGCATTTGTTCGCTTCGGCCATGGAGAAACAAACAATTAGCAGTGCGAGGAAGGTGACGGCTGAAACAGTCATCATAATTATAAATCCTATTTCAAATCATAGGCGCAAAAGTCAAATTAAGTGTAAATTAAGATGAGTTTCAATTCATCGTTCAATCACTTACTGACACGACACACTCACTGATAAACCTTCAATCACTCACACTCACTGATTCATCATTCAATCACCAACTGACTTACTCACTAATGAACCTTCAATCACTCACTCACTAACTCACCATTGAGTCAAACATCCTAACTTCTTCACTTCTAACTGACTCTTCACTTATTCATTCATATAAAGCCAACCTGAAGTCATGACGTAGATTTTCCGTTTAAAATGAAACGAACGATAAATTTCACCGGGGTGAATATTTGTTATTTTTTCTGAGAATCGACTGATCACCCAGTTCCGGTTGACTAGAATAGCAGGTTGGGATTCTGTAAAACAGTATAGGTGATTATTCTGATCGAATTTGTCAATGATATACGATTTTTTGTTTGTTAGTCGGCAGATTCAGATTCAACTATGATATTAATCACTGGCGGTGGCGGACGAGAAAAACTTCCAAAGAAAGGGGAATCATCTCAAAGAGGGGGGAAATCGCAGAAATTAAGCATATTAACTTTTTGACATCGCCAAAGAGGGGGGAATTCTACTTTTCCCTCCCCTTCTTGTCCGCTATGATATGGATGCATGGTCTGTCCGAATTCACTGAAGATGGAAGGGGAAGGTGGAGTCCCTTGTCTTTGGCAGTTTCTTAAGTTGGGTAAGTTATGATAAGTGAAAACTGAAAACAACTGTCCCAGTCACTCACTGACATCGAAAACTCTCTCCTCTTTGAGTTGGGAAAATGTGATCATTTGTTTATCCGCTCATAACTGACCGGTCATTTTGCCGACTTTGATATTAACCAACTGATAAAAACACGCGTTTGCCTAGATAGAAGATGTGTAACTGATCCCGATTATGCATACAGATGTGGTGATTTAGGAATAAAACAAATCAAATCCTTTCTTGAAACTTTTACTCGGTCGACGACGGTATAGTTACGGTATCATTGGTACGATGGCATAACATCAAAATTCATCATCCGAATAATCAGCAATAACATCCGAATTTTCAAAATAACAACAACGCCAGGAAGAAACATCACCCACACCTTTTAAAACATGACAGACCTAGATATCTTAAAGACTGTACATCGATCCGACAACAACAACAACAACAACAACAAAAACAACAACAACAACAACAACAACAGAAACAGCAGCGACCACAACGACAACGACAACAACGCATACAAGACCAGCAATGGAAAAAATTACTCGTTCAGCCTGGGGTGATGTTGTAAACTGATCTTGTCTAGGTTGGGGTAACCTCTTATATACTATAACGGTACATTGGCGGGCGAGCTAATCCTCCAAAGGGAGGGGAATTTCCTCAAAGAGGGGAAATCAGCAGTTTTAAGTTATTTCTACCTACACCTTGAGGAACAAACTAAACTTATAAGAACTGCCAAAGAGGGGGGAATTCCACTTTTTTCGTTGTTGTCGTCCGCTGTTGTAACGGTACAATGTGACAAATAACCTATTATCTGCCTCTCCAACACTTGGCGGATGAGTCAGCCCTATAAAATAGAGAGGAATGCCTTCAAGTTAAAGATAATGGACAGTATTTGAGAATTTCCACCTCCACCTCCAGAATTTACATGCCCAGTTAATGAAAAAATTTCATTTTTTTACTCTTCAAACATGGTAATATCACTTCACCTCTCTTTCTCATTCGCCGCTGCAGTATACGTGCTGCGATAAATACACCTATTAGCACCACTAGCGGACAAGAAGGGGAGGGAAAAGTGGAATTCCCCCCTCTTTGGCGTATTCAAAAAGCAGAATTTGTTCCCTAAGGTGTAGGTAAAATGACCGGAAAACTGGCAGTTCCCCCCTCTTTGACGAAATTCCCCTCCCTTTGGGAATTTAGCTCGTCCGCCAATGATTAGCACACCAACCTTACCTGGATGTTGCACGTAGGCCATAACCTAATTGCCTTTAATCACTGGCGGCACTGGGCACTGGTGGACTAGGGGATTGGAAGGGTGGAATTCCCCCTCTCTATGGCGCACTGGCGGACGAGAAGGGGAGGTAAAGTGGTTCAAAAAGTAGAATTTGTTCCCTAAGGTGTAGGTAAAATGGCCTTATTTCTGCCAATTCCCACTCTTTGAAAAAAATTTCTTCCTTTGGAGGTTTCGCTCGTCCGCCAGTGCCTTGATGTTACCATAGGCCTGAACCTAATTGCCTTAATCACTGGCGGCACTAGCAAACGAGGGGACTGGAAGGGTGGAATTCCCCTTTTTTCGGCAGAAAAAAATATAGATTGAATGGCCTCGAATCGCCGATCCCCAATCTTAGATGAAATTCCAGTTCCTCCGGAGCCAAACGGCTCGTCCACAAATCACTAGCGGACGAGTCAAACCTCCAAAGGGAGGGGAATTTTCTCAAAGAAGGGAAATCGGCAGTTTTCAGGCTATTTTACCTACACATTAGGAAACAAATTCTACTTTTTGAGAATACCAAAGAAGGGGAATTCCACTTTTCCCACCCCTTCTCGTCCGCTAGTGTCGTTGTCGTCCACTAATCACTAGCGGACGAGAAGGGGTGGGAAAAATGAAATTCCCCCCTCTTTGGTGGTTTCAATACAAAGAGTTTGTTCCTTAAGTTGTAGGTGAAATGACCGGAAAACTGCCAATTCCCCCCTCTTTGGCGAAATTCCCCTCCCTTTGGAGGGTTAGCTCGTCCGCCAGTGGGTGGGAAAAGTGGAATTCCGCCTCTTTCGCGTTCTAAATAAATTCCTCTTTCGCGTTGAGTTTCTTTTCAAAGGTGTAGGTAAATAGGCCTAAATTCCACCTGTCCACTAGCGGACAACAAGCCGTGGGAACAGAGGAAGAATTTCCTCCTCTTGGGCCTTTTCATAAAGTAGAATTTGTTCCCTAAGGTGTAGGTAAAATGTTCTGAAGACTGCCATTTCCCCCCTCTTTGGCGGAATTCCCCTCCCTTTGGAAAGCTGACTCGTCCGCCAGTGGTATTATCTAATTATCATTGAAGTCGGTATCGTTCTTGCAACCTTCTAAAGGACTAAAAGATGATTTAGATGAAAACTGTTAATTCCTCCCTGACGAGATATACCTCCAAAATGAGGGGAACTTTCGTCAAAAAGGATGAAATAGCAGTTCTAAGGCCCTTCTACCTACACCTCAGGGAACAAACTGCATTTTTTATAGAAGCCAAAGGCGGGGAATTCTACTTTTCCCTCCCTTCCTCGTTCGCTAGAGATTCCTTCTTTCTTCATATGTTTGACAACGAATGGTTCGTGACACTGGTAGACGTGAAAGGGTGGGAAAAGTGGAATTCTCCTCTCTTTGGCAATTTCGAAAAGTAGAATATGTATGTTCCCTAAGGTTTTGATATAATGGCTTAAAATCTGCCGAGTCCCCCTCTTTGGGGAAATTCCCCTCCCTTTGGAGATTTGTCTTGTCCGCAAGTGGCTCGAGAGACGATATTTCTGGTCCGTTCTTTATGTTTACTATAGGTCAAAGTGACTCTTCTCCGTGACTAAATGGAAACGTTGTCACTCACTCAATCACACACTCATTCATTCACTCACTCACCAACTTACTCACTCATTCACCCACTTATTCACTCACTCTCACTCATTCATTCATTCATTCATTCACTCACTCTCTTTACTGTAGGTTATGAGGTCAAAGTGACTCTTCTCCGTGACTAAATGGAAACGTTATCACTCACTCAATCACACACTCATTCATTCACTCACTCACCAACTCACTAACTCATTCACTCACTTATTCACTCACTCTCACTCATTCATTCATTCACTCACTCACTTTACTGTAGGTTATGAGGTCAAAGTGACTCTTCTCTGTGATTAAATGGAAACTGTGCCTGATAACAACTATGCTTCCCTGTTCAGGGAAGCCATTTGGACCGTCTTCAAGGAAAACCTAATGATTATGGTATAAACTGTAAAAATGACTGAATTGGTCTACATATGTACCACAAGTAAATACTGAGACTCACTGTCACTCACTCACTCATTCATTCCCTCACTCACCAACTTACTCACTATTTCACCCACTTACTCACTCAACCTCATTCATTCACTCACTCACTTACTCACTCACTCACTCACTCACTCACTTGTTTTTGTTGTTCTGCAGTTTTTGTAGCTTGCTGTAGCTTTCTTTTGTTTTCATTGAAGTTTGACGTTAACCGATTGACTAACTGATTTACTAACTTACTGACTGACGGATGACTGACTGATGGAATGACTGACTGACAGACTGACGGAATGACTGACTGACTAGATGACTGTCTGACTTGCTGACGGACTGAATAACTGACTGACAGACTGACGGAATGACTGACTGACGGATTGACTGAATGTTAGACTCTTTGACTGATTGACCGATTGGTTGAATGACTCGACTGACCAACGTGAAACTCGAAATGAATGTGAAACATTAGTTTTTTATTTGGGTATTATGTATCGTAAGTTTCTCTAAAACGTATTTCATTTGAAAATTTTCGTGATTCATTGAAAAATCAACTTTAATGCTATTTTATATACGCATTAGGGAAAAAAATTTTGACAAAGAGGACAAAGCCCACCTTTTCTCGTGTATTATCAGCATACATGCAGTTGAACTGACCAATAAATCGGTAACCATTTTATTACGACAGACAGCTGTGTAAAAAATTGTACCAATTAATCAATAAAATGTACCAACTGACCAATAAAAATTGTTGCGCAAATAATTACACTTGAATATTAATTGGGTGAACAAATGTACTGTGCATAAGGCTTTCTCAATCTCATAATTATTATCAAAGGATAAAATGTTACTACGAATTTGTATATCAGAACGCGAAACATAAGAACATTTGGTAATAATAAATAGACTTTTCCCTGCATGCACAAATGGAAGATTATGGGCAATTATTATTTTATAAAAATAATAGCGAAAAGTCATATCTTGAAGAGGAATATAAATAAAATGTATAGGATGATCGAATTGAAAACAAAGAGTACGAATTTGATCGAGTGTGGTAGAGGTTGTAAAAATAATTATTACATAAATAATAGTTACATAAATACAAAATAAAAGTAAAATAGATATAATTTTTTTTGAAAAGTCGTGCATGAAATATGTTTTCTGAGAATTGCTGAAAGCAGTAACGCTCATTCGAATTTATAAACTGTTTTATATAAACTGCGGAGTTTGCTTTGAATCGACGGGCTGTGAAGCATCTTTCCAAACCCCAGTAATTTTCCTAGAATTTAACCCATACACGAAATTTTATGAGGTGGGTGACCACTAAAATACCACCGCTGCGCGGGCCTAACGCGCTTGTCCTCGCTACCGCTTGCCGGAAAAGCCAGCCTTACGATAGGTAATCGGGGGTTAACGATTTTAAACTTCATATGGAATATAATTTTGGTGACAGAGTTATTTTGCGTTTAGTAAAAATTCTAGAAAAATTACTGGGTTTTGTAATTTTGCGGCTGTGAATCAACCGCGGTGGCCAAACGGCCGTGGTCGTGTCGGCGCACAATAGAAGTTGGCGCGGATGACTCGACCGATTATCAGATTGCGGCACAGGGATCTATTTACGACCCGCTTACATTCCTCCCATACAAAGCATTTCCTGTTGCCTGTGTGAAAATGAGGGTCAGTGAGTGAGTGAGTTAGTGGGTGAGTGAGTGAGTGTGTCAATGAGTGTGTCAATGAATGAGTGAGTGAGTGAATCAGTGAGTGTGTCAATGAGTGAGTGAGTAAGTGAGTGCACTTGTGGGTGAATCGGTGAGTGTGTCAATAAGTGAGTGAGTTAGCGTGAGATGGGTGATCAGCGAGTGTGTCAATGAGTGAGTAAGTGAGTTCGCGTTTGGGTGAATCAGTGAGTGCGTCAATGAGTGAGTGATTAAGTGAGTTCGCATGTGGGTTAATCAGTGGGTGTGTCAATGAGTGAGTGAGTGAGTGAGTGAGTGAGTGAGTGAGTGAAACAGTGAGTGTGTCAATGAGTTAGTAAGTGAGTTCGCGTGTGGGTGAATCAGTGAGTGTGTCAATGAGTGAGTAAGTGAGTTCGCGTGTGGGCGAATCAGTGAGGGTGTCAATGATTGAGTGAGTGAGTGAGTGAATCAGATGTCAATGAGTGAGTGAGTGAGTTCACGTGTGGGTGAATCATTTAGTGTGTCAATTAGTGAGTGAGTGAGTGAGTAAGTGTGTGGGTGAATCATTTAGTGTGTCAATGAGTGAGTGAGTAGGTGAGTTCGCATGTGGGTGAAGCAGTGAGTTTGTCAATGAGTGAGTGAGTGAGTGAGTGAGTGAGTGAGTGAGTGAGTGAGTGAGTAAGTGTGTGGGTGAATCATTTAGTGTGTCAATGAGTGAATGAGTGAGTGAGAGTTAGCAGAACCAACATGTGTTATCTAACGGGTAGCATTGAAGCTGCGCTTCGGCCATGGAGAAACAAACAATGAATAGTACGAGAAAGGTGACGGCTGAAACATACGAACAAAGGATAGTTTTATGGACACCCCGTATATTAGAAAAGCTAAGAAAGTAACATAAGAGTATAAAGGAGTGAGCTTTCTAACTTACAGAGAAAATGTTTGTACTAATACACTTGTTATGGTAGAGCGCATGTTAATAGGAATTAAAACGAACTCACACCTCTCACTAATTCACTCCATAACTGATTCAGTCACTGGTTCATTATTCGGTCACACACTCGCAAACGTCCTACATATGTAGCTTAACTAACTCATTCCTTAACCCAAAGCCAACTCACTCACTCATTCACTAAATCACTCACTCACTAACTCACTCACTAACTCACTCAATCACTCACTCACTAACTCTCTAATTCACTCAATAACTGATTCATTCACTGATTCACCATTCACTCACAGACGCCCTACATAGCTTAATTAACTCATTCATTAATGCAAAGCCAACCTGAAGTCATGGCGTAGATTTTGGATTCGAAGT
>OZ038447.1:24492495-24499995 GCA_964036265.1 Daptonema setosum | reverse complement strand
AGTGGTCTACTGCGGTTGATAGATAGTGGTCATGGGGTAAATCTGATATATAGTTGCACAAAATTATTATGATATATAGTGGTTTTGATGGATTGTTGGCCCCAACCATGTGGTACCCTTCTTTCAAACACATCACATACACAC
This sequence comes from Daptonema setosum, assembly GCA_964036265.1. Lineage (NCBI taxonomy): Eukaryota > Metazoa > Nematoda > Chromadorea > Monhysterida > Xyalidae > Daptonema > Daptonema setosum. The sequence goes on along the minus strand of OZ038447.1, from coordinate 24,499,851 downwards.
TATATATATTGTTGGTCGTATAATGGACGGTGACATCGGGAAATTCGTGACACGTCCCAAATTTGTGACACGTCCCAAATTTGAGACACGTCCCAAATTCGTGACACGTCCCGAAATTGCCTACGCAAGAAGGTGACGGCAATACAGGGTATGTTTTTATCGCGTGTTGAGAGCATGCTCAACGATGAACTAACACCATAGTTATTGCTCTATTAATTCAATTTATTTATCTTCCGATGTTTTCGATTCTTTCCTTTCAAAGGTTTCATGTTTGTTTGCAGGGTATGCAGTCATAGTCCCGCCCGAGAGTAATGAAACACAAAAAATCCTACCGGGAATTTTCCCTTAATCCCGCAGAATCACTAGCGGACGAGAAGGGGTGGGAAAAGGGGAATTCCCCCCTCTTTGGCGTTTTCAAGAAGTATAATTTGTTCCCTAAGGTGTAGCTAAAATGACCAAAAAAACTGCCAATTCCCCCCTCTTTGACGAAATTCCCCTCCCTTTGAAAGATTGGCTCGTCCGCCAGTGCGCAGAATAGACCGATTTTTCGCAGCAGCAACTGTTATTTTTTTCCTTTGATGTTATTGGGAGGATGAAGGTCAGTTTGTTACTGATCAGTGAATGGTTGAGTAAAGTCGGTAATTAAGTTATATGGTTGCCTAACAACACGCAATAAAATCATACCCTGTATTGATTTTATTGCGTGTCATGAATAGGCAAATCAGAGACGTGTCACATATTTGCCAACTTCCTGCTTACGACATATACATTCGTATCGTGTCATTCTGAATTGAATCGTAAAGTGCTTTCGAATCATTTCACCTTAGTGAAACTTTTCCATTCATGCAAATCACTGACGGACGAGAGCCGAACCTCCAAAGGTAGGCGAATCTTGTCAAAAAGGTAAGAATCGGCGAAAACGTCGCCATTTTGCCTCCACCTCAAGGGTTAAACCATACGTTTTGAAACCACTATTGAGGGGGGAAATCCACTTTTCCCTCCCTTCTCGTCCGCTAGTGATGTATGCTATAAAATGAGGTCAAATCAGTGCGACGTAGGCGACACAATTGATTCATGTTTGATAAAAATGAGTTTAAAAAGTACTAGCGGAGGAGAAGGGGAGGGAAAGGTGGAATTCTCCCTCTTTGGCGTTTTTTAAGTAGAGTTTGTTCCCCAAGGTGTAGGTAAAAGGGCCTGATACCTGCCGATTCCCCCTCTTTGACGAAATTTCACTCCCTTTGAGAATTTAGCTCGTCCGCCAGTGAGACACACATAATCCATGCTTGATAAAAATGAGTTTAAAGTAAAGGCTTCATGTGGCGGACGAGCTAAATCTCTAAAGGGAGGGGAATTTCGCCAAAGAGGGGGGATCGGTAGTTTTCAGGCAATGTTACCTACACCTTTAAGGAACAAACTCGACTTTTTAAATTCGCTAAAGAGGGGGAACTACACTTTTCCCATCATTCTCGTCCGCTAGTGACACACATAATCTGTTTGATAAAAATGAGTTTAAAGTGAAGGCTTCATGTCATTAGCAGACATGGCGAAAGTCTGACCTGTTGGCTCGGTCGGTGTTTCCATACCGTAGCGGACGAGAAGGGGAGGAAAAAGTAGAATTCCCCCGTCTTTGGTGTTTTCCAGAAGTGGAATTTTGTTCCCAAGGTGTAGGTAAAATTGCCAATCCCCCTTCTATGACGAAATTCCCCTCTCTTTGGAGGTTTAGTTTGTCCGCCAGTGGTAAGGTAAGGCGGTTCATGGAATCCCGAGAGAAACGGTGCCCTTTCAAACTCCGTCTCCTAAACTCAGTCGGGCAAAGCTCGTTACAATAAGTAATCGCGTGATCAAGACGCTTATTGAACGGTTGGCAAGTTTTATTGACATTCAGCTTCAGTTTCACCGTGTTGCTAAGCTCAATACCGAAGTTGTAAAAAAGCAGACGTGGCATAGTTACAAGATACATATGATACTTATAGCGTCTGGTATTATCTGCCATTATCGTCTAATGGAAGGTGTCGCTCCTACTGTGCACTGGCAGACGAGATAATTCTCCAAAGAGAGGGGAATTTCGTCAAAGAGGGGGAAATGGTAGTTTTGAGGCTATTTTATCTACACCTAAGGGAACAAATTCCACTTTTTTACAACGCCAAAGAAGGGGGAATTCCACTTTTCCCTCCCTTTCTCGTCCGCTAGTGCTACTGTGCATGACCGACCGACTGCAAGTACAGGGTGTCCCATTTAAAATTCCGCATTTTTACTTTGACTAACAACCGCAATTCTAGTCGATTTTTAAATTTCCGGCGCCAAGCTATAGACAATTCTTGGCTATTTTGTTTATTTTTTTATTTTTCCAAATCTATCTCACGAATCCATTTTTAAGATAAACTTCCCGACAAACCTGTTTTTTTACGTTTTTGCCCTGAAGTCAACACCAGCGGACGAGGAAGTAGAATTTGTTCCATAAGGTATAATGGCTTAGTTTCTGTGAAATCCCCCCCCCCCCTCTTTGGGATGATTCCCTTCCCTTTGGAGGTTTGGCTCGTCCGCGAATCAGTGGTTTTCTTAAACGATAGCGTGACCGTTGCAAACGAAATTTTAATAATTTAAATCGCTGTAAAGCCTGTAAAAAAGAATAATTGTAGAATAATGACACTCCTGGAGGCATTTTTGGCTTTCGTTCTAGTATTTAATGACTTTTCGCTGCTGGTTTACATTATCTTTGTCGCGCTACTCTTTCGTTACAGGTGAGATATGGAGAAATTGAGTCTGACAGTGAGTAAGTCAGTGAGTGAGTGAGAGAGTGAGTGAGTTAGTGAGTGAGTGAGTGAGTGAGTGAGTGAGTGAGTGAGTGAGTGAGTGAGTGAGTGAGTGAGTGAGTGAGTGAGTGAGTGAGTGAGTGAGTGAGTGAGTGAGTGAGTGAGTGAGTGAGTGAGTGAGTGAGTGAGTGAGTGAGTGAGTGAGTGAGTGAGTGAGTGAGTGAGTGAGTGAGTGAGTGAGTGAGTGAGTGAGTGAGTGAGTGAGTGAGTGAGTGAGTGAGTGAGTGAGTGAGTGAGTGAGTGAGTGAGTGAGTGAGTGAGTGAGTGAGTGAGTGAGTGAGTGAGTGAGTGAGTGAGTGAGTGAGTGAGTGAGTGAGTGAGTGAATGAGTGAGTGAGTGAGTGAGTGAGTGAGTGAGTGAGTGAGTTTTAATGGTAATGAAGTGATTCCAGGTAAGCTTAACCAACGATTCGAAGTCCCGAAAAGTGTTAACCAATCTCTGCTTGATTGGAGCGCTACTTACGTTCCCTCTATTCGTTATGGCTGCAATTGACGGCTCACTATTTATGTGAGTGAGTGCTTGAGCGAATGAGTGAGTGAGTAAGTGAGTGCTTGAGCGAATGAGTGAGTGAGTGAGTGAGTGAGTGAGTGAATGAGTGAGTGAATGAGTGAGTGAAAGAGTGAGTGAGTGAGTGAATGAATGAATGAGTGAGTGAGTGAGTGAGTGAGCTTATTTCCCGGAACATTACTGATACTCATAGAGCTCATTACCATCCGGTAATTCTTAGGAACTGGGCCCAGGGAAGAAATAACGTGCCATTTATCTTTGCAGTAATTTTTATTTTTGTTTTTTGTTGTTGTTTTTTGTTGTTTTTGTGATAGTTTTTTGTTGTTTTCATTCAAGTTACGCTCTATTCTTCGGTGAATTTGAAGTCGCCTGGAAAGCCACCCTCTGGTTGCACTACGCCATGATAGTAATGTTGGTATGTCAGAATCCATATTTGGTTACGATGCTCTCCATGGCTGTTCGTGTTAAATGGCTGACCATGTTCGGGTTAACGAAATTTGTGGGAAACGCTGACTCAGGTGAGCATGAGACTGACTGACTGACTGACTGACTGACGGATTGACTGACGGACTGCCTGACTCACTGACTCACTGACTGTCTGACTGACTGGCTGACTGACTGACTGACTGACTGACCGACTGGCTGACTGACTGACGGATTGTCTGACGGACTGCCTGACTCACTGACTGACTCACTGACTGATTGACTGACTGATATACCAACTGACTGACTGACTGACTGACGGTCTGACTGATTGACTGACTGACTAATCGCTTGTCTGTTTAAACAAATACTTCCAGTACGTCAGCTCCCGCTGCGACGTCTGAACAATGTGAAACCCGGAATGACAGTGCAACCTTAGTTTTTTTGGGATTATTTATCGTACTTTTCTCTGAAACATATTCCCTTTGAAATTTTTCATGTTCATGGAAATCTTTATTTTTTGTATCCATCCGAATACGCCTTTTCACTCATCAAATTCTTACCATGTCAGATAGTGCTCTCGGGATTCTTGGTGACGTTCCGGAACCTTTCGGAGCTCAGAAACAGACGAACATGTCGAAACGAAACATTTCGCAACGTTACTTTAAATATTTTGCCGAAAAGCGGCAGCTCGAACATGAAGGCACCAGCGAACGAGAAGGGAGGGAAAATCGAAATTAAAGGAAGCTGTATAACTGTTTCACCGATAAAGAGATAAAGACCCGGAACTGCATCTGCTGGGACACCCTGTACATAGGAGGGAAAAGGGGTGGGAACGGTGGCATTCCCCTCTCTTTGTCAAAAATAAAGAATTTACTTAGATCGCTGGCGGAAGAGCTAATCCTTCAAAGGGAGGGTAATTTCGTCAAAGAGGGGGAATTGGCAGTTTTCAGGTCATTTTATACACCTTAGGGAACGAACTTTCTGAAACTGCCAAAGAGGGGGGAATTCCACTTTTCTGTTCTTCCCTCGTCCGCAAATGCTCCTGCTATTCCACTTACTGTACATATGTATATGTGAAATTTAATGCCATTTTTTCTACGCCTTAGGGAAATCATTTTTTTATTTTTGACAAAGAGGGGGCAATGTCATTTTACCCACCCCTTCCTTCCTGTGCATCATCAGCATAAGAGCCTTTTACACGCAGTTGAACTGGCCTGTTATTCGGAAAACATTTTATTACGATACGACAAACAGCGGTGTTAAAAGTTGTACCAATTAATCAATAAAAATGGTTGCAGAAATTATTACAATTGAATATTAATTGGGTGAACAAATGAACAGTGCATAAGGCTTTCTGTTTCTCATAAATATTTTCAAATGACAATTTGTCCTCCGAATTCGTTTATTAGTAAGACTTTTCCCTTCACGCACAAATAAAATATCTGTTGGCAATTATTGTTTTATAAAAATAATAGCGAAAGGTCATATCTTGAGGAGTTATATATATAAAATGTATAAGATGATCGAATTGAGAACAAAAGTATGAATTTGTTGTTGAAAAGTGAATCAAGTATGATAGGTGTTTGTATAAATGAAAATTACACATTTTTTATGAAAATCACGCAACCATTCAAACAACATTCGTCAACACGCGAAAGATCATTTGCTAATACCATAAGTAGAGACTTTTCCCTGCACGCACGAATGAATTATCTGTGGGCAATTATTATTTTATAAAAATAATAGCGAAAGGTCATATCTTGAAGAGTTATATATGTATATAAAATGTATAGGATGATCGAATTGAGAACAAAAAGTATGAATTTGTTGCTGAAAAGTTGTTCAAGTATGGTGTTGTTTGTATAAATAAAACTTAAATAATGTAAATGAAAGTCACGCAACAATTCAAGAAACATTCGTCAACACGCGTAACAACATTGGTTAATACTGTAAGTAAGACTTTTCCCTGCACGCACAAATGAAATTTATGTGGGCAATTATTATTTTATAAAAATAATAGCGAAAAGTCATATCTTGAAGAGTAATATATATAAAATGCATAGGATGATCAAATTGAGAACAAAAAGTATGAATTCGTTGTTGAAAATTTGATTAAATTTTTGTATAAATAAAAGTTACACCTTTTTTGAAAAGTCGCGCATCAAATAGTTTTTCTGAGAACTGCTGAAAGCGGTAACGTCCATTAAAATTTAGTTTTTTCATAAACTGCGGAATTTTTCTCCGAATCGACGGACTGTGAATCAACCGTGGTAGCCAAACCGTCGTCGTCGCGACGGCGCACAATAGAAGTTGGCGCGGATGACTCTGCCAATTATAAGATTACGGCACAGGGATCTATTTTGGATCCGCCTACATTCCTCCCATACAAAGCATCGTCGTTTGCCTGAAAATGAGTGTCAGTGAGTGAGTGAGTGAGTGAATCAGTGAGTGTGTCAATGAATGAGTGAGTGAGTGAGTGAGTGAGTGAATCAGTGAGTGTGTCAATGAATGAGTGAGTGAGTGAGTGAGTGAGTGAGTGAGTGAGTGAGTGAGTGAGTGAGTGAGTGAGTGAGTGAGTGAGTGAGTGAGTGACTGAGTGAGTGTGTCAATGAGTGAGTGGGTGAGTGGGTGGGTGAATCAGTGAGTGTGTCAATGAGTGAGTGAGTGATTGAGTTCGCGTTTGGCTGAATCAGTGAGTGTGTCAACGAGTGAGTGAGTGAGTGAATAAGTGAGTGTATCAATAAGTGAGTGTGTGAGTGAGTTCGCGAGTGTTTGAGTCAGTGAGTGTGTCAACGAGTTAGTGAGTGATTGAGTTCGCGTGTGGGTGAATCAGTGAGTGTGTCAATGAGTGAGTGAGTGAATACGTGAGTGTGTCAATGAGTGAGTGAGTGAATACGTGAGTGTGTCAATGAGTGAGTGAGTAAGTGAATAAGTGAGTTATCAACCAACATGTGTTATCCAATGGGTAGCAGTGAAGCTGTGCTTCGGCCATGGAGAAACAGACAATGAATAGTACGAGAAAGGTGACGGCTGAAACATAAAAACGCAGATAGTTTTATCGACACCCTGTATGTATCAGAAAAGCTAAAAAAAATAACACAAGAGCATAACAGGGAACTCACTCACTAACTCACTCACTAACTCACTTACTAACTCACTTACTAATTCACTCAATAACTGATTCATTCACTGATTCACCATTCACACACAGACGCCCTACATAGCTTAATTAACTCATTCATTAACCCAAAGCCAACCTGAAGTCATGTCGTAGATTTTTTGATTCCACTAATACGTCTGATAGGAAAATAATCACCGCAACCGCACGTGGTTGAGTACTATTTATGTCAGATAACAATATTTGTGCGCACGTTCCAGTTGACTATAATAGCAGGTTGGAATTCTGTAAAATAGTAGGGGTGATTAAATTCGATGAAATTCGTCCATAATATGGTAATTTCCTATTTTATATTAAAATCTAAATGAGAGTTTATGTTTATTCCAGATTTGCTGGTAAGAAGGTTTTTTAAAAACGCCTGTTCTCTATGTTATGTGTAGAAAGTTTAACGGTCACAGTTATAAAATCGATCAGTTGTTGACGTGAAACAAT
>OZ038447.1:24485922-24492295 GCA_964036265.1 Daptonema setosum | reverse complement strand
TGATGACTTACAAACACTCACCGAACCACACGTGCACAGTCTGATGACGTTTCAAACACTTTCCGAACCCACACGTGTCCAGTCTGATGACGTACAAACACTTAGCGAACCCACACGTACACAGTCTGATGACGTAAAAAAACTTACCCAAACCGCACGTGCACAATCTGGTGGCTCACAAACACTCACCGAACCCGCACGTGCACAGTCTGATGACGTACAAACACTCACCGAACCCACACGTGCACAGTCTGATGACGTATAAACATTCACCGAACCCACACGTGCACAGTCTGATGACGTACAAACACTTACCGAACCCACACGTGCACAGTCTGATAACGTACAAACACTCAACGAACCCACACGTGCACAGTCTGATGACTTACAAACACTTACCGAACCCACACGTGCACAGTCTATTAACCTGCAAACACTTACCGAACCCACACGTGCACAGTCTAACAACCTGCAAACACTTACCGAACCCACACGATCACAGTCTGATGACTTACAAACACTCACCGAACCCGCACGTGCAAAGTCTGAATACGAACAAACACTCATCGAACCCGACCCGCACGCGCACAATCCGTACGTCCTACAACCGTACGCGCACGTTCTTATTCTTGCACGTGCACAGTCTGATGACGTACAAACACTCACCGAACCCGTACGTGCACAGTCTGATGACGTACAAACACTCACCGAACCCGCACGTGCACAGTCTGATGTCGTACAAAAACTCATCGAACCCGCACGCGCACGGTCTTATTCTTGTACGTGCACAGTCTGATGACGTACAAACACTCACCGAAACCGTACGTGCACAGTCTGATGACGTACAAACACTCACCGAACCAGCACATGCACATTCTGATGTCGTACAAACACTCACCGAACCCGCACGCGCACAATCCGTACGTCTACAACCGTACGCGCACGGTCTTATTCTTGTACGTGCACAGTCTGATGACGTACAAACACTCACCGAAACCGTACGTGCACAGTCTGATGACGTACAAACACTCACCGAACCAGCACATGCACATTCTGATGTCGTACAAACACTCTCCGAACCCGCACGCGCACAATCCGTACGTCTACAACCGTACGCACACGGTCTTATTCTTGTACGTGCACAGTCTGATGACGTACAAACACTCACCGAACCCGTACGTGCACAGTCTGAGGACGTACAAACACTCACCGAACCCGCACGTGCACAGTCTGATGTCGTACAAACACTCACCGAACCCGCACGCGCACAATCCGTACGTCTACAACCGTACGCGCACGGTCTTGTTCTTGCACGTGCACAGTCTGATGACGTACAAACACTCACCGAACCCGTACGCGCACGCTCCGTACGTCTTACAACTGCACGCGCACGGTACTATTCCTGCACGTGCACAGTCCGTCTGTCCACAGTACCGCACGTGCACAGTCCGACTTCTGCACGCCCACAGTCCGCCCGTCTACCATACCGTACGTGCACAGTCCTATCCGTCCACAGTCTCCCCCCCCAGACTGTGGACGTGCACGCACGAGCGGGACAGGTGTGCCTCCGATTTTCTTGTTTTCTACTCCAAAACAATGCAAAATGACCTGATATTTTCAAAAACGTACAGAAACGTGATTTAATTTTTTTTCAATCTGTTAGTTTTTTTCACGTTTTGTGTTCAACTGAAACGAGTTGTACTGAAACTAACACGGTGTATAATGTTTCAAATGATTATTGAACTGCTGTGAAACTGTAATCGAGCCACAGTTCAACTGGATTCTCAATTGAAAGTTGCCCGATTATGCATTGCAATCATAGTATGAACATTGTTGTCAACGTGGGCCATATCTTACGCGCGGTAGATCTCAAAAATACCGCCCTCCGATTTTTTTTTCTTTCTTCACCAAAACGACGCGAAATGACTTCAAGTTTCTAAAAATGACAAAATTTTTGGCGGCCTGACATTTTTGCTAGGTTAAAAAACCAACAACGTAAAAAAAACGTGTCGAAATTTTTTTCAAATTTTTTAGTTTTTTCTCACGTTTTGTGCTCAAAACAGAGTTGTACTGAAACTAACACGGTGTATGAAGTTTCAAATGATTCATTGAACTGCTGTGAAACTGTAATCAAGCCACAGTTCAAATGGATTCTCAATTGAAAGTTGCCCGATTATGCATTGCAATCATAGTATGAACATTGTTAACATCGAGGGCCATATCTTACGCGCGGTAAATCTCAAAAATCCCGTCCTCAGATTTTTTTACGTTCTTCACCAAAACGACGCGAAATGACTTCAAGTTTCTAAAAATGACAAAATTTTTGCCGGCCCGACACTTTTGCTAGGTTAAAAAGGCCAACAACGTAAAAAACGTGTCAACATTTTTTTCAACTTTTTTAGTTTTTTCTCACGTTTTGTGCTCAAAACAGAGTTGTACTGAAACTAACACGGTGTATGATGTTTCAAATGATTCATTGAACTGCTGTGAAACTGTAATCAAGCCACAGTTCAATTGGATTCTCAATTGAAAGTTGCCCGATTATGCATTGCAATCATAGTATGAACATTGTTAACATCGAGGGCCATATCTTACGCGCGGTAAATCTCAAAAATCCCGTCCTCAGATTTTTTTACGTTCTCCACCAAAACGACGCGAAATGACTTCAAGTTTCTAAAAATGACAAAATTTTTGCCGGCCCGACACTTTTGCTAGGTTAAAAAGGCCAACAACGTAAAAAAAACGTGTCAACATTTTTTTCAACTTTTTTAGTTTTTTCTCACGTTTTGTGCTCAAAACAGAGTTGTACTGAAACTAACACGGTGTATGATGTTTCAAATGATTCATTGAACTGCTGTGAAACTGTAATCAAGCCACAGTTCAATTGGATTCTCAATTGAAAGTTGCCCGATTATGCATTGCAATCATAGTATGAACATTGTTGTCAACGTGGGCCATATCTTACGCGCGGTAAATCTCAAAAATCCCGTCCTCCGATTTTTTTACTTTCTTCACCAAAACGACGCGAAATGACCTTAAGTTTCTAAAAATGACAAAATTTTTGCCGGCCCGACACTTTTGCTAGGTTAAAAAGCCAAAAACGTGAAAAAATGACAATTTTTGATGTTGACTTTTTCTAATACTTATGGCTGAAATTAATATCAATAATGCATTTAATTTACCTAAACTCATGTTGCATATCAACTAAAGTACCCCCAAGGTGTACAACTATTAGCCATTTGATTACTCTCAAACACGTTGTTGTTATGACCCATCGACCGTACACCCCTCAAAATGGTCGTCTCAAAAATTGGTGAAAAATGAAAATTTGCTGTAACTAGCAGTAGGGTGCACCAATGACAAAAAAAATTTATGTGGAATATCAGGGCATTGGTACCTCCCATCAACCCAAGAATGAGCCCCGGGATCAAAAATTTTGCGGAAGCCCAAGCCGGGATGCTCGAGTTTCTCAGACAGTGACTCTTAAAAGAGTGATCATTTACCTACTCACTCAGTCATTCACTCATTCCATCACCCAACCACTCACTCACTCATTCACTCACCCATCCTTTCAGTCACTCACTCACTCACTCACCCACTCACTCACTCACTCACTCACTCACTCTCTCACTCACTCACTCACTCACTTACTCACTCACCCGCTCACTCACTCACTCACTCACTCACCCGCTCACTCACTCTCTCACTCACTCACTCACCTAGTCACTTACTCACTCACTCACTCACTCACTCACTCATTCCATCAAACACCCACCCACTCAACCACTCACTCACTCACTCACTCACTCACTTCAGCCTTCACGGTTATCTGCTCCCATGACCTCCATGCATCCAATAATCAGGAAATCGCCGCCGCCTTCAGCACCCTCCGTAACTGATAACGAATATGACCGATATTTGTCTGATCCGTGGGAAAACCGTGAAATCAAACTGGAAGTTAGCCGTTCATTCTTTTGTTTTTTTTCGATTGATTTTCCGATTGAGTGAGTGAGTGCGTGAGTGAGTGAGTGACTGAGTCAGTCACTCAGTGAGTCTGTGACTGACTGACCTGACTGACTGACTGACTGACTGACTGACTGACTGACTGACTGACTGACTGACTGACTGACTGACTGACTGACTGACTGATTGGCTGAGTGACCGGCTTAGTTGGTTGTGTGTTAGACTTTGGATCGCCGGCTTCCGGGTTCGACTCTCGCCTACGGGTGATGCTGATGATACACACGATATAGCCCGGTACGCACACATACCACTGATAATCTTATTGGGTTTGAGTTGGGAGCCAACTGCAAGGCTGGAGTGGCGAGGCGTGCTCTGGTGAGAGCGGGACAAATCCCGAACAACCTTTCCCTCACCGTACGTGGTCACTGTATGTGGTTCACCGATGTTGTGAATTGAGGGCCATACGAACAAACAAACTGAGTGGCTGAGTGACTGACCTGACTGAGTACCCTACTGACTGAGTACCCTACTGAGTGAATAAGTAAGTGAGTGAGTGAGTGAGTGAGTGAGTTGTTTCTTTGTTTTGGCCCTCAATTCACAACATCGGTGAACCACATACGGTGAAGGAGAGGTTGTTTGGGATTTGTCCTGCTCTCTAGAGGATACGTCTCGCCACTCCAGCCTCAGAGTTGGCTCTAAACTGGAGCACGATTATCAGTGTAATCGTATGTGTGCGTACCGGGCTATATCGAGTGTGTCTTCACCCGTACGCTGACCGCCACCACCCAACCCAGCAGCCGAGAGTCGAACCCGGGACCTGGCGGTCCAAAGTCTAACACTCAACCAACTAAGCTAGACGGCCGGTAGTGAGTGAGTGAGTGAGTGAGTGAGTGAGTGAGTGAGTGAGTGAGTGAGTGAGTGAGTGAGTGAGTGAGTGAGTGAGTGAGTGAGTGAGTAAGAGAGTGAGTGAGTGAGTGACTGAGTGAGTGAATGAGTGACTGAGTGAGTGAGTGAGTGAGTGAGTGAGTGAGTAAATGAGTGTCACTTTTAAATATTTTAACTTCAGTCTACTTCCCTCGATTATCCACATTGTGCCCCTTCTACGTCCAATGAACCAGCACGACAACAACAACAACAACAACAACAACAACAACAACAACAACAACAACAACAACAACAACAACAGCAACAACAACAGAGCAGTCGAGAGGCATCAGCAATGTCTTCCAGCAATCTGAGAACAAACGCTATTGTTGTGGATGCGGGAAAAACTGAATCGGCTGCCACTGAGAAAACCACTGCTAAAAAGCTGCGATTAGAGATCCGGTCAGCGCCTGACACAACTAGCACTCAAAGTAGTGCCGAAGATACTGATTCAGAGAAACCGAAAAAATTTGCCCTACCGACAGACCAGGAATACGACGATTATCTGATGATATTGAAAGGCGAAAAACAGTGTGAAAAACGCCTTCGATACCGGTTATTCAAGCGATACAAAGCGGCAGAAGATGGCAAGACGTTGCTGAATTCTGCAAACAACTTTCCGGTGCTCCGACAATCACAACTACCAGATTTACTCAAGGAGTATCACGACAACAGAGGGCATCCGGGACGGGACGCCACAACTCAATCCTTGAAAGAAAAGTTCGGTTACCTCTTCAAGAATGAAGTTGTTAATTACATACAGAACTGTATGACATGTGCGGCAAGAAAAACGATGGTAAAACCACCAAGTGGCGAGCCAATATACTCGAAGCTATGAGCCACCACGACCACAAGCTATGAGCCACCACGACCACCTGCGAAAAAACCCAAATAAGTGATGTAAAATGACAATACATGAAAGTGATAATGCATATGAGAAACACCCTGATACATGCATATGACGTACAATAATCACACACCCTGTATTGGGGTCCACCAATTGACCAGTCAATCCGAGGTCATGACCGCCGATTGGCGGGTATACCGCCGATTTCCTACGACATATACACTGGCGGACGAGCAAAACCTCCAAAGGGAGGGGAATTTTGTCAAAGAGGGGGGAATTGGCAGTTTTGGAGCCATTTTACCTTCACCATAGGAAACAAACTTTACTTTTTGAAGCGGCCAAAGAGGGGGAATTCCACTTTTCCGTTATCCCTCATCCGCTAGTGGACATATACAATGAATTACAGCTCGGTCAGTGTTTGCTTGTTTATAAAAAATATTTTATGAACCGGTTACACACGTATTCAATCACTGGCGGACGAGCTGAATTCCCAAAGGGAGGGGAGTTTTGCCGAAGAGGAGGGATTTGGCCGAAAATAGGTCATTTTACCTACACCTTAAGGGAAAAAATCTACTTTTTAAAATCGCCAAAGAGTGGGGAATTCCACTTTCCCCTCCCCTTCTCGTCCGCTAGTGGTCT
>OZ038447.1:24475922-24480922 GCA_964036265.1 Daptonema setosum | reverse complement strand
CCGACCAATATTAGTCAGCCTTTTACTGACTATTCGGCAATTTCGAGCGATCCACCATCAACTAGTTATAATGTGAATCAGAAAGTTTTAGCGCTAACGCAAATAGCTCAAAGACGACGAAAGCTGAAAACGAAATCTACGGCAGTGGTCCGCGCGGTGAAGGCTAGTGAGTGTAGAGTAGTGAGCTCTCACTCACTCACTCACTCACTCGTTGACTCACTCAACTCATTCATTAGCTCATCCACTCACACATTCACTGACTCATTGACTCACTCACTCACTCAGTCCCTCATTACTCACTCACTCATTCACTCACTCACTCACTCACTCACTCACTCACTCACTCACTCATTCACTCACTCTCTCACTCACACGCTCATCCACTCACTTCAGCTTTCACCGGTGTCTACAGCCTCACCACACACGCAGCGACTGCATCGCACTTTGATGCATCCAATTATCAGAAAATCACCACCGCCTCCGGCACCCAACGCCACCGATGACCGATATCCGTCGGATATGCCGGATAACCGTGAAATCAAACATGAAGTTAGACCGTGAGTGAGTGAGTGAGTGAGTGAGTGAGTGAGTGAGTGAGTGAGTGAGTGAGTGAGTGAGTGAGTGAGTGAGTGAGTGAGTGAGTGAGTGAGTGAGTGAGTGAGTGAGTGAGTGAGGGAGGAAGGGAGGGAGTGAGTGAGTGAGTGAGTGAGTGAGTGAGTGAGTGAGTGAGTGAGTGAGTGAGTGAGTGAGGGAGGTAGTGAGTGAGTGAGTGACTGAGTGAGTGAGTGAGTGAGTGAGTGAGTGAGTGAGTGAGTGAATAAGTGAGTGAATGAGTGAATAAGTGATTGAGAGGGGACAAATTGAGTAAATGAAACAATTCACTTTTAATATTCATAATAAAACATTACATTTCAGCCTCCCTCGCTCGACTATCAACTTTGTGCTCCGTCTACCTCTCATGAACCAGCTAGCGAAACATGGGCCCGCGGTCGGGCATGTGCAACAAATAAACGACCACATGTCATACATCAACAACAGCGACAGCAACAGCAACAGCAGCAGCAGCAACAGCAACAACAACAACAACAACAACAACAACAACAACAACAACAACAACAACAACAACAACAACAACAACCTCAACAACAACAACAGCGAGAGACATCAGCAACGACTTCCAGCAACCTGACGACTGAAGTTGTTGTTGTGAATGTGGATGAAACTGAATTCACTGGTACGAATGAAACTTCTTCTAAAACGATGCGATTACTGTTGAGGTAGCAATTTATTTTGAATATGGTTACTTGATAAAATTTTGGAAACAATAAAGTGAAATGAAAATTTAAAAGAATTCGATGTTTTGTTATAATCATATATCTCTGTTTGTATGTATAGGGTTTGTGATGCATCAAACGCGAATTCGAATTTTCAGTACTATATTTCCCTGAGTTCCAGTGCATTTACGTGAAGTCCCCATACTGTTTTTTAGTTTGAAATATTTCGATCTTGTTTTTTTGTCTTCTCTCTCTTTCAATGTATTCTATGTATAATAATACGAAGCTTATCACAGTATTTTATCTCTATCTTCATATCATTGAACAGATTTTTTTATTACATCTGTATCATAATAAATCAATGCTGTGCAAAAAATTGCCAGTTTGTAGATAATTGGGAAGAATAACCATGAAAGGGCTTTTCACAAGTTTCATGGGATTTTACAAAAATAATCCTTTTTTATACGGTGGCATATTTGTAAACTGTACTGTTTTTTTGTTAAAATTCGTGTAACCCAATGACAGCTAATAACCATTTGATTGTTTGTACGGCTTAGGCTTAGCTCCGAACATAGACTGTACGTTAGTGAAGGAGATAGCCTAGTTAAGCCTCTCCGTGAATCCAAAATGAAAAAGTCGAATTTAGGATTTTGACAAAAAACCGGTACAGTTTCCAAATATGCTTACGGGTGCGAAATAAGTATATACAGTAACGTTTGTCATATATCACAGCAAATTTTACATTCATGGAATATCACAATTTCCTGGGCTCTGTGCGCAAATTGGCTATCAATGGCGTTGTAACAGGCTCACAATTAGAAGCCTTTATAAACCACTAAAGCTCAGTTCAGGAAATTTTTTCGCTTGTAAACATGCCGGACAACGAGAAATTTTTTAAAACCCCTAATCGGATTTCGGGACATGGAAAAAAATTCAACAGATTCACGTCCGACTTTTTAACAGTAAAAACGTTAGTTCGGCTGATTTAAAATGGCATTTCTGAAGTTTCGTGGTAAAAAAACAAGTCTTGAATGGCGTTTCACGAATTTCATGGTATTTTATTGAAATTCGTGGGGTTCATTGGAGTTTTCACGGGTGTTACAGATGATTGAAACATCGAATCTCGATCACTGACCAGATCCTTATCAGTGATTGACATTTGCTCTTGAGACATGGAGACCATCTCGTCAGGCTTGAAGTGAGTAAGTATTGAGTGAGTCGGTGAGTAAGTGGTGAGTGAGTGGGTAGGTGAGTGAGTGAGTGAGGGAGTGAGTGAGTGAGTGAGTGAGTGAGTCGGTGAGTGAGTCGGTGAGTGAGTGAGTCGGTGAGTAAGTGGGTGAGTGAGTGAGCAAGTAGTGAGTGAGTCGGTAAGTGGTGAGTGAGTGAGTAGTAGTGAGTGAGTCGGTGAGTAAGTGGTGAGTGGGTGAGTGAGTGAGTAAGTTATTGAGTGAGTGAGTGGGTGCGTCAGTGAGTAGTTAACTGAGTGAGTTAGTGTGTGAGTGGGAAGAGAGTGAGTTAGAAAGCAACTCACTTTAATGAACACTTCTGATTTGTTTTCAGAACTGTTGCTTGCAGTCTTTACCTACAAATGATGTATGATATTTTTTATATATGTGATAATGCATATTGTAGTAAAACACAAATCGAATGCACAATTCAAAGCAAAGTACTGTAAACATGTTCTGATAACGATAAAAGTTCTCTAGAAATAAAATATACAAAATTTGCTGATTGGTGATTTCTGGAAGTTATCAACTTTGAGTAAAACGATTTAAACATGAATTTCCAAAATTTTTTCTTCACTCAATTTGCCTTCACAAAGGCCAGTTACAGTAGTTAATCGACCACAAAGCAATAGCGGACGAGAAGGGGAGGGAAAAGTAGAATTCCCCCTCCTTGACGGTTTCAAAAAGTAGAGTTTGTTCCTTAAGGTGTAGGTAAAATGACTTAATAACGGCCGATTCCCCCCTCTTTGAGGAAATTCCTCTCCCTTTGGAGCTTTGGCTCGTCCGCCAGTGCCACAAGGTACATAATGAAAACACATCTAACCTCTTCAAAACTCATACTTTTATTGTCCGTTCTTTTGGCCATTGCTTTAGTGTTTTGGGGGCGTTTTAGTGGTATGACCTGAGAAAAGCAGTGAGTGAATGATTAAGTGAGTCAATGAGTGAGTGACTGTGAGTGCGGGTGTGAGTAAGTGAGTGAGAAAAAGAAAAAATAGTGTTTGTGTGAATGAGTATAAGTGTGTGGAGAAGGTAATTATGTGAGTGAGTGAAAAAGCGCGGTTGTGAATAAGTGAGTGAGCAAATTAATAAGTGAGTCAGCAAACGAATAAGTGAGTGAGCAAATGAATAAGTGAGTCAAAGTGAAGGTAGTGGAGGCCACCTCCAGCGAAGCGGTTGACGACGAAGCTTTAGCGGTAGCTTTTCTTAATGCACGTTTTCCTTTTATCTGTGAAAGAACAAGTGAGTGAGTGATTCTGTGAGTAAATGATTAGTGATTAGTGAGTAAATGAGGCATGGGGTTAGTGAGTGAGTGAAACAGTGAATGAGGTATTGAGTTATTGGGTGAATCAATGTATCAGGCCGTGGTTAGTGAGTGAATCAGTTACTCTGGCTTCGAGTGAGTGAGTGAATGAGGTATTGAGTTAATGAATGAATCAGTGACTCTCGTTTCGAGTGAGTGAGTCAATGAGGTATTGAGTTGTGAGTGAATGAGTGACTCTGGCTCCGAGTGATTGAGTCAAGGAAGCATTCAGCTATTGAGTGAATCAGTAAATGAGGCATGGAGTGAGTCAGTAAATCTGTGAATGAGGCATGGAGTTAATGAGTTCATGAGGTGAGAATGAGGCATAGAGTGAGTGAGTGAATCAGTTAATGAGGCATAGAGTTAGTGTGTGAATCAGTAAATGAGACATGGAGTGAGTCAGTGAATCTGTGAATGAGGTATGGAGTTAATGAGTTCATGAGGTGAGAATGAGGTATTGAGTGAGTGAGTGAATCAGTGAATAAAGAAACATGTTTCACAGCGCATATGAAGAAGCACACCAGAGCCCCAAGACTGGATACCGCACCAACAGCTATTAGTAGCCATTTGAAAACCTTGTCGAATAAGTCTTCGCTGAAAATCATGTAAAAGCCAGTATGTTGTTTCTGCAAGATAAAACACTGCCAAAAACGTCTGATAATGAAACATCACCAGCCTCAACTCAACTCAGTCGACACCATAGTTTTACACAGTAAACATGGGGTGATGATGATTGATGTGTGTGTTAACATTAACACTGATTCTCAGATGTTTCATTATCAGACATTTTGGGCAATATTTTTGCTTGCAGAAACAACATAAGGGCTTTAAACAGATCGTTGAAAATTTAGTTCAAGAAAATTCAAGGTTTTTCTCACCTTTTCATATCTGTGGTAAAGTCAAGACCACAAGCGGACAGAAAGGGGAAGGAAAAGTGGAATTCCCCCTCTTAATGATTTTCAAAAAGTAAAAAATTTTCCCCAAGGTGTGGATAAAACGGCCTTAAAACTGCGAATTTTTTCTTCTTTGGTGAATACCCCCTTTCTTTTAAGGTTTGACTCGTCCGCTAGTGATCAAGACCTAATGGGTTTCTCACCTTTTCATTTCTTTCACCATAGTTGTGGATTCTGCTAATGTTGGCCGCAATGTTGTTGTTGTTGTTGTTGTTGTTGTTGTTGTTATTGTTGTTGTTGTTGTTGT
>OZ038447.1:24459115-24475722 GCA_964036265.1 Daptonema setosum | reverse complement strand
TCACTCGGAGCCAGAGTCACTGATTCACTCTCTAACTCAATACCTCATTCATTCACTCACTCAATCACTAACCCCATGCCTCATTACTCACTAACCCCATGCCTCATTTACTCACTAATCACTAATCATTTACTCACAGCTTCATTCACTCACTTGTTCTTTCACAGATAAAAGGAAAACGTGCATTAAGAAAAGCTACCGCTAAAGCTTCGTCGTCAACCGCTTCGCTGGAGGTGGCCTCCACTGCCTTCACTTTGACTCACTTATACATTTGCTCACTCACTTATTCATTTGCTCACTCACTTATTCATTTGCTCACTCACTTATTCTTTTGCTCACTCACTTACTCACACCCGCACTCACAGTCACTCACTCATCGACTCACTTAATCATTCACTCACTCACTTACTCACACCCGCACTCACAGTCACAATCACTCACTCATTGACTCAACTTTTCATTTGCTCACTCACTTACTCACACCCGCACTCACAATCACTCACTCATTGACTCACTTATTCATTTGCTCACTCACTTACTCACACCCGCACTCACAGTCACTCACTCATTGACTCACTTATTCATTTGCTCACTCACTTACTCACACCCGCACTCACAGTCACCCACTCATTGACTCACTTAATCATTCACTCACTGCTTTTCTCAGGTCATACCACTGAAACGCCCACAAAATACTAAAGCAATGGCCAAAAGAACGGACAATAAAAGTATGAGTTTCGAAGATGTTAGATGTGTTTTCATTATCTTGTGGCACTGGCGGACGAGCCAAAGCTCCAAAGGGAGAGGAATTTCCTCAAAGAGGGGGGAATCGGCCAATATTAAGTTATTTTACCTACACCTTAAGGAACAAACTCTACTTTTTGAAACCGCCAAGGAGGGGGAATTCCACTTTTCCCTCCCCTTCTCGTCCGCTAGTGCCTTGTGGTCGATTACCTCATTAACCGGCCTTTGTGAAGGAAATTGAGTAAAGAAAAAAATGTGGAAAATTCATGTTTAAATCGTTTTACTCAAAGTTGATAACTTCCAGAAATACCCATCAACAAATTTTGTATATTTGAATTCTAGAGAACTTTTATCGTTATCAGAACATGTTTATAATACTTTGCTTTGAATTGTGCATTCGATTTGTGTTTTACTATAATTACATTTTTTACAATAT
The DNA here is from genome assembly GCA_964036265.1 of Daptonema setosum. Classification (NCBI taxonomy): domain Eukaryota; kingdom Metazoa; phylum Nematoda; class Chromadorea; order Monhysterida; family Xyalidae; genus Daptonema; species Daptonema setosum. The sequence continues at coordinate 24,474,542 of OZ038447.1, read as the reverse complement.
GCATAATCACCTATCATACATGATTTGTAGGTAAAGACTGCAAGCAACAGTTCTGAAAACAAATCGGAAGTGTTCATTAAAGTGAGTTGCTTACTCACTCTCTCCCCCCTCACTACTCACACACTAACTCACTAAGACAACCACTCACTGGCTACTCACCCACACACACTCACTCATCACTCACTCAATACTTACTTACTTACTCATCGACTCATTCACTTCAAGCTGAACGAGATGGCCTCCTTCCTCGTTCACTCGCTCACACACTATTCACTCAACCAATAAATAGTCACTCACTAATCACTCACTCACTCACTCATTGACCCACCCACTCACTCAATAACTTACTCACTCACTACTTACTCACTTACTCACTCACCATTTACTCATCGACTCACTCACTACTTACTCACTCACTCACTTCAAGCCGGACGAGGTGGTCTCCATGTCTCAAGAGCAAATGTCAATCACTGACAAGGATTTGGTCAGTGATCGAGATTCGATGTTTCAATCATCTGTAACACCCGTGAAAACTCCAATGAACCCCCCGAATTTCAATAAAATACCATGAAATTCGTGAAACGCCATTCAAGACTTGTCTTTATACCACGAAATTTCTGAAATGCCATCTAAAATCCGCCAAACCAACGTTTTTACTGTGAAAAGGTCGGACGTGAATCTGTTTTTTTATTTCTCGAAATCTGATATGAGTTTTTTTTTTAAATACTCTTGGTCCGACAGTTTACAAGCAAAAAAATACCTGAACTGAACTTTAGTGGTTTATAAAGGCTTCTAATTGTGAGCCTGTTACAACGCCAATGATAGCAAATTTGCGCACAGAACAAGGGAATTTGTGATATTCCATGACTTGTGTTACGTGTACAAACTTTTGCTATGATATATGACAAAAGTTACTGTATATATAACTGAGGTTCGAATATTTCGCGACAGTTTTCCGTGACAATGTCGGGACAGTTTTTTGTAAAGAAGTTTCAAGCACACTATTTTTTTTGCCAGGCACATTAATTTCAAATTTCCAATTTAAGGTGTGTGGCAAGAGTTTTATGAAAAAAGATGTGAATTTGTCGTCTTTGTCGCGAAATATCCGAACCTAAGTTATACTGATGTATTTCGCATCCGTAATCTAAATAAAGGATTATTTTTGTAGAATCCCATGAAACTTGTGAAATGCCTTTTCATGGTTATTCTTCTCAATTATCTACAAACTGGCAATTTTTTCGCACAGCATTGATTTATTATGATACAGATGTAATAAAAAATATGTTCAATGATATGAAGATAGAGATAAAATACTGTGATAAGTTTTGTATTATTATACATCAATTGAAAGAGAGAGAAGAAGAATAAAACAAGAGCAAAAGATTTCAAACTAGAAAAACAGTATGAAGACTTCACGTAAATGCATTGGAACTCAGAAAAATATAGTACTGAAAATTCAAATTCGCGTTTGATGCATCACAAACTCTATACATACAAACAGAGAAATATGATTATAACAAAATTTCGAAATCTTTTAAATTTTCATTTCACTTTATTGTTTCCAAAATTTCATCAAGAAACCATTTTCAAAATAAATTGCTACCTCAACAGTAATCGCATCGTTTTAGAAGAAGTTTCATCCGTACCAGTGAATTCAGTTTCATCCTCATTCACAACAACAACTTCAGTTGTCGGGTTGCTGGAAGTCGTTGCTGATGTCTCTCGCTGTTGTTGTTGTTGCTGTTGTTGTTGTTGTTGTTGTTGTTGTTGTTGTTGTTGTTGTTGTTGTTGTTGTTGTTGTTGTTGTTGTTGTTGTTGTTGTTGTTGTTGTTGTTGCTGTTGCTGTTGTTGTTGATGTATGACATGTGGTCGTTCATTTGTTGCACATGCCCGACCGCGGGCCCATGTTTCGCTAGTTGGTTCATAAGAGGTAGACGGAGCACAAAGTGGATAGTCGAGCGAGGGAGACTGAAATGTAATTTATTATTATAAATATTAAAAGTGATGGGTTTTATTTACTATATTTGTCTCCTCTCACTCACTCACTCACTCACTCACTCACTCACTCACTCACTCACTCACAATTTCACTCACTAACTAACTCGCTCGCTCGCTCACTAACTCATTCACTCATAGCAAGGTCTAACTTCCTGTTTGATTTCGCGGTTATCCGGCATATCCGACGGATATCGGTCATCGGTGGCGGTGGGTGCCGGAGGCGGTGGCGATTTTCTGATAGTTGGATGCATCAACATGCGATGCAGTCGCTGCGTGTGTAGTGAGGCTGTAGACACCGGTGAAAGCTGAAGTGAGTGGATGAGCGTGTGAGTGAGAGGGAAGCGGTTGGTGAGAGAGTGAGTGAATGAATGAGTGAGTGAAAGAGTGAGTGAGTGAGTGAATGAGTGAGTGAGTGAGGGAGTGAGTGAATGAGTCAGTGAGTGAGTGAGTGAGTGGGTGAGCTAATGAATGAGTTGAATGAGTGAACGAGTGAGTGCGTGAGTGGGTGAGAGCTCACTACTCTACACTCACTAGCCTTTACGGCGCCGACCACTGCCGTAGATTTCGTTTCCAGCTTTCGTCGTCTTTGAGCTATTTGCGTTAGCGCTAACACTTTCTGATTCCCACTATAACTAGTTGATGGTGGATCGCTCGAATTTGCCGAATAGTCAGTAAAAGGCTGACTATTATTGGTCGGCGAATTCACGTCGGCCGAACGCGCGACAAAAGGCCGACCAACTGGCGTATGGATGGTCGTTACGGTCGTCGCGGGCACATCGCAAAACTGGAAATTTTAAAGCAATAAATTTTTATGGTCATTTTTGGCACGCAGTTTGGATTCGAATTCGGTTTTGGTGCACGTGGCATTTTCGGTGATTGAACCTTTTTGGACTTACCTCTCGAGCAGCGACGAAAATCACCGAATTCAAATCCTGTGTGTCAGCGTCGGTTTTATGAAGAGACTTGATGTAGTGCTTGAGTTGATCAGACTGGAAACAGTCCTTGAGTGACTCACTGACTCACTCACTCACTCAATAACTCAATAACTAACTCACTCACTCACTCACTCACTCACTCACTCACTCACTCGCTCACTCGCTCTCTCGCTCACTCACTCACTCACTCACTCGGTCACTCGCGCGCTCACTCACTCACTCACTCACTCACTCACTCACTCACTCACTCACTCACTCTCTTACTCACTCACTCACTCACTCACTCATTCACTCACTCATTCACTCACTCACTCACTCACTCACTCACTCACTCACTCACTCACTCACTCACTCACTCACTCATTCACCCACTCACTCACTCACTCACTCACTAACTCACTCACTCACTCACTCACTCACTCACTCACTCACTCACTCACTCACTCACTCACTCACTCACTCACTCACTCACTCACTCACTCACTCACTCATTCACTCACTCACTCACTCACTCACTCACTCACTCACTCACTCACTCACTCACTCACTCACTCACTCACTCGCTCACTCACTCACTCCCTCACTCACTCACTCACTCACCATTGTTAGCATAGACTGCTTGCAAATACCAATAAGCTCACGTTCCAAGGAGGGTGTGAAAACGGTTTTTGCTGGTTCGTTTTCCGGTTGCGGTGTCGCATCTGAAACGGACGATAAAATGAAAAACAAACATTAATGTACCAGAAACTAACGTATCATGACAAATTCACTAGTATTTATTTATAAACTTACTTTTCAATATTCGTCTTTTTTGATAGATTATTCTCGTATTATGTTCTCTATTTCCTGGCTCACAGAATGTGGTCTTAGGTATACCGCTAGTTAAATCATATCGAGAGATCTTTTCAAGATTATTTCACTAATTTTACTGATTCATCGCTCCGTCAGATAACCTCCAAATAATTGAAAAAATCTGATAGTATGCATTAAAGCCTGTTTGACTGAAGAAACGGACCTGGAATTTCGCGTTGGCTGTAGTCAGAAACAAAACCGTTTTGGATCGATTCTTTTCCCAACAAGGAACGCGAGTAATGCTGGCTGAAATGAGTGACTGTGAGTCAGTAAGGGAGAGAGTGAGTCAGTGAATCGAAATCATAACAATCAGTCGCAAGCCCGTTTGTTCATTCACTGACTGACTCACGAATTCACTCACTCACTCACTCACTCACTCACTCACTCACTCACTCACTCACTCACTCACTCACTCACTCACTCACTCACTCACCCACTCACTCACTCACCCACCCACCCGTTGTAATCCATCGAATACTCATCATTTTCAATCATGTTTTTATTATGACTGAAATCAACTGGACGCTGGTTGGAAACATCCAGAAGTTTGGAACTGAAAACTTAATTGATTAGGAATAACAGACATCACTAGAACATCAACAACAACAACAACAACAACAACAATAATAACAACAACATCAACAGCAACAACAACAACAACAACAACAACAACAACAACAACAATAACAACAACCACAACCACAGCAACAACAAAAACAACAGCAACATCAACCAACACAATTAAACAACAACAACAACAACAACAACAACAACAACAACAACCACAACAAAAACAACAACAACAACAACACCAACCATTCTCTGACGGTCACCAAAGGCGGATGCGTTGGGTCATTAACGTTCAGACATCGATGATCCGGTTCAAATTCGTTCAGGATCTGTAAATGGGACATAAATATTTATAAATTAGAGACAATCGAATTGCACAAAATTAACTTAATTTTCTTAATAAAAACTCAAGCGCAGACTAATACACTCATGCAGTTTCAAGGCTTGTGTAACCGATAACCATACAACAGTATGAATTAGTAAAAAAATAGCATTTGCGTAGAGTGAGTGAGTGAGTGAGTAGTGAGTGAGTGAGTGAGCGAGCGAGTGAGTGAGTGAGTGAGAGAGTGAGTTAGTGAGGGAGTGAGTGAGTGAGTGAAAATGGGGACCTCTAAGTAAGCAATTCCAACTCCAGCTCAAAAACTTTTTTCAGACTCGAGAAATACAAAACAAAGTAGAGTGTCAAAATGTACGAGGTTTCGGATAAGTTTCGTGAGCGTGCGACTCGACTCACTAGCGGACGAGAAGGGATGGGAAAAGTGGAATTCTCCCCACTTTGGCGTTCTCAAAAAATAGAGTTTGTTCCCTAAGGTATAGGTAAAACAGTCATGAAACTGCCAATTCCTCCCTCTTTGACAAAATCCCCCTCCCTTTGGAGGATTAGCTCGTCCGCCAGTGCCAAGAAGACACTCAAACCCATTGGCGGACGAACCAAACCTTCAAAGGGAGGGGAATTTTTCCTAAGAGGGGGAAAAGGCAGATAATATGCTTTTTTACCTACACTTTGAGGAACAAACTCGACGTTTTAAAACCGCCAAAGAGGGGGGAAGTCCACTTTCCCCTCCCCTTCTCGTCCGTCAGTGCTCGAACCAACATTGAGCATATACGTTCTGAACGCACTGGCGGACGAGTTAATCCTTCAAAGGGAGGGGAATATCACCGAAGAGGAGGGAATTGGCAGTTTTCAAAACATTTTACCTACACCTCAGGGAACAAATTTGACTTTTTGAAATCGCCAAAGAGGGTGGAAATCCACTTTTCCCTCCCCGTTCTCGTCCGCTAGTGCTCAAACCAACATTGAGCATGATACGTTCTGATCGTCTCAGCACTCGTTCATCAAACTCGCCATTAACCCCGTGACCTTTCTCGAGCTGAGTTTGACGCCACAAACGTATTTTGCTCTGCAATTATAAAAAGTAATAATATCGTACCTTGTAATGACAAGAATATATAAAGACTGGTCTGGTCAGAGTTTAACGTTACTCCGAAATTCTTACCGTAATCCTTCTGGTGCGAATTCAAATTTCGACACGCGTTCAAACTAAACCAAAATTTTTACCTCATTTACATTACATGTGGACATCCTCATTAAAAACCAGCCCAACTCATTTATCGTTTGGTAAAAGAGTTTAAAAAAAGTTTTTAACAAGATAACTTGACCGAGTTACGGTCTGTACGTGACACTGGCGGGACGAGCCAAAACACCAAAGAGAGTGGAATTTTCCCGAATAGGTGGGAATCGGCAGTTTTCAGGCCATTTCACCTACACCATAACATAAGCAAAAAATGTAGTTTTTTTGAAATGCCAAAAAGGAGGGAATTTCATTTTCCCATCCCTTCTCGTCCGCTTGTGGTACAGGGTGACTCAGCGCACTAGCGGACGAGAAGGTGGAGGGAAAAGTGGAATTCCCCCGTCTTTGTCCTTCAATTCACGCCTCACGGTGTAGGTAAAATGACCTAAATTTTGCCAAATCCTTCCTCTTTGAAACATTTTCCCCTCTTTTTGGAGGATTAGCTCATCCGCCAGTGGTACAGGGTAACTCAGCCAACCTTCAGCTCACTAGCGGATGAGAAGGGGAGGAAAAAGTGGAATTCCCCTCTCTTTGGCGGTTTTAAAAAGTGGAATTTGTTCCCTTAGGTGTCGGTAAAATGGCTTGAAATCAGCTAATTCCCTCCTCTTTGGAACATTTTCCCCTCCTTTTGGAGGATTAGCTCATCCGCCAGTAGTACAGGGTAACTCAGCCCAACCTTCATCTGACCGAGTTTCGTCTGTAATTCGCGTTTGTTGCCAAACTGTTTCGCCGGCCGCAACTCAGCGTTCACACGGATCAGACAATCTTGCCAGGTTTGATTGATCCGACGATTCTTCAAAGTTCCCTCGAATCGTTGATTTTGTTGGGCGATCAGCGAGTACGTACGATGACCGCTTTCGGCGATGGCTATCAACTCGGCTTCGTTGAAGCATTTTCCCTTGGACAGGGGCAGACGAAAGGACATCTTTTTGATTGGATTCAATTTTTTCCGCTGTAATTTCTTCGATTTTTGTGTGTTTAGATGTAGATAAACATTTCAGATTATTGATCCACTTTGTCAGTTTTTGATAATGAAACTGAAACAGGTAGATATCTTCAGCTCAGAGCCGGTTTTTTGGATTTTTGCTTTGTACAGCAATTACCACTGGCTAAAATGTCAAACTGATCAACCACTGTAATGAACCAAGGATAAAAAAGGATAAGTTTTTATATCATTCGTCACCTTTAAATTATTGATGTACAGAGATCCAGCAGCAGAAATTATCGGAATATATATTTTCAGTATTTTATCACAAAATCAGGAAAAATAAAAGCATGATATGATCCAGACCACTAGCGGACGAGAAGGGGAGAGAAAAGTGGAATTCCCCCCTTTTTGGCGATTTCAAAAAGTAGATTTTGTTCCCTAATAAGATGACCTATTTTCGGCGAATTCCCCCGTCTTTGACAAAATTGCCCTCCCTTTGGAGATTTAGTTCGTCCGCCAGTGATCCAGACAATATTTTTTTTATAAATACAGTCCAACAAATATTCCACAAACTGATATAATACAGGGTGGGCCAAAAAAAACGACTACACTTTGAACTGACCCAGAGGTGGCTGTGTTCAATCTTTTGGCTTGTCGTTTTTAACATATATTAACAACATAATAAATCAGTTTTTCTGAAGTTTTCAATATGATATGTTGACTCTAACAAAAGTTGTGCACGTGCATCCAAAAAAATGTCTCGCGCATTTTTACAACAGCCTATAATTTTTAACTTAACTAAGATTTTTATCAAGTTGTAGACTAAATTTTCATCAAGAACTATCACAACAATCAAATACAGTGTATGATGAAATTAACCCTATTTTAATTCAGACTAAAAAATTGAAAACACGCTTAAAACAGGTCATACTCTAATAAAAGCTACTTTCTCACTCTTTCATTTAAAGTTTTCACACACGTTTCAAAACTGTAATTTTTTTTTATGAAACTCATTTATTTATGCGGGTAAAGGTTAACTGTACTGGAAAATACCTCAAAACAACAGAAATCCATGTTTCAGTGACAAATCTCATCGTGGGGACAATATATCGTATTTGGCTGTGTAAGGCTGTTGTAAAAACGAGCGAGCAACTTTTTCAGTCAAAAGTGCACATTTCTTTCAAAACATAACCGATCCTAACGAAATTCTCAAAATAACTAAGTTTATATGTTTTTAACACATGGTGAAAATGACACTTGTAAAAATTCATCACAGCCATTTTTATATCACATCAAAGCTTGATCGTTTTTTTTGGCCCACCCTGATATATAAAGATAGCTTGTTTGTTTATTGTTTGTTTCAAATGTTTGTTTATTGTACGTCATATGCATGAATCAGGGTGTTTGTCATATCATTATTTTTTTTAAATCACATATTTGGGTTTTTTGCAGGTGGCGGCTCATAGCTTCTAGTATATTGGCTCGCCACTTGGTGGTTTTACCATCGTTTTTCTTGCCGCACATGTCATACAATTTTGTATGTAATTAACAACTTCATTCTTGAAGAGGTAACCGAATTTTTCTTTCAAGGATTGAGTTGTGGTGTCGCGTCCCGGATGCCCTCTGTTGTCGTGATACTCCTTGAGTACATCTGGTAGTTGTGATTGTCTGAGCACAGGAAAGTTGTTGGCAGAATTCAGCAACGTCTTGCCATCTTCTGCCGCTTTGTATCGCTTGAATAACCGGTATCGAAAGCGTTTTTCACACTGTTTTTCGCCTTTCAATATCATCAGATAATCGTCGTATTCCTGGTCGGTCGGTAGGGCGAATTTTTTCGGTTTCTCTGAATCAGTATCTTCGGCACTACTTTGATTGCCAGCTGTGTCAGGAGCTGACCGCATCTCTAATCGCAGCTGTTTAGCAGTGGTTTTCTCAGTGGCAGCCGATTCAGTTTTTCCCGCATCCACAACAGTAGCTTTTGTTCTCAGATTGCTGGAAGACATTGCTGATGCCTCTCCACTGCTCTGTTGTTGTTTTTGTTGTTGTTGTCGTGCTGGTTCATTGGACGTAGAAGGGGCACAATGTGGATAATCGAGGGAGGTGGACTGAAGTTAAAATATTTAAAAGTCACGCTCATTCACTCACTTACTCACTCACTCACTCACTCACTCACTCACTCACTCACTCACTCACTGACTCAATCACTCTCTTACTCACTCACTCATTCACTCACACACTCACTCACTCACTCACTCACTCACTCACTCACTCACTCACTCACTCACTCACTCACTCACTCACTCACCATTGTTAGCATCGACTGCTTGCATATACCAATCAGCTCACGTTCCAAGGAGGGCGTAAACCCAGTTTTCATTGGTTCGTTTTGCTGTGGAGATGTTGCGTCTGAAACGGATGACAAAATGTGAAACAGTGGTTTAACGTAACCGACACGAAAATATCGTAAAAAATTGAACAAAAACATTGATAATCTGGAATTACGCAGAAAAAGTCTATTAAAAGCAGAAAACTGACCTGGAAGTTCGTTTTGGCTGTAGTCGAATGCGACACCATTTTGGGTGGATTCTTCTCCCAACAATGAACACGACGAAAGCTGGCTGAATTTAATGAATGGAATCAGTGAGGGAGTGTCTGAGTCAGTGATAGAAAAAGTGAGTCATTGACTCGAGAAATTTTTTATGAATAATTCATTCACAATTTATTACCTTCTCACTCACTCTTTCATTTCACCCGCTCATTCATTCATTCATTCATTCATTCCGTCATGTATTCATTCATTCCGTCATGCATCGTCCCTGTCCCCAAACCAGGGAAACTGCCCGGTGTCGGATCCTCATACCGCCCAATCTCTCTTCTATCCCCAATCAGCAAACTACTCGAAAGAACTCTCCATCCACACATCAAAGACTCAGTCAATCTGCCGCCTCACCAACATGGCTTCCGAAGTGGTCACTCTACCACTACTGCCCTTGTACAGATCGTTCGTCGTATGGCTGAAGGCATCAACCGCAAAAACCCAGAAAGAACTGTCACAGTCGCCATCGACCTGAAGTCTGCATTTGATACGGTAGATCCCACCACACTTAGAACCCATGTTCTAAATCTGGATCTTGACGACCGTATAAAGCGCTGGGTCTGCAACTTCGTCAACAAGCGCGAGCAGCGTGTCTACTTTGATGGCAGACTCTCTGGCCCACTAATCACACGCTGTGGGGTACCACAAGGTGCAGTCCTATCCTCACTCCTCTTCGCCATATACACATCAGATCTCCCGAACCCACCCGTCGGCGTATATGTTACATCATATGCCGACGACATCACCGTCTACACAACAGGCCGGGACCCCAAAACAGCTCATTAACTACTCAACCCCTATCTCGCAACACTCAACACCTACTTCATAACAAAACAGCTGATACCCTCTCCCGCCAAATGCTCTGCCTTCCTAACATCAACCTGCAGTGCCGAATACAACATCGACCTCAATATCAACATGGCTGGCACCACCATACCCACTGTCAAATCCCTTCGCATCCTTGGCGTCACCTTCGACCACGGCCTTCACTTTCACCACCACGTCAATAACATCAACACTATGGCCAAATCCAGAAACAGCGCCATCAGGGCCTTAACGTCCGCAGGTGATGGTCTCCACAAAGAAGAAATCATCACACTCTATAAAACTATCCTGCGTTCATCAATGGAATACGGTGCAGCTGCATGGTCCCCGTTCGTCGCCGACTCCAACTGGGGAAAGCTCGAGGCAAGACAAAATGAGGCACTCAGAACAGCCACAGGCTGCGTGAAGATGACGGACCCCAATCACCTGCGACATGAGACCCGCTGTCTCCCGATCAAGAACCATTGCCAACTGATAACAACACAGTTCGCAGCCATGGCAAAGACTGTGGGTCACCCAAACAACAATGACGTCATAACCGACCCTCCTGAACGCAACATCCGCAGAACCCTATCTACAACCTATAAAGACTGTATGTCGCGCTTCAACCTCAACGACGACGATGAAGATCCTAAAACCATCGTCAAAATCCTGCACCAAAAACATGTAGAGCAGGCGATCAACAACTATGGGGACAACAAACTCCTCAACCGGCCCCCACCCAAACCGCCTGACTATGTCGATAAGTTGGAGCGTGGTCTGACGAGATCCGCGCGAGTGCGACTAGCTCAACTACGCTCAAGCTACAGAAGCACACTGGCAGCATACCAATATCGCATCGGCATCAACACAAACGACAGGTGTCGCAAATGCAACAACGAACCCGAGACAGCCCTTCACGCCTTAACCTGCAATGGCATCGACCCGACCCTGCTCTGGTCGGATCCAGCCCGCGCGGCCCACCTGACTGAGGGCATGTGAGACAAAGCTTCAAAGGCCACAACAACAACATTCCGTCATGTATTCATTCATTCATTCATTCATTCATACATTCATCCATTCATTCATTCATTCATTCATTCATTCATTCATTCTTTCATTCATTCACTCACTAACCAACCCGTTGTAATCCATCGAATAACCGTCGTTTTCAGCCTCGTTATTATCATAACTGACATCAAGTGGACCCTGGTTGGGAACATCCACAGTACGAAGCGCTATAAGCGTCCTGGGACTGAAAAGTTGCTCAATTAGAAACACACCTGTCCCGGGAGTGCGTGAGTGGGGGGGTAGACGCTGGGCGTACAAATTACAGGTAGACGCTGGCTAAACAGGGGGTAGACGCTGGCTAAACGGACGCTGGCTAAACTGACGCTGGCTAAACAGGGGGTAGACGCTGGCTAAACAGGGGGTAGACGCTGGCTAAACGGGTGGTAGACGCTGGTTAAACGGGTTCGGACGCTGGTTAAACAGGTTCGGACGCTGGTTAAACATGTTCGGACGCTGGTTAAACGGGTTCGGACGCTGGTTAAACGGGTTCGGACGCTGGTTAAACGGGTTCGGACGCTGGTTAAACGGGTTCAGACGCTGGTTAAACGGGTTCGGACGCTGGTTAAACAGGTTCGGACTATGGTTAAACGGGTTCGGACGCTGGTTAAACGGGTTCGGACGCTGGTTAAACGCGTTCAGACGCTGGTTAAACAGGTTCGGACGCTGGTTAAACGGGTTCGGACGCTGGTTAAACGGGTTCGGACGCTGGTTAAACGGGTTCGGACGCTGGTTAAACGGGTTCGGACACTGGTTAAACAGGTTTGGACGCTGGTTAAACAGGTTCGGACGCTGGTTAAACGTGTTCGGACGCTGGTTAAACGGGTTCGGACGCTGGTTAAACGGTTCGGACGCTGGTTAAACGGGTTCAGACGCTGGTTAAACGGGTTCGGACGCTGGTTAAACAGGTTCGGACTATGGTTAAACGGGTTCGACGCTGGTTAAACGGGTTCGGACGCTGGTTAAACAGGTTCGGACGCTGGTTAAACGGGTTCGGACGCTGGTTAAACGGGTTCGGACGCTGGTTAAACAGGTTCGGACGCTGGTTAAACGGGTTCGGACGTTGGTTAAACAGGTTCGGACGCTGGTTAAACGGGTTCGGACGCTGGTTAAACGGGTTCGGACGCTGGTTAAACGGGTTCGGACGCTGGTTAAACGGGTTCGGACGCTGGTTAAACAGGTTCGGACGCTGGTTAAACAGGTTCGGACGCTGGTTAAATAGGTTCGGACGCTAGTTAAACGGGTTCGGACGCTGGTTAAACGGGTTCGGACGCTGGTTAAACGGGTTCGGACGCTGGTTAGACAGTTTCGGACGCTTGTTAAACGGGTTCGGACGCTGGTTAAACGGGTTCAGACGCTGGTTAAACGGGTTCGGACGCTGGTTAAACAGGTTCGGACGCTGGCTAAACGGGTTCGGACGCTGGTTAAACGGGTTCGGACGCTGGTTAAATAGGTTCGGACGCTGGTTAAACGGGTTCGGACGCTGGTTAAACGGGTTCGGACGCTGGTTAAACAGGTTCGGACGCTGGTTAAATAGGTTCGGACGCTGGTTAAACGGGTTCGACGCTGGTTAAACGGGTTCGGACGCAGGTTAAACAGTTTCGGACGCTGGTTAAACAGTTTCGGACGCTGTTAAACAGGTTCGGACGCTGGTTAAACGGGTTCCGACGCTGGTTAAACAGGTTCGGACGCTGGTTAAACAGGTTCGGACGCTGGTTAAACAGGTTCGGACGCTGGTTAAACAGGTTCGGACTCTGGTTAAACAGGTTCGGACGCTGGTTAAACAGGTTCGAACGCTGGTTAAACAGGTTTGGACTATGGTTAAACGGGTTCGGACGCTGGTTAAACGGGTTCGGACGCTGGTTAAACAGGTTCGGACGCTGGTTAAACGGGTTCGGACGCTGGTTAAACGGGTTCAGACGCTGGTTAAACGGGTTCGGACGCTGGTTAAACAGGTTCGGACGCTGGTTAAACGGGTTCGGACGCTGGTTAAACGGGTTCGGACGCTGGTTAAATAGGTTCGGACGCTGGTTAAACGGGTTCGGACGCTGGTTAAACGGGTTCGGGACGCTGGTTAAACAGGTTCGGACGCTGGTTAAATAGGTTCGGACGCTGGTTAAACGGGTTCGGACGCTGGTTAAACGGGTTCGGACGCTGGTTAAACAGGTTCGGACGCTGGTTAAATAGGTTCGGACGATGGTTAAACGGGTTCGGACGCTGGTTAAACGGGTTCGGACGCTGGACGCTGGTTAGACAGTTTCGGACGCTGGTTAAACGGTTCGGACGCTGGTTAAACGGTTCAGACGCTGGTTAAACGGGTTCGGACGCTGGTTAAACAGGTTCGGACGCTGGTTAAATAGGTTCGGACGCTGGTTAAATAGGTTCGGACGCTGGTTAAACAGGTTCGGACGCTGGTTAAACGGGTTCGGACGCAGGTTAAACAGTTTCGGACGCTGGTTAAACGGTTTCGGACGCTGGTTAAACAGGTTCGGACGCTGGTTAAACGGGTTCCGACGCTGGTTAAACAGGTTCGGACACTGGTTAAACAGGTTCGGACGCTGGTTAAACAGGTTCGGACGCTGGTTAAACAGGTTCGGACTCTGGTTAAACAGGTTCGGACGCTGGTTAAACAGGTTCGAACGCTGGTTAAACAGGTTTGGACTATGGTTAAACGGGTTCGGACGCTGGTTAAACGGGTTCGGACGCTGGTTAAACAGGTTCGGACGCTGGTTAAACAGGTTCGGACGCTGGTTAAACGGGATCGGACGCTGGTTAAACGGGTTCGGACGCTGGTTAAACGGGTTCGGACGCTGGTTAAACGGGTTCAGACGCTGGTTAAACGGGTTCGGACGCTGGTTAAACAGGTTCGGACGCTGGTTAAATGGGTTCGGACGCTGGTTAAACAGGTTCGGACGCTGGTTAAACAGGTTCGGACGCTGGTTAAATGGGTTCGGACGCAGGTTAAACAGTTTCGGACGCTGGTTAAACGGGTTCCGACGCTGGTTAAACAGGTTCGGACGCTGGTTAAACAGGTTCGGACGCTGGTTAAACAGGTTCGGACGCTGGTTAAACAGGTTCGGACGCTGGTTAAACAGGTTCGGACGCTGGTTAAACAGGTTCGAACGCTGGTTAAACAGGTTTGGACTATGGTTAAACGGGTTCGGACGCTGGTTAAACGGGTTCGGACGCTGGTTAAACAGGTTCGGACGCTGGTTAAACAGGTTCGGACGCTGGTTAAACGGGTTCGGACGCTGGTTAAACAGGTTCGGACGCTGGTTAAACAGGTTCGGACGCTGGTTAAACGGGTTCGGACGCTGGTTAAACGGGTTCGGACGCTGATTAAAACGGGTTCAGACGCTGGTTAAATGGGTTCGGACGCTGGTTAAACAGGTTCGGACGCTGGTTAAACGGGTTCGGACGCTGGTTAAACAGGTTCGGACGCTGGTTAAACAGGTTCGGACGCTGGTTAAACGGGTTCGGACGCTGGTTAGACAGTTTCGGACGCTGGTTAAACGGTTTCGGACGCTGGTTAAATAGGTTCGGATGCTGGTTAAACGGGTTCGGACGCTGGTTAAACGGGTTCGGACCCTGGTTAAACGGGTCAGACGCTGGTTAAACGGGTTCGGACGCTGGTTAAACAGGTTCGGACGCTGGTTAAACGGTTCGGACGCTGGTTAAAAAGGTTCGGACGCTGGTTAAACAGGTTCGGACGCTGGTTAAACGGGTTCGGACGCTGGTTAAACAGTTTCGGACGCTGGGGTAACGGTTTCGGACGCTGGTTAAACAGGTTCGGACGCTGGTTAAACGGGTTCGGACGCTGGTTAAACGGTTCGGACGCTGGTTTAAACGGGTTCGGACGCTGGTTAAACAGGTTCGGACGCTGGTTAAACAGGTTCGGACGCTGGTTAAATAGGTTCGGACGCTAGTTAAACGGGTTCGGACGCTGGTTAAACGGGTTCGGACGCTGGTTAAACGGGTTCGGACGCTGGTTAGACAGTTTCGGACGCTTGTTAAACGGGTTCGGACGCTGGTTAACGGGTTCAGACGCTGGTTAAACGGGTTCGGACGCTGGTTAAACAGGTTCGGACGCTGGTTAAACGGGTTC
>OZ038447.1:24411974-24458915 GCA_964036265.1 Daptonema setosum | reverse complement strand
GTTTAACCAGCATCCGAACCCGTTTAACCAGCGTCCGAACCCGTTTAACCAGCGTCCGAACCCGTTTAACCAGCGTCCGAACCCGTTTAACCAGCGTCCACGAACCGTTTAGCCAGCGTCTACCCACTGTTTAGCCAGCGTCCGTTTAGCCAGCGTCCGTTTAGCCAGCGTCTACCAGCCGTTTAGCCAGCGTCCGTTTAGCCAGCGTCCGTTTAGCCAGCGTCCGAAAATAATTTGTACGCCCAGCGTCTACCCCCCACTCACGCACTCCCGGGAAAGGTGTGATTAGAAACAACATCACTAGATTATCAACAACACGATATCAACCACAACCACCATAACAGTCTCAACAACCACAACAATAACAACCACAACTACAACCACAACAACCACAACAACAACAACAACAACAACAACAACCACCACCACTACAACAACCACAACACAACACCAACCAAAACAGTCTGAACAACAACAACAACAACAGCAACAACAACAACCACCACAACAACAACAACAACAACAACCACAACCACAACCACAACAAACACAACAACAACAACAACAACAACAACAACAACAACGACAACAACAACAACAACCACAACAACAACCACAACAACAACCACAACAACAACAACAACCACAACAACAACAACAACAACAACGACAACAACATCATCATCAACAACGACAACGAAAACAACAACAACAACAACAACAACAACAACAACAACAACAACAACAACAACCACAACAACAACAACAACCACAACAACAACAACAACAACAACAACAACACCAACCATTCGCTGACGTTCACCAGTTGCATTGGGTCGGTAACGTTGCCATCCGATGGAAACCCGCTCAGGATCTGATTCAAATTAACAGCCGAACGCTTCTTCTTGACTCGACGGCGCCTCTCGGCATCTGCCGCATGCTGGTGCCGTGGTACTTGATTGCTGACCACCCAGTACTCACCGTTGAGTCGTTCCACGACGATACGCGCCTTACATCCCGTACGCCGCTCGCACTCCCAGTACGACCTGTCATGGACTCATGGTATGAAAATCGTGATGTTTTTTTATGATTATACAAAAAATAAATTTTTATGACTGCATCAATTTTTTTTTACTTTGGGGCAAAAACTTTTTCTATGGTGTACACATAAAGCCCCGTACGTTGTTTCTGCAAGCCAAATCTTGTCAAAAATATCTGATAATGAAACATCAGTCACTAGGCCCAACTCAACTCGATTGACACCATAGTTCAACATAGTATAGCATGGGGTGATGATGATTGAAGTCTGTGTTAACACTTGATTGTTTGAAGTTTCATTATCAGACGTTTTGGGCTATGTTTTAGCTTGCAGGAACATACGATACGATTCTTTTATATGGTGTCAAACACCGTGAAAAACGCATACAAAATCGAAAGGTTTCGTTCTTTTTCGAACAAAACCAAATTCCATACCCTCGAACCTGCCATGGTAGGATCCGCTATTCTTGTGGAACAAGTAGCCTTTGAACATGAGTTTCGGGTTGCCGCGCTGACTCGGTACTACTGTACAACGTCTTTCTGCTACTTCAGTAGCGCATTGAGGAGTAGAATGATCAGCAGGATCAGGAGCAGCAGAAGGAGTCGGAGCAAGAGGAGTCGGAGCAGCAAGAGGAGTCGGAGCAAGAGGAGTCGGAGAAAGAGGAGTCGGAGCAGAAGGAGTCGGGGCAGCAGAAGTAGTCGGAGCAGTAGAAGGTGCCGGAGTAGCAATAGCCGGAGCAGTAGGTGCCGGAAAACTTGCTTCCGGATGTTGATGAGCCATTTCAGCGTCAGGTAGAGCGAGCGGAGCAAACATGCTGAGATTCTATTGGAGATGAGATATCTGATGATTAAATAGTTAATTATTGCATTTATGTATTATGCGAAATCGGATCAAACTTTTCCACGAATGATGGTTATTTGCTAATATTAACAAGCTTGGTACCAATCTGAAAGAAAACAGTTTCAAAGATTGTGTTCGTTGGTGATTCCATCATTCAAGAACCTGAATTACAGACTAAACAATCACTACTATTATACAGTTTTGTTCGCATTTTAGATGACTCTACTTTTCACAAATAAAAACATTTTTCATATGCGTAAGAGAATTCCGTTGAAACGTAAGATATCGTCAGCTCAAAGCCGTTTTTGGACTTTTGCTTCTTACCGCAAAGCATTGACCAATTTACAAATTTCCAACTGACCAACCGATACATTGTAGTTAACCACCGATAACACATTCTAGAATTTATTTGTCATCGGCAAATCAATGTTCATAATAGATGTAAACATTTGTTAATAATGTTGTAAAATTTTGATAATAATGTACAGAAATTCAGAGTATTTCAGTATAATAATAAACAAGCAAATCATCAATGAATATTAAAACGAACAATTACTCCAAACCAGGGAACGTGAATCACAAGGAAAGTCAAGTTAACTAACAGCAAAATTTTTAATTGGATATTTTCAATAACAAAAGAACATACGAAATTATAAGAAAAAGAAATTACCGGCGTATTTTCAGTATTTTTATACAAACAGAAGAACAAAGAAACATATTATTCCACGGTCGGGTTGATCTGACAAAATGCTTTCCATTGTGAATAGGAGCGTTAACAGATAAAATAATAATGACAACTTTTCGCATATAAAAACATTGACGAGCTTTTGAAATTATTTTTCATCTACTGTTAGAAAAGCTCACAAAATTATTGCATCTGAGAGTCAAGACAACATTTGCTGACCGAACCGAATTATAAGTTTATATAATCTGAAAAAATCGATAAGAACAGATAGACGATATTATCTGATAATCTGCACATTCAATGCCCGACATGGAGTGATTACAAAAAAATAAACGTAGATCGGATAGAATATTTAGTAGAGAAATCCAGTGTGAAACTAATCGTAAGCAAATAACAAGAATAATCAATTTACAATTTCCATCATACCCGAATCGAACAGGCTACCGCCGAAACGGGCATTCTTTCACATATTTGACGCCAATTTAAATTTCTTACCCGAAATTAAAACATTATCACTGATACCCTTCCGGCTGACGATCCATCCCGACACCTACCGTATCCAATCTCGACTTCTTCCTTCCCGTACCATCATGCATATCAAACTCGTTCAGACTCGATGCAGTCGATTTCCGATTCACTTGATCCGGGGTACCGATCCGATGCCTCGTATTCGTGGATAATCTGGAAAAACAACAATAGTGGATCAGACTAAAATGCAGATTCACATTGAAAAAAAAACACATTAAATGTGAAGTTTGTGTACTATCTAACATAAACGAGAACTTGGTGAAAAAAAAACTTTTAAACTTCCTATGGCATTTCGTCTTGACTCCTGAAACATCCGACGCCAGGACCACTGGCGGACGAGCTAATCCTCCAAAGGGAGAGGGAACTTCGTCAAAGAGTGGGTAACTGTCAGTTTTCAGGTAATTTCACATACACCTTAAGGAACAAAAATCTATTTTTGAAACTGCCAAAGAAGGGGGAATCTCACTTTCTCTACATTTTCTCGTCCGCTATAGCTCGGTCAGGGTTTCTCGTTATGAAAAAATTAAATTTGTGGACCGGTTCCGCACGAATGCAATGAATTAAGCGCAGTTTTCGTATGTTGTCCAAAACCAAAAGTCATGTAAAAAATATGTTATATATTTCTAAAAAAAAATATAAGTGCGCCAAAACATAGATTTGAATTCAAACTGCGCACCAAAAAGTTTTCGGCATTCGGCTAACATGAAGCCATGGATAAGCTATAGTGGCCAGGACTAACGATGCCGATTCCAATGATGCCGAAGTCGTTTCCAATGCCAATGATGACGTCATGCCAATGCCGGATTCAGTATATCGGTGGTGATCGGATCGGCGTTGTATGGTATGGCTGGTGGTCGGTACGTGTGGACGGGTATGGGCGGAGGCGGTGGTGGGGCCGTGAGCGGGAGCATTCGATGTGGATGGAGTCGCGTGGTGATCGTCGTCGAGGAATATCTGAAGGGAGAGAGTGAGTGAGTGAGTGAGTGACTGAGTGAGTGAGTGAGTTAGTGAGTGAGTAGATGAGCTAGTAAACTAGTGAATAAACTGACAGAGCCGCATAACCGAGCTCGGTGAAGAACTGAGATGTAGATGATGACCCTACCGAACAATAATAATTAGTCTTTCGGCGGATTAATGAAACTCTTTAACTTTACAGCACTTCATTTAATAGGTGCCTAAATGTCTGTTCAGGAAGAAATTCGTGAAGAAAAAGTTCACGTACCTAATTAGTTCATTCAGGTTCATCGACACAATGGCAACGAGAAATCAATGTGTATGTCTTCACCACAGTATAGTAGAGTACAGGACACTAGCGGACGAGACGGAGAGGGCAAAATGGAATTCCCCATCTCTTTGGAGTTTGTTCCTTTAAAAGGCGTAGGTAAATTTGCATTATTTCCACCCATTTTCCCCCTTTTTGGATAGATTACCCTCCCTAGATTTGGCTCGTCCGCCAGTAGTACAGGGTGTCCTTACTTCGAAGAGTACTGCTCCTTCATTGCCAACTAATTAAACAACTTATAATTCGACCAACTTCTTGTTTGATACGTGTTTGATCAGGTGGATCGTGTGTGTGCCTTCCGCCTCCGGCAGCCACGGTGGATCGCTGATGCTGCGATCGTTGATCCCGTTCCCGATTCGACTGACCGCCCGAATTAGAAAGCGTGGAGTGACTGACTGACGGCTGAAATTATCTACGACGTAATAATTTATCGAAAAAACGAAACGGATGTGACAATAACCGGCATCTGATGATATATCTATACAGAGCATGTTATTGAAAAAAAATTATGGGTGATTCATTCAGTCAGAAATTGATCAATCAATCAAATAGCCAACTAATCAATCAACTCGACTGTTCAATCATTAAAATAGGCAATCAATCAACAAATCAATCTACCTGTTGTGGTTTCAGCCGTTCAGTTAAGCTGCATTGACGTACGCACTCGAATCAACCCATCAACCATGTATCCAATCAATCAATCAATCCATCAATCAATCAATCAACAAATCAACCAATCAATCAAATCTACCTGCTGTGGTTCAGCCGTTTCAATCAGCTGCATTGACGGACGCACTCGAATCAACCCATCAATCAATCAACCATGTATCCAATCAATCAATCAATCAACAAATCAACCAATCAATCAAATCTACCTGCTGTGGTTTCAGCCGTTCAATTAAACTGCATTGACATACGCACTCGAATCAACCCATCAATCAATCAACCATGTATCCAATCAATCAATCAATCAACAAATCAATCGATCAATCAAATCTACCTGTTGTGGTTCAGCCGTTCGATTCGGTTGCGTCGGCGGACGAAGTCGAACCACCTGTTGACCAGTCGCCGACCTTGCCGAACTACCCACAAAAGACCGACCAACGGTGGTCGGCACATTCGAATTAGCCGAATGAACGGCGAAAGGCAGACCATCATTGTTCGGCGCAGGGTTGGCGCTCATGGGTACGTCGCAGAACTGAACAGATTATTTTATTATTATCAGGATTGTGAGATAGAAGTCAACCGGGAATTCAAGTGGGGAAGAATGAAAACCGCAAATGACTACCTGAAACACTCATCCAATCATTGAAAAACTCATCAATTCAAATACTGAACAACTCATTTTTCAATCAATCAGTGAAGAACTCAGTCTCCCACTGAATCACTCACTGAATGACTCACTAACTGACTCACTCAATCACTGATTGACTCACTCACTCACTCACTATATCAGTCCATCAATCACTGAATGATTCACTCACTCATTCAATCACTGATTGACTCACTCAATCATTGAATGACTGACTCACTCACTCACTGAATGACTCGTTCACTCACTTACTGAATGACTCACTCACTAACACACTCACTTACTGAATGACTCACTCACTAACTCACCTCTCTGGCCGCCGTGAAGATCACCGGATTGAGATCGCACGAGTCGGCGTCGGTTTTGTGTAGCGTTTTGATGTAGTGCCGCAGTTGTTCAGACTGAATGTGAAAAAAAACAAGAGTAAAAGATGAACTATGATAACACAGGTTTTTAATCCAGAAGTTTTCCACAAACTCAATTGGCGAAACAGAATCTGAAGATTATGTCCAGTCAGCATCGACTGTCTACTAAAAATGCCTATCTATCGAAAGAGGAATTAAACCAACAAACACATACGCACTCACTCACTCACTCACTTTATTTCTAACTCACTCACTCACTCACTCACTCACTCACTCACTCACTCACTCACTCACTCACTCACTCACTCACTCACTCACTCCCTTACCCATTCACTTACTCACTCACTCACTCACTCACTCACTCACTCACTCACTCACTCACTCACTCACTCACTCACTCACTCACTCACTCATCAACTCACTCACTCACTCACTCATCAACTCACTTCCTCACTCACTCATCAGCCAATCCCCCCCCCCCCCCCCACTCACTCACTCACTCACCATTGTCAGCATCGACTGTTTACAAATGCCGATCAGTTCACGCTCCAATGATGGTGTGAAAACTTGCGAATCCGTGGTCGGCTGGCGGGTTAGCGGAAGCGGTTGTGGTGGTGGTGATGGGGTGAGTGGTTGCGGGACTGAAATTATATATTGTATTATAACAACAACAACGGTAACAACAATAGCGGTAACAAAAACAACAACAACAACATCAGCAACAACAACAAAGATTCTGATTAAAGCCCGTTGTTTCTGCAAGCAAAAATATGGCCAAAAACGTCTGATAATGAAACATCACTAGCCTCAACTCAAATCGGTTGACTCCATAGTTTAACACAAAGTAGCATGGGGTGACAATGATTGATGTGCGTGTTAACACTGATTGTCTGATGGTTCATTATCAGACGTTTTGGGCAATATTTATACGAACAGAAACAACATAAGGGCTTTAAGATGTATCATAGTGTTTTTTAAATAAAAACCACCATTTCAATAAAAACATTCCTAAAACCCGTATGTTGTTTGTGCAAGCAAAAGTATCGCCCAAAACGTGTGATAATGAAACATCAGACAATCAGTGTTAACACGCACATTAATCATCATCACCCCATGCTATACTGTGTTAAACTATAGTAAAGCGTACATGACACATGTCGGGTGTCAGTAATAAATACAAGACTTGTTATTTGTATTAGGATGTTTCAACGGTTTATATGTAGGTTTATTGAGCTACTGATATGTACCAAATTCACGCCTAGCCTCGTTCCTTAATATTCACCTTTCATTGTTATACTACACGCACCAGTCCAGACTGACTGTATTTGACGGACTGAGTCACAGAATGACAGACTCACACAGAATAACCAATGAATGACAACGTATCAGAATAGCATAAGATATATGTAGGTAAGTTATAACACGTAGGTGTAAGGTAATGTTGGTATAGAGTATGGATGTTATAGGAATAGGATGGTCTCAACGTGAAACATACTAGAATGCGGTTAATAATGATGACAATCATTTCTCCCTATGGTGTCAACCGAGTTGAGTTGAGAGGCTAGTGATGTTTCATTATCAGACGTTTTGTGCAATTTTTTTGCTTGCATAACGAAAGATGCGTAACCTTGATTGTGAATGTTTCCGTAGTCGATGTTGTTGCCATAAGGCGAATCATCGGTGATGGGTGGTGAGTGGGCGAACTGGGTGAGCTGACCATTGCCGTCCATTGAGGTGAGCTGGCTGAAATAGAGGAGTTAAGTGAGTGAGTAGTTGAGTGAGTCGGTAAAGTTTGTGTGAGTCAGCCGGAGAGTTTGAGTGAGCCATAGAGTTTGACTGAGTAAGGAGGGTCTATTTCAGTGAGTAGTGAGTATCTGAGTGCGTCGGTGAAGGTTTGAGTGAACAGGTAAGAGCTTGAATTTGAGAGTCCGTTGGAGAGTTTGAATGAGTATTATAGCAGAGGGTACACGGTGTGAAACATGGTGAGTTAAGATACGACATTACGAGTTCGCGAACTCCACCAATCCACTCCTATACTGAGTAAGTAGGAGTTTGAGTCAGCAAGAGAGTTTGACTGAGAGTTTAGTGAAAAATAAATTGTTTTATCCAGATCAACCAACCCAACGTAGTCAACTGAGTTATCCCCGGCCATGCCCTCATCGCTCATCTCGATGCCACCGCCCAGCTGACTATCGTCCTGACCGTCAGTCATATCCGCATAACCAGCCGCATCCAGAGACTGAAGATAAAATATAACTAATAAGAAAATGTTTAACGAAGATATTTATTTATTGATCAAAACTAGAAATATTTTTATCATTTATTATTCCATTTGTGTAAACACATTGAACTTCTGTGAATCTGATTCTAAAAAAGTTTTTAAATGGAGATCGTAAGAGATGAAAAAAATGAAATAAAAACGAAATAGATGACGGCACTGGCTGCAACACATATATTGTTGGTTGCTGTTTTTGTTAGATACTTTTTGACTTCTACTTATCCCTGACTAGAAAAAAGTGACTTGGAAGCAGGGGTGGGCCGGGTTTTTTGGCGTTTTGCAGGGGGTGGGGGGGGGGGGGGGGGGGGGTAGAAAAAAAATCACATAAACGCTTATTTTTTGCTTGTTTTTGCTAAAAAAAAATCTTCTATTATAAGGTATAAACAACACATATACCGGTTTTTTTCAGGTTTTAACCAAGAAAATTGACCCAGAAAACGTGTTTCTACGAAAAAAAATTCTCACAGCCAGAAAATTTTGAAAAATGAGCCTCAAAATCGAGGTTTTGAGGCCGATTTTCTCAAAAATTCCGAGTAGGGGGGGAGGGGGTAGGCGACCTAAATTTTTGTCTAGGGGAGAGGGGTAGGCTACCCGCCGACCCTGAAAAGTGGGGGGGGGGGTAACCCCCCCCCCCTACCTGCGGCCCACCTCTGCTTGGAAGCATATATTATAGTGGCAAAACATGAAGGAGCGAAAACGCCGCACAGTAAAAAAAGAACGAAAATAGAGTAGATGATAACTGATGAACATAAAAAGCAAAAAGAGAAAAACGCACTTTTCAGTTAAAAAAATTGTGACAGTGGAAATTACTCGAAACATGATCACTGGAAATAAAAACACTTGTAACCATATTGATACAGAACAAATCATTACCAACAGTGACCTAGATATAATCCAAAGCGAAGCTCTGGTCAAAAATCAAGAAATCAAAAAAAATCGAAAAATGGTGGAGCCCCAAATAAAAAAATCTAAGAGATAGCATGGCACAAAAATACACTAATCAATAAAAACCGCTCTACTACCTCATCATAAACGGTAGGTCGAAGTTTGATACTTCGCTGTTGTTTATCCATAATGGAAATAATTACGGAATCCCGTCTTTTCCAAGTCCACGGTGTTTGAGGATTGCGCATCTGCTGATACTGGGGATAGATTTCAGGGTGCAGCCGGCGTATATGATGGGCCAGGTTAGTCGTGTTCCTAGATTAGTAGTCCTTATCCTTAGCAGCAACAACAACAACAACAACAACAGGTTAGTAGTGCTCCTAGATTAGTAGTAATTATTCTTAGCAACAACAACAACCAACAACAACAACAACCCCAGCAGCATCAAAAACAACAACAACAACCAACAACAGCAACAACATCAACAACAACAACAACCCAAGCAACAACAACAACTCCAACAACAACAACAACAGCAACAACAACAACAACAACAACAACAACAACCCCAACAACAACAACAACAACAACAACAACAACAACAACAACAACAAACTTGCTGATCTGTCGCAAATCAACAGTGAGCCCACGGCCACACGTCTGACAGTATGCCCGCGAATCCTCGCGTTTCAGGAGGAAAAACTGCCAAATTGGATGGGATAAAAAAGATCTGCCATGTGGTGATTGTTGTTCATCCGAACCAGCAGGACTGAACTGACGTGGAGAATGTGATGTTATCGATGACATGATGGATGGATGGATTGGCAAAGCGGAATTTTTTTTATAAAATGGCACAAATTATTTCTCCGCCACTGAAATTTCAGAGTGGAGTAGTGTATGCCAAAGTCGGAGAACGACAGAGGAAAATTAGGCAAAGAAAGTGTACAAATGTAGTAAAAACTGCATCAATATTTATGAATATGTGGGCCAAAAACGCGTTCGCAAGCATCCCAGGACATTGGAATTTCCGTATATTTGTCGAAGGCCGCAAGGTGACACTGGATATTTTGTGACATTCACAAAATGGTCTATAAAGGCTGAAGAAAAAACTCGTGACCGGAAAATAATGAAAGAAGTAGGTTGAGTATAAAAAACGATCAGTGATTATCATATGTAAATAGGATGACCGTTATATCACTAGACACGTGATTTTGTATCCACCTTCGCTATTATAGCACAAATTTCATGTTTTTTCTTTCACCTCTTTAATGCAATTTAATGTGTTACTCGTAATTTGTAAGATCGATTATATGCGAGACAACACAATAAAATCTGCGATAAAAACTGAATAATTTAATTTCTGATAATTTCTGAATCGGAAACGAACCGATGGCTCAGTGTCGAATCGCGACACAATCGGCATGTTCCCTTTTGAGTGGATTGGCTTGCCGCTCGGCGCCTTGTAGATCGTCGCACGACGCGCCGCGCACGTGTGGCAGGCTTGAATGTGCGCCATGATTTCGGCTTTGAATCCTATTCCGCCGAACCGCGATTTCAAGTCGGCCATCATGGCATCTCTTCCCGGATGGCCGTTCAGGTCGTGAGCCTGACGTAACGCTTCGTGCAGTTGCGACTGCTTGAGGATGGGCAGGCCCGTGGTTTTGCTGTGCACTTTGCCCATTCTCAGCTCGTACTTCTGTCGCACCCGATGTCGATGTTGTCGACCGCTCACCTTTTCCCCTTCGAGGATTCGTATAATGGTCGCATACTCTTCTTCCGTTGGCAGAGTCAATCTCTTCCTCTCTTTCGTGCCCGGTGTTTCGGCATTCATCGAGTCCGTCGTATCCGTCATAGTCACGGCCAGATTCACCAAGTCCATGTTGAGGATGAGGTGGTTTTTCGGGTTCAGTTTTTGTATATTTTTTCATGAATTGGCGTGATGGGATGATGATAAAAATTGAGGGAGCTCAGTTCAATGTCAGTATGTTAGTGATCCATGAATGGTTAAGAAACGTCAGCGAACAAGTTAACGAATGAATGTCACAAAATATGCAGTGTCACCCAACGGCCTTGGACATACATGTACACATATAGTGCTCTAGCAGCAGCACTGGCGGATGATTCTAACCTCCAAAGATGGAGGAATTTCGTCAAATTGTAATCGGCATTCTGCAGGCCATTTTACCTAATATTCAGGGAACAAATTACCATTTTTAAAATGCCAAAGAGAGGGAATTCCACTTTTCCCTCCCCTTCTCGTCCGCTAGTGTTCACGTCACAAAATAACCAGTGTCACGATACGGCCTGCTACATGTACATAGAATGGCGGATGAACCGAACCTCCAAAGTAAGGGGGAATCGGCAGCAATTTCAAGCTATTTTACCTAGTACTTAGAAAACAAATTCTACTTTTTGATGACGCCAAAGAGAGGGGAATTCTACTTTTCCCACCCCTCCTCGTCCGCAAGTGAAAAGCAGTACATACATACGTTTGCAAGCAGAGCAACGCGCCCCAGCCGCAAAGCGAAATCGTACAGAGAAATGATAATTTTAACAAAAAAAATTATCGGCTGATTTGCAACTATTTTATGTACATAACATTGTATTGAATAAATCTCACTTTTTGGAAATTGCCTCAAAGAAGGGAAATTTTCACCCGCTTCGTCCACTAGGGCAACGCGCCATAGCAGACACATTGAATGGAACAAGCATCAGTCGTGGGCTTGCGTGCACGCATGGCATTGGGTGCGTGCTTTCATGGCGGACGAGGCAGCCTTCCTGAGAAAGCGGAATTTCTTCACGGAGGTGAAATTCACGCTTTCAAAACATTTTTACCTCCACGTTGAGGAATAAACAGTGCTTTATGAAACTGTCAAAGAGGAAGCATTTCACTCTTCATATCCGCTTCGTTCACTAGGGCAACGCGCCATAGCAGGCACATGGAATGGAACAGGCATCATTCGTGGGCTTGCGTGCACGCATGGCATGGGTTGCGTGTTTCTATGGCGGATGAGCCAACCGTACAAATGAAGCGGAATTTACACTTCTTTTCATTGGAGTCCGTTTTATCTACAGTCCTACTACACTACACTTGAAGAAAACACACTTCTTCTGGTTCTGGAAACTGCTCAGAGATGGGAATTACACTTTTTGCGTTTCTCCCTCGTCCGCTAGTTATCCATCAGCTCGCGTGCACGCCCGACCAGCGTGCTTACATAGGGGCAGCATCGAAGAAAGAAGGGGAGGGAAAAGTGAAATTCCCCCTCTTTTGCGTCTTTAAATTTTTTTATTTGTTCCGCAAGGTGTAGGTGAAATGGCCTGAGAACTGCCAATTCCAACCTCATTGACGGAATTCAACTCCCTTTGGGAATTTAGCTCGTCCGCCAGTGACTAGCGTGCTTACATAGTATAGTAGGATAGGGGCACTAGCGGAGAATGAAAGAGAGGGAAAAGTGCAATTCTCCCCTCTTTTGCGTTTTCAAAAATTTTGATTTGTTCGTAAAGGTGTAGGTAAAATGGCCTGAGAACTGCCAATTCCACCCTCTTTGACGGAATTCCCCTCCTTTTGGAGAATTGGATCGTCCGCCAGTGACAATACAACAAAATACAACAGTGCCGGTCGATAATTCTACGCCGGCACGCCATACAACAACGCTATTTAGAACAAAATCAGTCTCTATCCCACTCGGATCAATGTAGAAAAAATTTTAATGCGCGCCAAAAAAACAGATTTGAATTCCAAATGCGGTGAAAAAGGAGGTGAAGCTGTTATAAAATACAATATTTATGAACACATGGTAATAGAACCTACGGAGATTAACAGAGGAACAAGGGCGGCAAAAACAATAACAACAACAAAAACAATAAAAACAACAACAACAACAACAACAACAACAACAACAACAACAAGAAAACTTCAATGTAACAGAAATTCTTATCTCCCAAAAATGAGTTTCCTTCACGAAAGACCAGGGCAGGACGGAATCCATGAACAGGTGGGAAAAACAGCTATAAAAACACTACTAGTACGAAATTAACTATCAAAAACAACAACAACAACAGAAACAAACACATTTAACAACAACAAAAAGCAACAACCTCAAGACTACTGAAATCCTCGACTCCCAATATAACATTTCGAGGGTTTTGCTCACAAAAATGCGGATGACTCAATACATCGGGATCGGTGAGGAGTTGGGCACCTTCGTAGATACCCGGCGCAGTAAGTTGCAGTTTGAGCAAGCCTAAAGTACAATAAATAACTATACAAAGAACAATTTAGAATGTAAGAATCTCGATCTGAATAAACTACACAACCAAAACTATCACCCGAATCAACGAAACTATCACATGCTTTTCAACCTAAAGCCCGTATGTTATTTCTGCAAGCAAACGTATTGCCCACAACTTCTGATAATGAAACAGCACTAGCCTCAACTCAACTCTGTTCACACCATAGTTTAACACAGTAAAACATTCAATTCAGTTTCAGTTTCATTATCAGAAGAACATGGGGTGATGATGATTGGTGTGCGTGTTAACATTGTCTGCTGTTTCATTATCAGAAGTTTTAGACAATATTTTTGTTTGCAGAAACCACATACGAGCTTTACCAGTCAGTTTTTTTCAAATCACACGCAAAACGATGAAATAAATTGGTGATCACTTCACTGGTATTCCTTTTAATCAAAGTTTTACGGACTAACACTGCTCAAGAAAAGAGTCTATATCATTGGAGTATTTGACAAATATTTTAAATTAGATTATCGAATTCGACCGCGCACCCATTTTCCCCACTTTTCCAACAACGTTCTTACTGTTCAAAAAATCAGCTTGACTCATTAAATTATCAAATTATCTCATCTTTATCCACAACACTGGCGGATGAGCTAATCCTCCAAAAGGAGGGGAATTTCGTCAAAGAGGGGGAATTGACAGTTTTCAGGTCATTTTACTTACACCTTAGGGAACGAATTATATTTTTTTGAAAGCGCCTAAGAGAGGGAAATTCCACTTTTCCTTCCCCTTTTCGTCCGCTAGTGATCCACAATGTGAATGCCCGGAATTTCGCTGGAACTTTCTTACCAACCCAGTTTCGGTTTCTCTTTATCATAATGTTTCAGTGCTCGATTGCAATCATAGCACGTCCAGTATTCCGTGAGAATAACGGCCTTCTTCTTGCGGTAAAAACGGTACACGACTCCGGGATGCCGCTTGGAATCGCACCACATCACGAGTCCGCCTTGTCGAGTCGACGTCCAACGGTACGGGTACATTATCGGTATAAGGATGCCGATTTATAATACTGATGTTGTCGTGATATTTTATCGTAATAACTTACTGAAAAAAACTTAAACTAAGTTAGCAAGATAACAATAATTGTACTGTTCTAGATTGTTGCAATATATTAATATGTTCATCTTATTACTGAAATGCACCCAAACTTCAATGATCCTAGTAGAGAATCTTCGGGGCTTAGAGGGACAGTAACAGTATATGTCATAAAAATACATATGGGAGGGGAGGGCAAAGAACAGGAGTAGAAAAAACAATAAAAGAACATCACAGCACAGGTCGTCAGATCAAGGATGAGCTAAAAACATGAAGAAAAAACAGTGAAAAAAACGAGCGGTCGTAATGGAAAAAACATGATGCTAAAACAGGCAAGCTTAAATAATCTTTAAACTATATCGGTCAGGTAAAACCCACACCAAAATGGGTTGGAATTTCTCACGACCGATAACCATCGAAGTACAACTGCAACACCCGACGTGGGTAACATTAACAACATCAACAACAACAACAACAACGTCATCATCAACAACAACAACATCAACATCATCAACAACAACAACAACAACAACAACAACAACAACAACAACAACATCAACAACAACAACAACAACCGTATCAGATCAACCTCCTCATCAATGGCTCCAGCAACACTCTGTTTCATTTTCAAATGCAGGCATATGTGAGGATAGGCAAGCCTATCAGGATTCGTGAGTAGTTGAGCGCCTTCGTAAACATCAGGTGCCGTGAGACGCAACTTAGCCGAACCTAAAAGGTATGCGTAGTTAACCTAATCCTATGAAACACATGAAAACTTGGAAAGTCTGTCAAATGCGGTTGGCACCATGAATCAAGTTACCCAATCCCACGGTCACTAAGGTAAAGTCGACTTTTTAAAAGGCGAGTCAGGTTAAAAGCTAAAACCTACAAAAATAGACGTAATACAGTACCCTCAAGTCCCTTACTTAAGTCAAGTCCTCTTCCGCTTCATCTTCAACAGAATAAGTCACTGGCGACCGAGTTACTTCTCCAAAGAGAGGAGAATTTCGTCAAAAATGCGAGAATTGGCAGTTTACAAATCAAACTGTTTTACATACACTTCAAGGATTTTTTTTAGAAAAGCCAAAGAGGGGGAATTCCACTTCCCTCCCTTTCTCATTTATTGGTAGATGAAGTATAAAGATTTAAGACCAACTGAGTTTCGGCCTGTCCACCGTCTTGTCCATGTTCTTGCAAACCCGAATACAGTCGCAACAACTCCATGACTCGATCAGGTTGTTGGCCTTCTTTTTCCGATAGAATCGATACACGACACCCGGGTACAACTGGGATTCACACAACATCATCATACCACCGCGCCCGTTGGCCGTCATATGATAGGGATACATTTTACAGGTGTAATGCCGAACTTTGTGGGTCAATGACGACTTTTCGAAGGAACGTGTATTTTTTTGCAATGCCGGGTTTCGTATAGTGGTGGTTGTTTTTTATGTGAAATACGGCGAATTCAGGTGCAATATACGGCGAATTCAGGTGGTTCTGGAGTTGAAAATACACTATAAAGGCATGATAGAAAACTTTGGCGAAAAAAACGTAGTTCAAGATTAGAAAAAAGTGGGACAAAAATATGAGAATGGAAAATTATGGAGATCATGGGCAGAATGTTGATGGTGAGAGGTGAGCAGATTCTAATGAATGTGAGAGAAAAACGACAAACAATGGGGAGCTCAGCATGAAAACCAGTTTAGAGGAAAGACGATACAATAAACAAATTCATCTATAAAAGTCATCTATAAAAAACCAACAACTACGAGCAACAAGAATAAAAAATATAAACATGTAATTAAAAAACCTTGTTTAAAAGCTCACAGCCTCAAAACTTTCCATAGAGAAACCGGGAAAGTAGAAAACCAAAAAGCCAATGAAAAATATAAAAAAAATAACAACGTGTATAGCGGCAGCTCATTGCAACGAAATTCCAGCAACAAAGTTGACAAAGAAACTATACTCATTCTCAACAACAACAACAACAACAACAACAATTAACAACACCAACATACATATGCGAGTAGTTATGACCTTGAAGTCAGATATGTGGATGGTTCATCACGTCAGGATCTGTTATAAGTGCACTGTACTGTATTTTATACCACAACAACAGCAACAACAACAACGACAACAACAACATCAACAACCACAACAACAACAACAACAACAACAGCAATAACACCAACATAAGCGAGTAGTTGGAGCGGATCCTCACCGGTGGGGCCCTGAAGACAAATATGTGGTTGGCTCATCAGGTCCGGATCCGTTATAAGCTCGGCGCCATCGTAAACATCGGCAGCCGGCAAACGAAGTCGTACCATACCTATAGGGTTATACTTTTGGTATTTGTTTCTATCTAGAGTTTTTTGGTGGTTTTCGCTAAGACGGGGAGACCGCATGTACATAAGACCGACATACAACCAACATCATGAACAACTTAATGTGAAGAAAACAACAACAACAACAACAACAACAACAACAACTACAACAACAACACCAAGCCAACCACCTTAACAACGGGGAAAGTACTCGTCCATCCGAACCTTTTCGTCCCAACCGCTAGTGTCACATACTAAATAATAATCTAACCGATTTTCGGTCGCTTTTTGTTGGTCATGATGGCATAACGATTCCGCACAGCGGTACAGTCGATACAGCTCCAATACTCCATGGGAGCCATGCCGTTTTTCGGTTTATACGTCGTAACTTTGGTGAAGGTGAAACTTCTCCCCGGATACATTTTCGACGGACATATTAATAACCGACACCCGCGGTGATTCACCGAGTACTTGTAGTCGTAGAGGGTATCTGCTGGCGTTGACATTTCTGCTGTTTCAACCGTGATTTTGGGAAATTTTTTGGTTCGTAAAATGTAGTATCGCTGTATTCGAATCCGGGGTATAAATTTTAGCGAACTCTGCAATGCAAGCATGACATTTTTCTTATAATCTATATCCTATTGTTATATCCTATTCCAAGGACAATGTAAAAGTTAACAGCAGAGCAGTGATATTTTGAACTTGAACGGCGTACGCAATAGAATATCCAACATCATCCTCAAAACAAGGATATCGGCAGCAACAACATTAGCAACGACTGCAACAGTAACAACAACAAAACGACAAAAGCAAATGAGCCGAAAGAGGAGAGACCAACCATTTGGTCGCTTCACGTTCTATCCTGTTAGACAAAAAAATACAACAAAAACAACAACAACAACAAGCACCAACCGATTTAGGATTGCGGCCCTCCTTGTCGTATCGATGCAGCCCATGTTCAGAAGAGGCACAAGGAAAATCTAGTTATCAAAGACAAGCCCAATATTCCTCTCAACAACTCTATCAACAACAATAACATCATCATTATCAACAACCACAACAACATCCTCAACCAACCGATTTTCGGTCGCGATAATCCCTCTTTGTCATAATGATGAAGTTGATTTTCTACTTCCTCCTCTTAGCAACATCATCAACAACAACAACATTATCAACAATAACACCAACATCATCATCATCAACAACAAAATCCTCTACCAACCAATTTTGGGTCGCGGTAAGCCCTCTTTGTCATAATGATGAAGTTGATGCTCACACGAGGCACAAAGCCAATATTCGATAACTTTCGTTAAATTGGTGGTACGATATCTAAATCGATAGGTCTTTCCAGGGTATTTTTTTGACTCACAATACATTACACGACCACCGCGTCTCCCCGCCGAAAGTCGAAACGGATACATTGTTGTTGTTGTTGTTGTTGTTGTTGTTGTTGTTGTTGTTGTTGTTGATGTTGATGTTGATGTTGATGTTGTTGTTGACGTTGTTGTTGTTGTTGTTGTTGTTGTTGTTGTTGTTGTTGTTGTTGTTGTTGTTGTTGTTGTTGTTGTTGTTGTTGTTGTGTTGTTGTTGTTGTTGTTGTTGTTGTTGTTGTTACTGTTGTTGTTGTTGTTGTTGTTACTGTTGTTGTTGTTGTTATTGACTGATGTGAGAGATAACTACTTAGAACACTACGGTGGAGACGGAGGAAGAGCAAGAGGAATGACACAATGTTAATATTAATGAACAATAAAAAATCTTCCTTGAATATGAAAAACGACAACTAATGAAGAAATGAATTGCGGAATAGAGAAAAATTCTAAAAATGACTATATTCATATATTAATTTATTTTCTCCACTATAAGCTGTGAAGATTCATAGATAGAGGATAGTGATCAAAGTCTAAGGTAAAGGGAAACTTGAGTTGAGTGTACTCTGTAAATGAGAGGAAGTACTAAACTGAGAAATTCAAACTGGCCAATCAGAACAGCGCTGCAGTTATACTAAAATTCTGAATCGAATGTCCTGAATTTACATCTGAATTCTCATCTGATACAAAAAACTTTGCCATACATGTATTTATGTACGTTAGCTTAGCAGTTCATGTGTAAAAATTTGAACGCGCGCCAAAAACAGATTTGAATTTTTTTACTGCGCGCCAAAAACCACCCGAAAGTTCTCGGCGCGCAGTTTGAATCCAAATCAGGTTTTGGCGCGTGTTCAAAATCTAAAAAAAAATACTTTTGCAGATGAAGTTTGGCCAATCTAGTAACACGGTCTATTATTCATTACATATAAAGTCTGGTCACAGTTTCTCGTTACTCTAAATTTTTACCGTAATCCTTTTGGCGCGCATTCAAATTTCGGCGCGCGTTCAAATTTATTCGAAATTTTGAACTTTTCAGACCACATTTGTATAACATATTTTTAAAACATACCCAACTTATGAATCATTCAGTATACGATTTTCAAGAAAATAATTAGTAACAAGATACCCTGACCAAGCTATACTGTTACGGTTCCATAGAAAGAATTTTTGGTCACAAGATATTTTGACCAAGCTATAGTCGAGATATCTGATTGACTAAAACTCTATATGGGCTCTGAACAGAATAATGCTACTAGGCTAATTCATATTCATTCAAACCCGCCCTGTGCACACCAGGAAAATACTGTCAATGTCGATGAGGTAAGTTACGTCATAAAAAAACTTCACTGTAAAAAATTGCTGCTCTCCATACAAAATCACAAAAAACATGACAACAAAATAATTTCCACAAAAAACCCAAAAGAAAACAAACAAACATGATGTTGAACAGCGTGTACGGCAGAAAATACAAGGCCATACATAAGCCCAACCTCCGCGTGCTATGCTGGCTGGCTCGGTCAATGCGCTCTCTAGTCAAATATCGAACACAACACACAGTCCGTGCAATAAAAAATACATTCCTACTACACAGCAGGTTATGCTGCCTGTGGCGGACGAAAGAGTAAAGCCCGTATGTTGTTTGTGCAAGCAAAAATATTGCCCAAAACGTCTGACAAGGAAACACCAGACAATCAGCGTTAACGCGCACATCAATCATCATCACCCCATGCTATACTGTATTAAACTGTGGTGTCAACGGAGCTGAGTTGAGGCTAGTGATGTTTCATTATCAGACGGTTTGGGCAATATTTTTGCTTGCAGAAACAACATACGGGCTTTAATTAGGGATCTTAGATAGTGGGATCGCCCAAAAACTGCATAGCAATGAAAACAATATATTATATAACAAGTTGAAAAAAATAACATGCTGCGGGCTTATCAGATCGCCGAAAAGAAGAATAGTGAGAGCCAGAAAAGAAAATAAAGAAAAACCAAAACAAAACAGAGAAAAAAAATTTGGAAAAATAAACTCAACTATTCTCCGCGCGAGCACCAGCCGTTTATTACGGATCGGCGCCAACAAACTGCTGGCACCAGGCGCCGAAACCACTTGCTGGGAGCGAGACGCCGAGTACTCGTAAAAGTGCTTGGGATGCGTGTTGGACAGATGACCGATCATGCTCGAGGTGGACCTGTATTGCCAGACAACATTGTGAATTATTAGAAGCTATAACAGGGCGATGAAACATCAGAAGCTATAACATGTATTCGACACGCAGTCTGTTATCAATTTTTTTAGTGATCTCGTGTGTTACCATATATGAAATATAATGAGTGATGTCTTGTTCGTACGCTGTCCACATTTCCTGAATTTTTTACAATTAAATTTGATTTTCAAACTGCGCGCCATTTTGTTTCGTCGAATAACGAGACACCCTAGATGGACTATAGACGGCTGACGAACCGATTGCCACGCTTCAGCACGCGTCCACAGATTTGGCATACGGTTTGTTTGCCATCGCGTTCGATCACATAATAATCCCACAACACATTGGTGCGGCGCAGCGTCATCGTGCGCGGAATGTCCAGTGTCTCCGGATCACCGCGCAGCGGAAACTTGGGCGCATAATCGGCGTCAGCAACCAGCGTGTCGGTGGGCTCTGCGGTGTTTGACATGTTTGACGGTGCGCTTGGAGGTTTGAAGATAAAGTGTAGGAAAACTGAGATTAGTGCACTGAAAATTAGATGAACTAGAAAAAAAATTTTTAACATAAAATTCGCTGCCTCAGTTTGCCTCATCTACCCGTAGACAAAAACAGGATCACACATCACTGTTGGTGACCATACAAAAAAAGTTAAACGTAATAGCCGTGTAATCTGAC
The DNA here is from genome assembly GCA_964036265.1 of Daptonema setosum. NCBI lineage: Eukaryota > Metazoa > Nematoda > Chromadorea > Monhysterida > Xyalidae > Daptonema > Daptonema setosum. Next base: position 24,437,794 of record OZ038447.1, on the reverse strand, counting down.
GGAATAGAGCGTAAATCTTAGAATAGTACTATACTATAGTATAGTAGACATTGTTTCTAAGGAATGTATCTCGGATGAAATGGGCATCTCATGATTGGATGAATGAAGAAATAATCTAAATAAAAAGTAAAGAGATCATTTTAAATCTCCGCGCAATACAGGAACCTTTTTCAATAATAAAACAAGAGCGATTATCATTCCAGACTTTTATGGAAAACTAAAACTGCATATTAATGAACAACAATAAATGAACAATACAAATCCTACCACCCAAACACCCGGTGAAACCGCGCCATCTCGCCACGCACTAACGCAATGCGGACGAAAGAAGTGAATAGACTAATACAGGCGGGTAGATAACGCACCACAACATTGCATAACGCGAGCACATATGGGCGAGCGAGCGCGCGTAACAAGACCGTGCTGTGCTTGTATATGGGGCAGGCAGTGCGCAGTGCAGCCACCACCGCACTGGTCGCATGCACACAGCGCGGCGTGCCCCCCTCACTAGCGCGGCTGTGTGTTATAGCATACGGCGGTGCGTTCATAAGGGCGCGGTGTAGGTCGCAGTGCGATGGAATGTGTGTGGATTAACAACGAATGGTTATTATACGAAGAATGAGAAAAGGATGCAAATACTGAAAATACTGAAGGGGTTAGAGTTGTCACTCGAAAAACAAGTGTGTTTCACGCATATGCAACTACTCACTTGAGACGTACAATGACATTAACAATAATATAATGGATATACAATGAATGACAAAATGATTCCTGAAAAAAACTTCAACTGAAAAAACTGAAAAAGATTCCGGAAGTAAAAGAAACTTGGAACAAAAAAAAATTACCAAAAAAAATTTACAGGTAAGTAAAAAAAGTTTTTTTTCTCACGTTGGTGGCGTCGCCGTAATTCAGCGGGTTGTCACTGGATTCTGTGAAATCGGCGACCGTGAAAGGTGCCAAAGCGCCGGTTGACGCCATCGGTTTGCGTTCCAAGAAGCGGCTGCGTGGTCCGGACTTTCTGCAAATTTGGTCTGTCAATCAATCACTTTTTCAGTCAGTAAGCTCAAACAGTCAGTCAGGCCGTACAGCAGTCAGACAGTCAGTCATTCGTCAGACAATCATTCTAACAGTCATCTCCGACAGCTGACCAGTCATTCATAAAAAGTGTTTTTAATTAGTGATGACAGACAATAAATGTCAACTACTAGTGGTCTTATTGTTATAACAGTCACAGCCAGTCAACCGCTAATGGCTCGCAAAACTTACGCCAAAAAACTAAAGCGGAGCAATCCAAAAGTAAATTTTAACTCACAAAAATGCACTTTATTAATATCAATCAGCCGGTATTATTATATATATACATAAGTATTATATGTATTATATATATAATACAATGGGATGAAACATGAAAACACATGGCAACTACTATGGTATTTATACAGAACGAATATATGTACAATATGAGTTAGATTACAATAATGTACATCATTCCGCATTTCACAAGAAATAAAACGAAAAAAAACTGCGACCTACGCCGCTAACGCAAGTTTCCAAAACCCAAAAATTTTCCTAGAATTTTTGCCAAACACGAAATTCATGCGTGCACACTAAGGTGGGTGAACCACTGAAATATTGTTTGTTATAGGTTTATTATATAGGTTTTTATACCACCGCTGCGCGGGCCTAACGTGCTTGTCCTAGCTCTCGCTCGCACAAGCGAGCCTCACGATAGTAATCGGGGATTAACTAAAACTTCATATGGAACATAATTTTAGTAACAAAAAATTTTGGCGTTCAGAAAAAATTCTAGGAAATTGTTTTTGGGTTTTGGAATTTTGCACCGCCGCTAACTGCTGAAGACGTTTTTGTCGTCGACGTTCCTTGAGACCAAGTTGGAAGTACCGTTCCTTATCCTTGATGTCCTGTATCGTTTTGGGGAACATGTCTTGGCAGCAATGAGGTACCGATGGATGGTCACCGTCGCCTTCTACCGTAACCGCCGTGTAGTCTTCTGCACGGGATACGGTAATTGAATTTCGTAATACAGGGTGGATAAATAAGAAGATTGATCATATACTCACCTATACTGAACGTCAAATTGGTTTTACAAGCATAAACCATCAAATCAGTAAAAAAATAATGGAAGACTTCCAGATTCTTGAACAGGTATTATGGATGATGTGAAGCCAGTCTCTGAACTGAAACTTGACTGGTTCTCATTTTCAAAGTTAACGGGTCTGTGAATATATTTTTTGAATAACAAGAAACCCTGGATAGGCTATAAAAAATTTCCACACACCAGAACCAGGCACGTTGAACACGACATTGACACATGATTTCATCTGGTTCGTTGGTAGCTGATTACGATATTTCAGACACCCTGTACACGACCAATTCTCATATGACTTTTGTTCCTGAATCCTGATGTTCTAAAAACTTTGAACACACAGCTTTGAATTCAAGCTTCTCGCCAAAAAAACTTCTGAATAACAAGAAACCCTGGATAGGCTATAAAATTTTTCACACACCAGAGCCAGGCACATTGAACACGACATTGACACATCCAAGTCTCACTGATTTCCGCTGGTTCGGTGGTAGCTGATAACGATATTTGTGACACCCTGTACACGACCAGTTCTCATGAGACTGTAAGACTTTTCTCCGCACAAATTCGTAGACGTAGCCCGGACGTTCCCGTGATTCGATGATCAACAGTTGACCGCCCTTGCGCGACTTGATGAACCGAAACACCTGAGGGCATTTATAGGTTGATCACGTGACTGAATTTGAATGCGCACCGTTTTTTTAATTATTTGCCTGCATATTGGTTCTACATTCTGTGTTTAGCTCCATCAGGGCAACTTGTTAGTAAAACTTAAATTTGTAAAACCCTTATCGTTTTTAGTTAAAATGTCTTATGGAACTCAACTATTTGTACGAAGAGGTTTACACAATCGTTTCTCTAGAAAGAAGACACCCTGGATAGGCTATAGCTGGAATAGCTTGAAAAACATTGACAATGGCACACATCCAAATGTAGTTTGTATTTGAACTAAGGGGTCAACTGTATGAATTGAGGCTACGTACATAAAGCCCGTATGTTATTTCTGCAAACAAACATACTGCCCAAACATCTAATAATGAAACATCAGTAACCTCAACTCAACTCGGTGGACACCATAGTTTAACACCAGAACATAGGGTGATGATGATTGATGTGCGTGTTAAAGCTGATTGTCTGATGTTTCATTATCAGAAGTTTTGGGCACGATTTTTGTTCGCAGAAACAACATACGGGCTTTAGTAATGTTTCATGATCGACCACTTTTAAATAATCTTTTTGCTTGGAAATACAGTTCGACATATGGCTTTCACCTGGTTGGGCGGTGTAAATAAGGCTGCTCGAGTGACCACCGATTGTTGGGTAGTATTTGATGATGATGCCATGTTTTGCGATAATCGAAATATTAGAATTTTATAATGGGCCTAGGCAGCGATGAAGAGATTGGTATAAGTCTATAAATGATAAAGAGATTTTATAAACAAAATTTGGTGATGAGATTGATATAAATCTAGAGTTGATAACGAGATTTTATAAATATAATTTGTTGATGAGATTGATATAAATCTATAATTGATAACGAGATTTTATAATTATAATTTGTTGATGAGAACAATATGAATCTTGATCAAGCTTTGAATGTTAACACAGATTGATATAAATCTAACAGCAATGAAGACATTTGTACTAAAAATCTTAATGATAACATTGATATACTGTATGAAATTGTATATCTATTGTAATCTGTTGATGAACAGATTTTTTATAAAAAAATCTATAAACGATGTGGGGATTGATAATGGCATGTACAACAAAAGTTATATATGAAAGGCATGTACAACAAAATAATACACCACGTCCTACCCCATGTTAGAAACGGCTTCAGCGTACGACTGAATGATCTGGTGGCTGAATGCAATGGCCAACTATGTACATGTTCCTCATGACAACTATACATCATTCTATTTCCGTCCAAGGTCCAAGCACTAGCGGACGAGAAGGGGAGGGAAAAGTGGGATTCCCCTCTCTTTGGCGGTTTCAAAAAGGTAGAGTTTGTTCCTTAAGGTGTATGCAAAATGGCATAACTTCTGCCGATTACCCCCTCTTTGGAGAAATTCCCCTCCCTTTGGAGGATTGGCTCCTCCGCCAGTGGGTCCAACTATATATCATGACAACCATATATCAACCGCTATATACGACTATACATCATGACAACTATACATCACCGCCCACCGGATATTTTTTATGACCACAATATATCAACACTACAAGATTATGTACCTCACATTTTTATGACCACGATATATCATCGCTATAAGAGTACCTCACCAGCCACTGGCGGACGAACTAATCTTCCAAAGAGAGGGGAATTTCCCGAAAGAGGAGGGAATTGGCAGTTTTCAGGCCATTTTGCCTACACCCTAGGGAACAAACTCTACTACTACAAACGCCAAAGAAGGGGGAATTCCACTTCTCCCACCCCTTCTCATCCGCTAGTGCATGTTATGTAACGGTTTCCGTTTACACGCGAACCACATTTGTCATCAGCCCATGTGTCATGTCACCAGCGGACGAGATGGGGTGGGGAAAGTGGAATTCCCCACTCTTTGGTGTTTTAAAAAAGAGAAATTTGCAGTCTAAGGTGTAGGTACACCAGCGGACGAGAAAGGGTGGGAAAAGTGGAATTCCCCCCTCTTTGGCATTTTAAAAAAAGTAAAATTTGTTCCCTAAGGTGTAGGTAAACTGGTTTTCATTCTGCTAATTAGCCCCTCTTTGGAGAAATTCCCCTCCCTTTGGTGGTTTGACTCGTCCGCCAGTGTGTAGGTACATAGAATAACCGAAATTTCGCCAGTTCCCCCCTCTTTGAAAAAATTCCCCTCCCTTTGGAGGTTTCGTTCGTTCGTCAGTGTGTCATGTGAACTGTAAATGTACGCAAAAGTGAAGAATGATTATGGTCCCTTGTATAACAAATAATCATAGAAAAAGATTCCTTCATCTAAGCGCTTCTTCTGCGTGCAAAAAATCCACATACACAAACACACCATCCCTCCCCACACACGCCAATAATCAATCAAAAAAATCCGCAAAAACAAAAACACATCAGCAAATGAACCAAATAAATATAAAATTAAAAACCAAAAAAATGAATTCCATGAATTTTCCACAAAAAACCACCAACACAATGGGTACGTTGCCGAGACAGAAGTGCGGATGAGAGGGATAATCCGGTGAAGTTCCCACCCACTCCATTCGGATGAGATCGAGTTTGGCCGTGGGAACGGACTGTTGAATGTGCTTGCGCAGGCGACGACAGGCCAGACAACTGGAAGCGGGGAAGATAATCCTCAGCAGTTTTTTTTAATGAAATTTGACATGCCCAATTTTACACATTAAATCGCGTGTTCTCTGATGTTTCATCATCAGTCACTTTACCGGTACAGTCGGTAATAGTGCAACTATGTACTTGTGGCTCCTACAGCTCACAAAGAGGCAAAGCTAAAGCTGATCCATGCTGGAGCGCAGTTTGTTTTCAAATCCGCTTTTGATGGGTGTTCCAATTTTCAAGAAAACACTAAACTTTCACAGGACAAGTGAACAATATACAAACAATGCACTTGAAATGTTTTGAATATGTACGTAACGGTTCAATAGAAATATAATCTGAAACTATGTGAAGGGTTACCTGGGATTCAAGTAAAAAGTTGTAGTGTTAACTAATACAACTTTGAATCTTTAGCTGCATCAAATGTAAGAAAAGGTGATGCATAATAGCCGGCTGTCCGACTCAACTCAACCCCACAGCAGTAAGCTATAACATGTAATCATTATGTTCAATTGATGTTAACCAGGTTGGACAAGTTAACGTGTCATCTTTTCACTAGAATCTCAAGAAGCTCTTTACTTCCACATGACAAATGAACACTATGGGTACGTTTATAGTCTTCCCTGTACTTTCCCAGGAAACGTTTGTCATAAGCAGCGACCAATGTGGCTGCTATAGCAAATGTTACAATGTTAAACATCACGTTTCTCGGGAAAGTCCAGGGAAAACTATAAACGTACCCTATATGAACAATGCAATAAAAATTGAATGTGTACGTAACGGTTCAATAGAAATATAATCTGATAAACTATGTATAACTGACTAACTATAACTGATATCATGACGAAACTATAACTACATTGTGAACGACAACCAATGATACGAACCGGTAAACATGTGATCCGTGTTTGTTGACAGCTTTACGGGAGAATTCGAAGATTATGCCGGGATGCCGTTTTGATTCGTACCTATGTATGATTAGAAGTGACCATAGATTATCTTATATTTGGAATCGTAGTTCATTGCTCACTTAACTTGATCACCCACAAACTCATCCGTCCACTAACTCACTATGTAGCTAACCTACGAACCCACTCACTCACTCACTCACTCACTCACTCACTCACTCACTCACTCAGTCACTCACTCACTCACTCACTCACTCACTCACTCACTCACTCACTCACTCATTCACTCACTCACTCACTCACTCACTCACTCACTCACTCACTCCTTCCCCTATTCCGCAGGAGGTACGCTTGGACATTCGCCTAGTTTAACTATAGTCTTATCACTCTCATCTCACACGACAGCATATGATATGTTTACGATGGATGTCAAGTTTTTTACATTATTTTTTCAGTTTAATACTTACAGAACTACATAGTTATCTAGCCGTGTGCCGCACATGGTGTGCGTGAGGTGCCAATTACCCAATTTGTTTTGTGACATTAATTTTATTTATATAATATTTTATGTCAGCAAATGTTATAGAATATGAGCAAAAAAGATCATTAATATGAGAAAATTAATAATGGAAAAGCCAGAGATGAATAAAAAAACAAACGTTTTAAGTCCTTTTAAGGATGGAAAGGGGATTGTGGGCAGCGCTCACTCACTCACTCACTCACTCACTCACTCACTCACTCACTCACTCACTCACTCACGCACCCACTCACTCACTCACTCACTCACTCACTCACTCATTGACTCAATTACCCACTCACTCACTTACTCACTCACTCACTCACTCACTCACTCGCTCGCTCACTCACTCACTCACTCACTCACTCACTCACTCACTCACTCACTCACTCACTCACTCACTCACTCACTCACTCACTCACTCACTCACTCACTCACTCACTCACTCACTCACTCACTCACTCACTCACTCACTCACTCACTCACTCACTCACTCACTCACTCACTCACTCACTCACTCACTTAATCGGCAACGGTTCGCCATTGCGATCGCACAACGGCGGATCGGCGGGTTCTCGCAAAAGGTCGCTTACGTCCTTTTTCGTCTCTACATGAGATGCCATCACTATTTTTTCTTCGAATCGGAAAATTTTTACGCTCAAAATAAAAAGTGCAATGATTAGTTGGGTGAGGAGAAAATAAAAAAATTATGAAAAATATGAAAAATTCATGTCAACAATAAGTTCAGTGGGTGGAGAATAAGAAAAACTTATGAAAAATACGATGCCGAATGTTCAGCCTTCAAGGACACAATATAAAAAATTATTATATAAGAAATAGAAAAAAACGACGTTTTTTAAAGGATATTTAGTTAGTGGGATTCATAAAATTAGTCTGAGTAAGTCTAATAATGAGTCTTAATGAGGATTCTAAATTCTACAGATCAACTAGAATCAGAATTGCAATGATTATATTCAAAATACGGACTTGGGACGTGGCTCAGCTAGACCTATGTACGTGAAAAAAGCAGTATGAATATGAAAAAAAATCAAGAATATGAATATGAAAAAACAAAGTGAATTTATTTGAAGAAATACAAGTGAATAAGTGAATAAGGAAAAGGTTACACAAGAAAAAATTCTATATTAAATCTAATTAAAATCAACGCATTATATAAAAAAGTATATTCTAAACCACAATGCTCATAACAAACATATTCAAAACACGGACTTGGGACGCGGCCAGATCAGCGCATAACACGCAGTATGAACGTGTGCTAGTGCACAGCAGCACTGGCGGACAAGCTAATACTCCAAAGGGAGGGGAATTTCTTCAAAGAGGTGGAACTGGCAGTTTTCAGGCCATTTTACCTACACCTTAGGGAACAAATTCTACTTTTTGAAAACGCCAAAGAGGGGGGAATTCCACTTTTCCCTCCCCTTCTGTTCCGCTAGTGCACAGCAGCAAATACGTGGCGGACGAGAGAATAACGAAAGAATAAATTCCCATGTCTTGAAAGTTACGAAAATAAAACAATTTTTTCAAGGTGTAGACAAAAAGAACTCAACTGATATTTTTCCCTCTCTGGAAAAGTTTACCCCCCATGGGGGATTGTCTCTTCCGCGCCTGGTAGCATAAGGGACATAAGGGCAGCAGGGGGAGTAAGGGGCAACGGCCTTGCTACGCGACGGGGACGGCGGAGGCCCAGAGTAGCGGACGAGCTAATTTCCCAAAGGGAGGGGAATTTCGTCAAACAGGGGAAAATCGTCGGTTTTCAGGCCATTTTACCTACACCTTAGGGAACAAAATGCACTTTTTGAAAACGCCAAAGAGGGGGCAATTCCACTTTTCCCTTCCCTTCTCGTCCGCTAGTGGGCGGAAGCCCAGAGTAGCGGACGAGCAAATTTGAATTATGATACTCTTAAGGTAAGGGATGAGACTACCGTACGTCCCTAGCTGATATTTTTCAGTAAAATAATCAGAATAAATCAGTATATTTGGCAACAGAAAAGTACAACAGCAGAGGCGGCAAAGAAAGGCAAAGCCACCCAGTCCCGGTCATAGGACATATGACCAAGGACACCATGTTTTGGGTGAGCTGAGGGAACTAATGGCGATGTGATACAACTTGCATATTGGAAAAAAATAAAAAACCAAAACCTCTTATGAATGAAAGAGTAAAACTATAAGGAGCATTGATATATCGAAAAGATATCCCCGCAATTTTCGATGTTCCGTTAACGTCTGCATGAGAATAGAGGCAGCTTGATTGACACTTTTCTATCCCGAAAATCAGTGAAAACCACGAAGGAAATAAAATAAGAAAATAGAAAAAAACAAGTAAAAAATAATAAAAGAAAAACTTCAACATTTGAAGAGAACTGACCTCCATAGTGAAATCCGGATAAAGTGACGATTCACCGGCGGTGGAATCTTTGCTGACTCTTTCTGCAGTGAGTGAGAGTGAGTGAGTGAGTGAGTGAGTGAGTGAGTGAGTGAGTGAGTGAGTGAGTGAGTGAAGTGAGTGAGTGAGTGAGTGAGTGAGTGAGTGAGTGAGTGAGTGAGTGAGTGAGTGAGTGAGTGAGTGAGTGAATGAGTAAGTGATTGAGTGAGTGAGTAATGAGTAACCTTGTTTGATCTTATTGAACGCTCGTTGTCTTGCGATTTGACGCTGCCGTTTGTAGGAACTGGCTGCCACCCTGCGAGATGGCAGCGTTGTCTTAAAATGGGTCAGCAAATCAGTCAGTCAGTCAGTCAGTCAGTCAGTCAGTCAGTCAGTCAGTCAGTCAGTCAGTCAGTGAGTCAGTCAGCCAATCAGTCAGTCGGTCAGTCAGTCAGTAAGTCAGCGATTCAGACAGGCAGGCTGTAAGTAAAGCGGTCAGTCAGAGGGTCAGTAAAGTACTTACTACAGTACTCAGTCAGTCAGTCAAAAACTAACGGCGATTTTCGAAGCCTCGCTCGTGCCATACTTCTCCATCAGTCTGTTCATAGTTTTCTTCAATGCAACGGCAGGTGTTGAATCATCGGTGATTATATCGAGCACGCTCTTGCTGAATTCACATGTATTTCTCACTTACTCATTCGCTCATTCACTCACTCACTCACTCACTCACTCACTTACTCACTCACCGGTACTCCTCACGCGCGAGACTCGTTTCAGCGTTGGAGTATTCGGGATAGTCGATACAAATGTGAGGAGTTCTCGGCTCATCCGGAGTTCGCTCCACCCAAGTCCAACTGGATCGATCCAGCTTACACAGAGCCTCCGGGCGTTTGTCACCTTTGCGACGGGCCTTTTGACACCCGGAGCAACTGCAGTGAGTGATTGAGTGAGTGAGTGAGTGAGTGAGTGAGTGAGTGAGTGAGTGAGTGAGTGAGTGAGTGAAGAAGTGATTGAGTGAGTGAGTAGGTGAGTGAGTGAGTGAGTGAGTGAGTGAGTGAGTGAGTGTGAGTGAGTGAGTGAGTGAGTGAGTGAGCGAGTGAGTGAGTGAGTGAGTGAGAGTGAGTGAGTGAGTGAGTGAGTGAGTGAGTGAGTGAGTGAGTGAGTGAGTGAGTGAGTGAGTGAGTGACTGACTGACTCACCGATATACATCAATGCCGTTCTCCTGTTTCTTTTTGCGCAGAAACTCGAATCGGACGCCGGGGTATTTTTTCGAAATATGCGGAATTATCGTCGGCTCTTTTCGGACATTCAAAATCGGCTGCTCGGCCGGTACCGGCTGAACTGTGGGGTGGTGGCGGTGAAAGGGACTTTTTGATATCCATTGTTGTTGTTCTTGCTGTTTTTATATCAAAATGTTTCTGAAATTGTCATGGGTGTATTTTTTTTCTTTTAGTCAAAAACAAAGGGCAGCTTTAAGTTTTTCTTGAAAATGTTTCTTTTGCATACAGTAGTTTCGACTATAGGGAGCAACTGTTTTCAGACAACATTAGAAGTGATGCATGAAAGAATTTTTTAAGTACAGCATTATCAGTTGATTATGAAACTAAATTTGAATACCCGCATATTTTCTTAAATGATTTGCAAGACTAAACTATTTGTGACTTTTACAGACAGAACAGAATCGTCTACTGATAACCTGTAATGGATGGAGACCTCTTACTTATTCAGGGGTTTTCGATAAACAGTCAAGTTTATGCCGTGCGTTTCAAATTCGAATCTGCTTTTGGTGTGCGTTTAGTTGTTTTACAGAACTATTTTTACATGACATCTAGACAACATACAAAAAAAATTTCATGACATCTAGGCAACATACAAAAAAATTTCATGACATCCAGACAACATACAAACTATTTTTACATGACATCTAGACAACATACAAACTATTTTTTACATGACATCTAGACAACATACAAACTATTTTTTACATGACATCTAGACAACATACAAACTATTTTTCAAATGACATCCAGACAACATACAAAAAAATTTCATGACATCTAGACAACATACAAACTATTTTTTAGATGACATCTAGACAACATACAAACTATTTTTTAGATGACATCTAGACAACATACAAACTATTTTTTAGATGACATCTAGACAACATACAAACTATTTTTTAGATGACATCTAGACAACATACAAACTGTTTTTTAGATGACATCTAGAAAACATACAAACTATTTTTACACGACATCTAGACAACATACAAATTATTTTTTTAATGACATCCAGACAACATACAAAAAAAATTCATGACATCTAGACAACGTACGACATTGGCGCTTAATTCATGAGTCAATTAACATGTGCGTAATGAGCCAATGGAATTTTTTTTTATCAAACTACCCTGACCATCAAAGAATATCTATCAAAGACTATCTTACGATATCTGAGAAACAGCGGTGTTTCTAGTTTAGTCTCCTAATCAAACTCGACGTCTTACATGTACATACATAGATATCATACGTAACATGAATGTACATACGTACACGTACTGCGTCGGGAGCAAACGTACGTAACACCTGATGTTTCATGGCTGAAGAATAAACTCGTGGGCGTCGTTTTGTCCCCCAAGGGCGTGAGTGTGTGAGTGAGTGAGCACTGGCGGACGAGCTAAACCTCCAAAAGGAGGGGAATCTTTTCAAAGAGGGGGGAATTGGCAGAAATAGGGTCATTTTACCTACACCTTAGGGAACAAACTTTATTTTTTGAAAACGCCAAAGAGGGGGGAATTCCACTTTTCCCACCCCTTCTCGTCCGCTAGTGTGAGTGAGTGAGTGAGTGAGTGAGTGAGTGAGTGAGTGAGTGAGTGAGTGAGTGAGTGAGTGAGTGAGTGAGTGAGTGAGTGAGTGAATCAATGAGTCACGCAGGTCGCGTGAAAGTTTTTCAGGCAGTATGCCAACGAAACTCCAGACAGCAATTCAATAAATTTGTAAGTAAAGATTTCATTCAGTTATACCCATGATAAGTTCTTCATAATGATTTAATTTTAGTTATTTCTTATTTAGTTACACTTTTTTTAATTAATTCAAGTTATTTTTGTTTGTTTTTCCAAAGATTTTCAAGCCCCGACCCTCTAAAACTCAATTTATGTATTCTATTCATCAGCATTCGAACACAGACGTATATTTTTTCCTATTTTTTTTATAAATATACCACCAGTTCATCAACGAAAACAAAACGTATCTCTATCATAAAACTTTTAGTTCTAGAGTTTACGATTCGACAAAAATGCGTTCGACCACGACGGGAGTCGAACCCGCAATCTTCGGATCCGAAGTCCGACGCCTTATCCATTAGGCCACGCGGCCGATACTGAGGGGCAGCGTGCGCGCACACTCATACTAAATGCAAGCACGCAGAGTAGTGTGTGTGTATGGGGCAATAGCACGCAGTTCAGTATGACGGTGTGTTGTTGTGTGTGTACACATGTACTACATAGTTATAGTACATTCTAGATTTACTCGAAATTTTTTGCAAATGTATCATTCCTTGGGTTTCTGTTGGCTTTAGTAGTAATCCGATTGACCCGATCGATGCAAACGAAAGTAATAAACTGGAAATTGTATTTGGAAATGACCGTTATTTCACATGTGACTTGGTATTCCTCGTAGCCATTATGGTGCGAAAGCTGAATAAAACGTGAAACTTGAACTTGATAAACAAAGAAACGTAGCATAGAAACTTATATGCTGTAAGGAAACGATGTGAACTAAAATAGGGGTGGTTAATTTGAAGGGCCATATTTTTGGTGTAAACATTCGGTTAAGTTTGGGTAACGAGTAACGACTTTATTTTTCACTTTGCACATGAGTACAGGTCACAGGGTGACGGGTGCACTAGCAGACGAGAAGCGGAGGGAAAAGTGGAATTCCCCCCTCTTTGGCGGTTTCAAAAAGTATACTTTGTTTCTTAACGTGTAGGTAAAATGACCTAAATTTTGCCAATTCCCCCCTCTTTGGGAAAATTCCCCTGCCTTTGGAGGTTTAGCTCGTCCGCCAGTGGACGGGTGTCCTATAAATAGACACGATTCCTTTTGCCTCGTCCGCCAGTACAGTATTGCGTTTTAATTTTCATGAATGTCACAATATAACTGTTACGCAAACAACTTCATTACACAACTTTTTTTATTGTTGGGTTGACTTATTAGAACATGATGTATGAAGGGAAAGTCAAATATCAAACGTGGACAGAGGCGGACCGCGGACGGGCGAACAAACTCTACCATTTTAAAACACCAAAGAGGGGGTAGTTCCACTTTTCCGCTAGCGGTCACTATTCCACCTTCTCTTCCGCCTAGTGAACGCCTATATATATATATCAATTATCATCAAGATCAGCAACTGGCGGACGAGCCAAACTTTCAAAATGGAGGGGAATATCTCCAAGAGGGGGGAATTTTCAGAAATCAGGCCATCAGAATTCAGAAACCTATACCTTAAGGAACAAACTCTATTTTTGAAACTGCCAAAGAGAGGGGAATTCCACTTTTCCCTCCCCTTCTCGTCCGCTAGTGAGATCAGCAGATAGTAATCACATGTCTAATTGCTGTAATTATTGCACCGAACGATTATGGTAAATCCTTGACCAATGGATAATTGCAAGCGAGTCCCTCTCTTTAGACGATATAGAGGGGCCAACCTTTAGCGGACGAGATGGGGGAGGAAAATTTAATCCCCCTCTCTAGTGGATTCAAAAAGTACAATATGTTCTTCAAGGTCTAGGTAGATTAAAATTGTCTTTTATCATGCTTATTCCCTTTATATAGAGAAATTCCCATCCGTTTAGAGGGGTAATTAATCGCCAGACGGACCAGATTAATTACAGATACAAATCTCCCGCAGGGCACTGTTAAGAGGTATAAATAGAAGTGGCAGAAGGAGATATGTACTTCATTACCTGTTTTCAGACCTCTGATTTTCCAGATCTTGATATTTAGTCGAAAGAACAGAAAAAAAATTTGTTCTAAAATGTCTCGTCCTGGTTATACCCGAACTATTCATATGAAATATAGAGTTGTGGATCTTTTTTACTCGAATATCGTCATGAAACTGAAAAAAAATTTCATCCAGTAGTGTACAGGGTGTCCCATTTAAAAGTCCGGATTTTTATTTTGAATAACAATCGCAATTTTCTTTCGATTTCAAAAAATTTTGCGCCAGGTTATAGACAATTTCTGGCTATTTTGTTTTATTTTTAATTTTTTCAAATCGAGTTTGCAAATCGATTTTTATGAAAAAATTCCCAACATACCCGTTTTTCACATTTTTATACTCAAGTCGGCGGTTTTTAGACGACAGCGTGACCTTTATTGAAATAAAGATTCATAATTTAAATCATAATTTCAGTTCAATAATGTTTTAAACTTGTTATAATACGGAATACTGATAAATTGTTAGCACTCATCAAAACTAACAAGCTGCTTACTGACAGTAACCACAAAGCACTCCAACTCCGCATCGGCAAGCATGCACTTGCGCAGGGAGCGTGGTTTCTCCTTCCTGTGAGAGATTAACTTACCCAGCTTGAAAAAAATTGCTAAATAACGGTAGAACACAATGAAGTACAATATCATGTTTTGGAAACCACCACATCATGTCGGTGTTGAGTATGGATAAACCTGATGTGCAAACTTTCACAAAAGGAAACCCAAGCTCCCCGCGCTAGCGCATGCTTGTGAATGCGGAGTTTTAGCAGCATGTTGGTTAGATGATTGTTACCAATTTGATTGTTATCCGTCTCATAACATGTTTTTATCATATTATTCAAGTGAAATGATTTCTTAAATTATCAAAATTGCTTTTGTAACGCTCACGCTATCGTTTAAGAAGCCACCTACTACAGTGCAAAAACATGAAAAAAGAGGGGTGTCGGGAATTTTGTCATAAAAATCAATTCGTTAAGTTGATTTCGGAAAATAAAAAAATAAACAAAATAGCCAAAAATTGTCTATAACTTGGCGCAAAATTTTTTGAAATCGACAGAAAATTACGATTGTTATTCAAAATAAAAATCCGGACTTTTAAATGGGACACCCTGTATAAAGCGAAAACTGTAATATTTTGTATCATAACAATCAACGATTCAAAAGAATGAACAACGTCTTATTTTCAGATTACAACGATTCAACTAGCAATAATGGCTGATACACGCTTCATGTTCTTGGTTGTACTGGTCGTCATCAGTCAACTGAGTACTATGGGAGCCGCAGATGAGGTTGGCCGACGGAATAATTGACTAACTTCTGACTGAATGACCGACGGGCTAAGCCGCTGACCGACTGACTGATTGACGGACTAACTGACAGACTGAATGACTGTGAGTGACAGACTGACTGTGACTGACAGACTAACTTTTGAATGGCTGATTGACGGACTAACTTACTGACTGAATGACTGTGATTGAAGACTAACTACTGACTGTCTGAACGATTGATTGACAGACTATTAACTGGCTGAATGACTGTAAAGTATGGTAGCTGACAGACGAGTGTGGATTCAATCAGTCTGTCGTTCAGTCAGTCAGTCAATGTTTTCAATTTAGTTCGATTACATTTCATGTTTCTTTTCAGACAACCACGAAGGCCACTCCCAAGAGAGACAGTCATGCCGGCCTGAGATCCCTGTTTGGTCAATATGCGAAGAACTACCAGTCATTCGTAACGACACCGGTTAGCTGACCGACTGATTGTCGAACGATCAGACTGACAGACTGACTTACAGACTGACTATCAATACTGACAGAATGACTGACAGTACTGCTTGAAAAACTGACTGACAGACTGAAAGAATAGCTGACCGACGATCTGACTGTCAGACTGAAAGAATGACCGTCTAAAGATCTGACTGACTGACTTACAGACTGACTATCAATACTGACAGAATGACTGACAGGCTGACTGAAAAACTGACTGTCAGTACTGATTGACTGTTTCAGAAGCCCAACTGACACAATCACTGACAATACTGACAGTACTGATTGACAGACTGACTAACAATACTGACAGAATGACTGACAGGCTGACTGAAAAACTGACTGACAGTACTGACTGACTGTTTCAGAAGCCCAACAGCGCATCGACCACGTCAGGAGATCTGTCAGCAGTGGCCAACAGTTTCCTGGGTCGTTACGTGCACACCGTTGAGAAACCGTGATTTTAATTATTAATAATAATAAAGTAATAAACTAACATTAACAATGTAATAATAGTGACTAATGAACTATAATATTATAATCTTGAAATTTTTTATAATACTTCAATAATTCAGATTGTAATTGTTCAAATCGGTTTTTTAGGTTACACCTTTGAAATTGATTTACACATTTTCGAGACCGTCAATATTCTCAGATCCGTGGATGATATTTTCAGTAGATGATTCTTTGACTCTTTTATAATATACGCAATTTTCCTCATTATCTATCTAAGATAAAATCTTTTAAGGACCTTCTTTACTGTTCTTTATATTAATTTACTGTTCTTTCACTTCTTTACTACTACTATGTACTGTGTACTACTACATTTTTATTGTTTCACGGAATAAACAAAAATTGTGCTACATATGGTGGAATAAATTGGTTGTAAGTCGTAATATCACATACTCAAATGGCAGTTGTAAAACGAAAAATGCCACCGAAAAATCAGTCGACATCCGAGATTTAATAAACCTGATTTCACTTGTTACTACATAGATTTAATAAATCACTGAATCACTACATCATTTAATAAATCATTCTCTCAAAGAAATGTGTAAAACACAAACGTGTAAACAACGATAACGAATTTCCAGTAAAGACGAATTTTTCTCCAAGTACAGGAGTATCGTTGTCGTTTGACTGCAGCATTCTAAGTTGATTAGTAAACTCAGTAGTAGTTTCTAATTTCCAATACTGACTGCGAGTCAACCCAATGAGTGAGTAAGAGACTAAGTTAGTGAGTGACTGAGTTAAGCAGAGAGTGAGTGAGTGAGCGGGAGAGTGAGTGAGTGAGTGAGCGGTTTGTTGTGCAAACGAGTAATCATCGACTTCTGTCATCAAATCAAATTTATTCAGTTGTTATGCCACAATAGCAAAGTTGAATACCAAACCAAGGCACAAATATAGTGAAATAATGGTCACCCATATTCACGTTTGTCAATCACTTGTCAATCAACAACGTTCTTGAAATCAGTGTGTCTCCACTCGGGGCTCGAACCAGGACCATCGGCTTACGAGGCCGGTGCCTTAACCACTTTTCATATGATATATCTATTAGGTACATAATGTTTCATGGTGTGGAAAAGCTGTAATGTCTGTTCTTTCACTATAATCATGAAAACACACTCGTGTTTAGGATTAGTATTATTTCATATAATGAAGTTATTACGTTAACGTTTGTAAACCAGGAAAGGTGCTTATTATGGTAATTCATTCCAGAGTATGTTTTTTACATTTCATGGGCATGGGGAGGACTCTATCGAGTTTTCTGACCGTCTGCGGTGTCACCGAGTGAGTGAGTGAGTGAGTGAGTGAGTGAGTGAGTGAGTGAGTGAGTGAGTGAGTGAGTGAGTGAGTGAGTGAGTGAGTGAGTGAGTGAGTGAGTGAGTGATTGGTTTGTTGCGCAAACGACTAGGAACACGAACACAGAGGAGTACGAATCAAGGCCAAACATCTATCACATTGATTGCTGCAATTATCGCTCAATTATTACAATCACTGGCGGACGAGGGAGAACGAAAAAGTGGAATTCCCCCTTCTTTAGCACTTCCAAAAAGTAGATATTCCTTTGTTCATTAAGGTGTAGATAAAATGGCCTGAAAATTGCCAAATCCCCCCTCTTTGACGAAATTCCCCTCTCTTTGGAGGATTAGCTCGTCCGCCAGTGATTACAATTATCACCTAATTACAACACACCATTGGACCATAAAATATAACTAGGCTAGCGGATGAGAAAATCAAGTATGGGAAATCATTTGGTTTTACGGATCTCGAAAACACTGTTTTTGGCTCAATTTGTATGAAACATGACTAAAAATCTGATGCTGAAAAATCCGAATTCACTTGGTGATTTTTCTAATTGGCGAATAAAAAAAACTCGGAAAACCACCCGCGGACCTAAAAAATTACAGAGGCTTGTCTCCCTCCCGCCACTAGCAGACGAGAAAGGAAGGGAAAAGTAAAATCCCCCCTTTTTTGGCAATTTCAAAAATTGAATTTGTCCTTAAGGTGTAGGTAAAATGGCATGAATACGGCCGATTCCCCCATCTTTGACGAAATTCCCCTCTCTTTGAAGGATTAGCTCGTCCGCCAGGGGACCTGATAAGTTACAGACTCTTGTCTCCCTCCCGCTGAGCAATATTGAGAGGTATAAAAGGAGGGTATCAAACGAAAGAATAATTATAGTCACCATCCAGGTTTTCAGACCTCAGCCTCTGATTCGAACTTGTCGTCTTGATTTGTGCAGTTATACTATACACCCTTTTTTGTACCTTTTACGTCGTAATCCACACATTCGAGAAAAAGTTACTAATTTCGAGTGAACAATAGTGATATATTTTTTCAGATTGCATCCAATAAACAAGTTAAGATGACTGACGCACGTGGTCTGTTCTTTGTTGCACTGATCGTGGTCAGTCAACTGAGTATTGTTGATGCTGTTTCTGCTATACCAGAAGATCAGGTTAGCTGACGGACTGACAAATTGACTGACTGACTGACTGGTTTACTGTCTGGTTCACTGACTGACTGACTAACTGTCAGACAGACTAACTATGTCACTGAGTGATTGACTAACCGACTGATTGGCTAACTGACTAACAGACTAACTGACAGACAGACTGACATACTAACTGATTAACTGACTGTCAGACCAACAGACATACTGACAGACAGACTGACATACTAAATGACTGATATACTTACTGACTGGCTGACTAACATAATAACAGATAAAAATCTATATTCAGGCAGCGTATGTGAAATTCGTCGAGTTTCGGTTGCAGCAAGGACAAGTACGGCCCTCGTATGCGGAGTATCAGGCATTCAGAAAGATGATGCAAGAATACCAGAATACGGTAAGTTATCATTCAGCCTATTCAATCAATTCCTAGTTGCAATTCCCATTGAGTCATGCATTCATTTATTTGACTTCACTCCACACTCAATTCCTAGTTGAATTACCACTGAGTCATGCAACCATTTATTTATTGCTCCACTCAATCCGTTGTTCAGTTACTGTACCCATTCATAAGTTATTCATATAGTTGTTAGTAGTTATAGTAGTTAGTATATAGGTAGTTAGTATATACTATAGTTATTCATATAGTTATTCAGTTGCTCATTAATCGGCTATACAGAATCTGAGGTAACCTCAATCAAAGGTCACAGTCGACCTCTCATAAAACTCACAAGAAAAATTATTATATATTCTATACTTTAGACTACATCATCAACAACAGCCGCTCCAGCAACCACGAAAGCTACAACAGTATTGGCAGACGATACCACAACAACGACAACAACGACGACGACAACAACAACAACAGTGGCATCAACTACCAAGGCACCAGGTGAATAGCTTACCGACTAACTCGGCGACTCCTTTTTATTCACTCAGCCACTTTTCACCAACTCACTCACTCACTGATTCATTCACACACTAACTCACTGAGAGACCCCGTGCCCCAACAGGTGAATTGATAACGATGGCCACCGGTACAATATGTACTCACTCTATCACTCACTCACTCACTGATTTACTCACTGACTCACTCACTCACTCACTCACTCACTCACTCACTCACTCATTCACTTACTCAGAGACCCTGTGCCCCAACTGGTGGATGGCGATGGATGGTGGCTGCTACTATCTGTCCAGGAAGAAGTCGAACTTCCTTGATGCCGTGAGTTTCTGCCAGAAGTCAGAAGCGTCCTTGGTTGTCGTTAACTCAGTGGATGAGATGGTTAGTGTTACTGTTGTTGTTGTTGTTATTGTTGAATCACACACTCATTCATTCACTTACTTACTCATTCACATACTCATTCACTTACACACGCATTCCCTTA
Source organism: Daptonema setosum (assembly GCA_964036265.1). NCBI lineage: Eukaryota > Metazoa > Nematoda > Chromadorea > Monhysterida > Xyalidae > Daptonema > Daptonema setosum. Next base: position 24,417,496 of record OZ038447.1, on the reverse strand, counting down.
CTTACTCGTTCACATACTCATTCGCCGACTCACTCATTCCCTCACTTGCTCATTAAGCCACTAATAACCCTCTTACTCACTCACTCACAGGAATCGATTCTCGGCAACTTCTCTCTGTGGGACGAGAATACTTGGATCGGCTACTCTGATGTTTTCGACGTTTCCTACCAGACCCCGTTATGGCAGGCTGATGGCGGCATTGAAGAGCTGTTGGTTGTTGTTTTTGTTGTTGTTGTTGTTGTTGTTGTTGTTGTTGTTTGTTGTTGTTGTTGTCGTTTTTGATACTGGTGCATCGTTCAAAAAGCTACCAAACATCCATTTCAACCTGTGATGAAACGTGAATTGTCACGCAATTGTACTGTAGTAGTGTTTAATGGGTTTTTAGAGTAGTTGTTGTTGTCAGAGGGTTCATTGTTGATGTTGCTTGTTGATCATACCCTAAGTATCGAAACCTGAGACACAGATCCTGACGCGTCGCTCTGGGGTTTCTCCCAATGGCCGTCAGTTTATTCAACACTCTGGCAATTACAAAAACACTTTTGTCTTACACGAAACATTATTATTATTACGATCTTATTACTATTGTCAAAATTATTACGATCTTATTATACCTGAAGTCGAGTGCATTATACAGTACATGAAGTTCAAGTAGGTAAGGATAACAAGGTTTTTTTAGCAACTGGCGTTCCACGGATGCCTACAAGCCAGCAACCATCAATTGTGCCGCATTCTACAATTGTGAGCAGAAGAATGAGACGTTCTTCCACTTTTACAACTGCAATCTGAACGAGTTCTACTTTATTTGTGAGCGGAATCTGACGGCTACGGTGAGTGAGTGAGTGAGTTACAGAGCATGTGAATGACTGAGTGGTGAGTGAGGGGTGAGTGAGTGAGTGAGTGAGTTACAAAGTGAGTGTGAGTGAGTGAGTGAGTTGTGAAGGAGTGAATAAAAATATGTGCGTTTGAATGGGCGTGTTGAGTGAGTTAATCAGTGAATGTCATTGAGTCAGTCAGTCAAGTATTTAACAGTGAGAATAAAGCAGTTTTTCAATGTGTACTTCAATGTATACTTCAAGTATAATAGGAAAAAAAACCGATTCAGGTGAAGCCCGTGCAGCCGGCACCCCAGATGGGCGTGGCAGATGAGCCAGAGACCACATCCACGACAACGGTAAGTAGAGTGACTGAGTGAGTGAGTGAGTGAGTGAGTGAGTGAGTGAGTGAGTTAGCGGGTGAAGAAGAACGTGAATGTAGCCTCAACCTCTGGAAGTATTACTATTTTATTCCAGACATCAACCACTACAACTACAACAACCACTACTCCGACCACCACAACACCAACAACGGTTAGCGAGTGAGTGAGTGAAAGAGTCAGTAACTGAGGGAAGATTGAGTGAGTGAGTGAGTGAGTGAGTGAGTGAATGAATGAAAGGAGTGAAAGAATCAGTAACTGAGGGAAGTGTGAGTGAGTGAAAGAGTCAGTAACTGAGGGAAGTGTGAGTTAGTCATTGAGTGAGTGAGTGTGTTAGTAAGTAAAATGAAGTTGTCGATGTAACCAGGAACTGTTTCAGTCAGTGTTTCACTTTCAGACAACAACAACAACAACAACACCAACACCAACCACCACCACAACAACTCCAACGACCACCACAACAACTCCAACCACCACCACAACAACTCCAACGACCACGACCAAGAAACTCAGCCATGAAGGCCTGCGATCCATGGTGGATGCGTATGCGAAGAACTACCAGTCCTTCATTACAACCACGGTTGGCCTGATTGACTAGATGACTGACTGACTGACTGTCTGACTGATTGACTGACTGACTGACTGACTGACTGTCTGACTGACTGACTGACTGACTCATTGATTTGACACATACAGTGGCAGTCAAAAGTTTAGGCCCACCCTCAATTTGGGTGTTTTCCCCCTATACAACATGGTTGTATATATAAATCAGGCTGAAACCTTCAGGAGATGTGAAAAACATGTGTTGGAGCCTGTTATGTTTGTATAGTTAGGTTTCACTCATTAGAATTGGTTTTAGGTAGTATAAATCATATATCTGAAAGCATGCGTTTGTTCGTGGGTGACACGCGTCGACGGTGGTTTGAAGGCAGTTACAAGTTTACGAGCTTTACATTGAGACTAAAAGCAGCTTTATTATAGTTATTGTTACTAGTCACACCTCATACATACATATCTTTTATCATGTTTTTATCGTTTCTTCACACCTCTCTAAGCCACTTGGAGCGACTCCCACAAAATGCAAGGAAAGCCACTAAGGGACTAATAGAAAAAACGTCTTATAGGATAAAAATGAAATTCTATGCAAGAGAGTTTATTTATGTCTATACATGGCGTGTTTCAAAGCAAGCACGTTGTTTTCAATGTTTCTTTATCTTGATTAACCAATAAACTAGTCTTTCAATTGCAAAATTTGAAAGTATGGGTTTTCTGGAAACCTTTCACTTTTTGTAATGCGACACAGGGCATCTTACGGTTGGTTTCATTTCTGTTAAATGACAGCAATAGTTATCATAACTGCAAGTTAATTAAATCTAATGATTAAAACTCAATTGAATACTTTATTGTTATCTAACTGCCTTCAAACTACCGTCGACGCGTGTTATCCACGAACAAACGCATGTTTTCAGATATCACATTTATACTACCTAAAAAACAACTCTATTGATTGAAATACAACTATACAAACATAACAGGCTCCAACACATATTTTTCACATCTCCTGAAGGTTTCAGCTCGATTTATACATTCAACCGTGGTTTATGGGGGAAAACACCTGAATGGAGGGTGGGCCTAAACTTTTGACTGCCACTGTACGTCACTGTTTCATTTACTGACATTGGGAGAAGATTTCCAACGCCAACAATCATATAACTGATTGATATAGTAACAAGTCGGACTCATTAACGGTCTGAGTTCAATCATTGGGAAACTTAACTAACAAATTCAGACGCCTAAGACCTGGTCCGACGGCGTTGCCTCTACGTCACGGCAACTCCCGGTAACCGAGAACATTGAGTTCAATCCGGAAGTGAAAACTCATCAAGAAGTCGCCAACAGTATGTTCGGAGCCTATTCAGCATCCCAGTGATCCAGTATTTTGAATGCTTCTTTGTGATATTTCAGATATTCAAAAAAAACCAGACGTGTTATTTAGCTGAATTATTTTTCCTTGTTACTAGTTTTTTCTTCTTCTTATTGTTCCCTGTGGGCTAGACAGACCGAAACTATACAGGCGACCAATAGCAGACGAGGGAATGTTCTCAAAGAGGGGGGAATTGAAGCAGAAAGTTGGGCATTTTCCCCACACCTTAAGGAACAAATTTTACATTTCGAAATCGTCAAAGAGGGGGGAATTCCACTTTTCCCACCTCTTCTTATCCGCTAGTGCAGGCGACTATTGTTTTGATTTCATTCCTCATTCGTGTTATCATCCATGATATCCTGAAGCATTTTTGTAAAAGAGTTTCTTTACTGACTATTATTTGTGAACGATATTGTTGTTTTCGCTCAACTGACAGTTCGTGACAACTGACAATTGACAACTTTTTTTTCGTCTTTTTTAACGTTTCTTCTAAATAAACAAAAATACATTTCATATTATTGGTGTCTTGTAAGTTATATCCTGAACATCAGACTGCACTTCACAATACTCACTCACTCACTCACTCACTCACTCACTCACTCACCCACTCACTCACTCACTCACTCACTCACTCACTCACTCACTCACTCACTCACTCACTCACTCACTCACTCACTCACTCACTCACTCACTCACTCACTCACTCACTCACTCACCCACTCACTCACTCACTCACTCACTCACTCACTCACTCACTCACTCACTCACTCACTCACTCACTCACTCACTCACTCACTGACTCACTCACTCACTCACTCACTCACTCAACTCAACTCACTGCGGGCGCGCGCGTTGTAAAGAACCCAACAGACGCGTGCCAGAAGCCCGTAACAAACGTTTACAACCCGCGAAACCAGATTTCACACTGCGGCATATACATTTCACCATTCACATTATGTTATACGAATGTCTTCACAGCCAGATGTTTCACTGTGAGATCAACGGCTAATAAACTACAGATGTTGAGAATTTCCAATCACTAGCGAATGAGAAAGGGAGGGAAAAGTGGAATTTCACCCCTATTTGGCGGCAAAAAAAACGGAAGTGTGTTCCTCAAGGTGTAGGTGAAATGGGCTTAATTCTGCCAATTCCCCTCCCTTTGAAGGTTTGGCTCGTCCGCCAGTGTTTCCAGTTGATTGACTTTCCAACTGAAAATCTGTCCAAAGTTCACAACAGAATTATTCAGAAAGAAGAAAGTTTTCTTGTAATCAGTTGGTCAGTTCATTTTACATTTGTACAGTAATTTGCAATGAGTTTTGTATACCGTACATGCAAATATGATTTCGGTCGTAACAATGGCGGACGAGCTAAACTACCAAAGGGAGGGGAATTTTGTCAAAGAGGGGGAATTGGCAGTTTTCAGGTCATTTTACTTACATCTTAGGGAACAAATTATACTTTTTGAAAACGCCAAAGAGGGGGGGAATTCCACTTTTCCCGCCCCTTCTCGTCCGCTAGTGGGTTGTAAGGTTACTTGAATTTACAAAGATATCATACTTAATACCGTTTTGCCTTTGATTATCGACTAGCTGAATCGTTGGAAGAAGATGATCCCCAAAGAGAGACAGAGAGTGAACCAGCTGACTTTGGAAATACCAAAGAGGGGGTTTTCCACGTTACCCTTCTGATCCGCTAATGGTATCATCTAACCATCGTTATTTCAGAATTCATAACCATTTGACCTCGATGGTAATGTTATGCAAAATGTACGCCTCTGAAGGGTGTATATAAATGGAGAACGTAACCAAGAACGACTACCAGAAAACCTCCAGCCAACAAGACGACCTATCGATGATCCTCCACATAGCTGATGATTGAAATCGTTCGATTATCATTGCAAATATCAAGAATAAAAATTCAACATAATTGACATGGATTTCTTCTCAAAGTGGACATACTTGTTGGTGTTGGTGAACCACATAATAAACAGGTTGGAATTTAATCCTACCCACTGACCCACTCACTCACTCACTCGCTCACTTACTTACTCACTCGCTCGCTCACTCAGTCACTCACTCACTCACTCACTCACTCACTCACTCACTCACTCACTCACTCACTCACTCACTCACTCACTCACTCACTCACTCACTCACTCACTCACTCACTCAGTGACGGGATCAGTGCGTACACGGGTCGGCTACCGGATCGGCCGAACATCGTTCTTCTGATAACCGATGATCAAGATGTGGAACTCGGCAGTATGCAGTACATGCCACGAACACTCAGGATACTGAAAGATAAAGGTTGTTGTTGTTGTTGTTGTTGTTGTTGTTGTTGATGTTGTTGATGTTGTTGTTGTTGTTGTTGTTGTTGTTGTTGTTGTTGTTGTTGTTGTTGTTGTTG